>CAJQZJ010001969.1:4948406-4961223 GCA_907164525.1 Lophiomys imhausi
TTCATTTCCATCACCTCCTTTGCAGTACTTTGTTGTTGCTCTCTGAGTTATTTGATTTCCTCCCTTAGGCCTTCTATTATTAATATAAGTGTAGGATTAAGGTCATTTTCCTTTGCTTCAATTGGGTTCAGCTGTCCAGAGTTGTCTGTAGCATTATTGCTAGGATCTGGAGACATCCTATTGTTTTTTTTTTTTTTTTTTTTTACCATGTTCTTGCACTGACCTTTTGTCATCAGATGGACCCAGGTGTTATCTGTTTGTTTTTTTTGTTACCTGACCTTGGTGCTCAGGAAAACTCCTTGCCCTGGGGGTTGGCTGATCCTGAGATCCTGGTGTTTACCTCCAGATGGCGGGCAGGTTCCTGTAATAGACTGACTTGCTCTCGGAAGGGAGGGTGGCTGCCACTCTCCTCAACTGCTTGTGACCCAGTTGGACCAATATAGAGGGATTGGAGTGGGGAGAGGGCTACCCATCTGAGGACCTGGGAGCTGACAGGTCTCCTCAGAAAGGCAGGTAGAGCTGTGGTTGGGTCTGTGTTCTCCTCTCACTGACCCAGTCATTCTGGCTCCCCTGCTAGGCTGACTATGCAGGCAGAGAGCTCCACCCACAACAGATGCCCAGCCTCAGTGAGCCTGTTGCTGACTGCCTCAGATGCTTGGGTGCTAGGGTGAGTGACCCACCTGCCCCTCTATTTGTGGAGAACACACTGTCACGGGCTCTGTTTGCAGGCAGTCTTGGCTCCTAATTGCTTTGCTGTGACTGGGTTAGGTCTCTGCCTCTCCGCTACAGTGCACACTGTGCCACCATGTTGGAAACTCCGGAAAAAAATAATCTCACTTACCTTTGCTCTTGTGGTGCGGCTCGAGTGCAGGCTGGATATCAAGCAGACAGTCGGGGCCGCTGGTCTGTGGCTGGAGCCGTGGGCTGGATCCTCTCCTGGGCTAGATCTCTAGCCAGAGCTCCTCTCCAGACCGGTGACAGAGCTGGCTGATCTCAGGGTTGTGTTCCCGGGAACTGCGTGGGCTGTTTTACCTGGTGACCAGTCTCAATGTTCGCTGTGGGAATTCAGACACCATCTGTGTTTCACTGTAGGCTAGGGGACCTCACATTCACTCCACAGTGACTAATCTCATTCACCTACTACTCAGATGCACTGCTCTATGGTCGGTGCCATCTTGGATCCAATCCCAAATTCCATTTCATAATCAGAAAACTTAGGTCCAGAGAAATCACACATGTGTACAGAGGATAGCGGATTAGTACTAGTCAAAGAAAAATCTGATCTTAGTTACTGATAGGACGTTAGTGGAGTTTAGAGACTGAAGCCTGGGCAAGCTTCTGACAAGCCAGGCTCCGCCACTCATCCTTCCTACATCAATTAAAGAGACAAGTAACAGTGAAGAAAAAGCAGAGAAAGAACCTATTCAGTGTCAGGTGACCCCTCTGCCCATTTGGCTGGATTGTTGTTCAGTCTCTGGTGGGCCCCTTGGACTGTACTTGATGGCTTATGCTAATGAGGTGAATCAGTGCTTTCCTGATAGCTTGTGTTCATGGAACGACTCAAGTTGGATCTGGACAATGCCAGAAAGACTAGCTACTTAATTAAAAAGTTGAGGCTTTCAGTCACATCCTATCATCCTAGTCTCTGGGAATTGGAGGCAGCCAGAGAATGAGTTCAACTATGTGGGAAATTATTCAGTTATTGGGATAATAAAGAGGGAGGGAAAACGTCACTTTGATGCTCCTGTGAGCTTCAGGGGTTGGCGGTACTCCATAATGCAGTGCTGCATGCCTGTGCCAGAAGGTGATGTATCCCTGAAGTCCCAGAAGCTGTCTGTTTGGAGTCCTCCATGCCCAAGATCTTACCTACTTACCTCTTTCTTCAGATGTCAGATTTGTATCCTTTTGCCATAATAAGCTGTAATCATAAATATTGTGCTTCCTTAGTCCCATAAACCATTTAAACAGTTCAGTAAATAGAAGGGCTCTGGAGAGACCTTAAATATACAGACAGCTGGCCAGAAATGAGGATGACCCTGGGAGACCCTAAATGTATGCTTGGTCTCAGAAGTCTTGTCAGACTGGACAGCATTTGGATAAACAGATACAGAGTAATATTCATAAGGCCACACAACAAATGAATGTTGTAACTGACATTTGAACCTTGGTTCCTCAGTGATAGCCTGGCCTGGAAAAAGCTTAAGGTGAGCACTCAGACACAATATAGTCAATTAAGAATCTTTATTCCAGCCATCTGGGACTACACTCAGGTATTCAGGACCAAAGTGTGGAGAGCTTGGGGTTTTGAAGGCAAAAACTACGGCCTCAGCTGCAGGGGAGTTTCATGTAAGCAAGCAGTTTGACAGAGGCTAAGCTGAGTGGTTAGCAGCTGGAGGGAGAGGGCTGCACAAGCCTGGCAATTTAACAGAAGCTAAGGCAAGTTAGCTAGGGCATCCTAAACTTGGGTTCCCAGAATACCGTTGGGTAGTTTTCCACTGAATTCTCCATTAAGGAAATCAAATTCTTGTTAAACCAAGAGGCCTTAGCAAGAATACTGGTTTCCAGCTGAATTTTCCTAAAGGGTTTTAGAGCTATTTATTCCTCCCTATTCTCCCTCTCCTCCCCACTCTCCCACCCCCACCCCAACTTAACCTTTCCTGTTCCACTAATCTCTTTAATTTGTTATATTGCTGCTTTCTGTCTCACCTCCCTTGAGGTCCCTTATTAATTTCCTGACCTTCTATGGGTATTTCAAATGAAATGCACGTATCTGAAACTTCAAAGCTAGCATCTAAAATGAGAGAAAACACAAGACCTTTATCTCTCCGGGTCTGACTTCTCTCACTCAGAATGACTGTTTCCAGCTCCACCCACCTACCTGCAAATTTCATAATTTCACTTTTCTTAATAGATAAATAATACTCCATTGTATAAATATACCACACCTTCCTTATCTTTTCATTATTTGATGGACAGCTATTTTCATTTCCTGAATATTGTGCACAGGCAGAAATGAACATGAATGAACAGGTATCTCTGTACTAGAGATAGCATCCTCTGAGTACATCCCCAAGAGTGGCATGTCTGGGTCTTATGGTAAATCTATTTCTAACCTTTTGAGAAACCTTTGCACTGTTTTCTGCAGTGGCTACACCAGTTTGTACTACCACTTGGAGGGAGTGAGTGTTGACCTTAATAATAGTATTTATTTATTAATAGTTTATACAAAGTATTTATTTTTCAACATAACATTTTTTATTGATCCTCTGGGAATTTCACATAATACACCCTATCACACTCACTTCTCAGTCCTTCCATGTCTGCCCTCAACCCTTGTGACCTCCCCCAACAAAAAAAGTAAAAAATAAAATTAAGAATAAAAAAATTAGAAAAAAAAATCCAATTTGTGTTATCTATATACTTATTAGAACATGGTCAAACTCTCAATGGCTGGCCCTTTAAATTAAAAACAAAACAAACAAACAAAAACCCTGAGTTAGTCCCCTCCTGCACCCCTGCCAGAAGCCATCAATTGTGGACAGGGATACTTCAGCACTTCAGTGTCTGTCCCTACCACACTTTCTAAGAGTTTTCCTAGTGGCTTCCTGTCTAGGCTGTTGGTGGGGGTGGGAGGTGGGGGGTGCATTGGAGTGGGGATGGGGTTGTCATAGAAGCCTCCCATGTCCCTCCTTCTCAGCTGTGTGTCTGTAGTCATCAATATCACAGCAAAAGTAACCTCCTTCTCTTCACCGTCAGTGGAATCTGGTGACAGCACAGACCACAAACAACTCCTGGGTGCAATAGGACCATGGACCCAGACAAGGCCCTCAGATGTATCTGGGCCTTGGACATCAACATGGCTTCAGATGGCAGCACAGACCACGGATATCTGCATGGCTTTCTGTGGTGACACTGGCCACAGACATCAACACAGACCCCCAGCTGCAGTGGGACCCATGGACTCAGACATGGCTGTCGGCAGTAGCCCTGACCTGGGCGTCGCCATCGCCCTAGGTGGCAGCACAGCCCACAGACATTAACGTGCTTTCAGGCTGCAGCATAAACAAACCACGAACATCCATGTGGCCCTTGGTGGTAATGTGGGCCACAGACATCAACACAGCTTCTGCTTGTCAAGGTGGGCACAGCCTGAATGATATATGTTTATTAATAATAAGTATTTATTTATTTATGTTAGTCATTCTGACTCGATTAAGAGGAAATATTAAGATAGTTTTAATTTGCATTTCCCTGATAGCCAAGAGCTTTGAACATTTAAAAAAAAAATGTTTCTTGACCATTTATGTTTCATCTTTGTTCTCATGTTTAGTTTTCATTTCTTTTCTTTTCTTTAAGATTTATTTATTTATTTTACATGGATGAGAGCTCTATCTGCATGTACCCCTTGCATGCTGGAAGAGGACATCAGATTCCAGTATAGATGGTTGGGCCACCATGTGGTTTCTGGGAATTGAACTCAGGACCTCTGGAAGAGCAAACAGTGCTCTTAGCCGCTGAGCCATCTCTCCAGCCCTAGTTTTCATTTCTTAATATATTGCTGATACAAATTTTTTTCACATTCTGACTTTTTTTTTTTTTTTTTTTTACTCAAATGATGGTGTCCTTTGCTGTACAGAAACAGTTTCAGTTTTTGTGAGGCCCTATTTGTCAATTGTTGATCTTAATGCCTGTATTATCAGGGTTCTGTTAAGAAAGTCCTTTCCTATGCTAATGAGCTGAAGTGTATTGCCTACTTTCTCATCTACCAGACTATTGCTAATGCTATTGGTGCCCCTTCAGAGCTTGATGTAGACAAGTTGCTGAAGACATCATGTATTTGAGCCACAAAATGTGGGAATATTAAGCTGGCAGACCCTGGAAGTTCCATCCTTACTGCTTAGCTTTCAAAGTGCTAGAGGGTCCTATGCACACCACTAGATTAGAAAAGTCACTGCAAGTCATGCCTGTGAACCTTGCCAGCTATAATCACAACTGGCCTGGCAAAATGGGCCCACTGGTTCAATTGTCACCAACCATTTTTCTGTCCCTCTCCACAAGATAAAATCCTATGCTTGGCACCATTCTTGAGTCGAGAACCTGTAGCTCCATAGATTATAGGCCATAGGGGAGAACCTGTTGCTATTATTCTTCTAAATGGACATAAATTTAAACCAGCTCCTAATGACTTATGATTATACCCATAATATGGATCCTGTACCCCTCAATCCTCATCAGAGAAGCTTCTATTTACAGTATATGGTAATTAATACAAAGACCCGCAACTGGCCAACATGAAGACAACACGAGACTGGGTAGTTCTCAACCATGAGTTGAACATCTGTACTACACCCCTATCTCCCAAGGCTCAGGGGTCATTGTGTGGAAGAGGAGCAGAAAGGCTGCAAGAGCCAGAGGCTGTGAATCTACAAGGAGACAGTGTCCTCCGAATCCAACAGAACAGCTGCACATATGAACTCACAATGGTGGTGACAGCATACACAAGCCCGGTGCAAGCTCAAGCCAGACCAAACCCACATTGAGAGAGGAGGTGGACATGAAATCCCACCCTTAGCTGAGGAGCTATTGGCAGTTGGTAGCTGCCGGGAGAGGGAAAGCCAGTTTTCTTTAAGAATTTTGTCCCTGGCTTAGTAAGTCTTGGTGGGATCAGTCCCTGCAGGGGACTCTTCAGGCTATAAATGCCCAGGGGGAGAAAGCTATGGAGCACTTTTCTGTTCACACTGTCAACACCCAGATCCCCTGAGGAAGGCTTTGCCATTTCTCTCACGGTGGGAGAGGGAGGTGGCACAGTCAGGGGAGGCCAGGGCAGGGAGGCTTTGCCATTTTCCCTTGGGTCTGAGGTTAGGGTCCTTGACAGGTGCTTGGGGGGCAGGGCATGGGCATCTTCTATCTATGCGGCTTGTAAAGTAGAAGAGGTGGCTGTATTAAAAAGTCCACCTCTTTTTTTTTTTTTTTTTAGCATTTTGCTCCCTTTTTCTTGATGCCCTCACTTCCTTGCTTGTGTTTCTGAATAAATGACCTATAGCCAAATCTGTACCTGAGAATTCATTTTCAAGGAACCCAGATTAGCCTAGAACATAAATACACATTTCATAAAAGGGGAAACGAGAAAGACCAACAAGCCTAGGGAGAGAGGATCAGCTTCAGGACACAGATAAATGAAAACTGCAGAGGGAAGCACCATTCTGTCTAAAGGTTTGGCAAAAAATAAAATAAAATAACGTAATTTTGTGTTAGGATAAGGTCTCACGTAGCTCAGGTTGGCATGCCTTATACCTCATACTTTGCAGCCTCCTGTTTGCACCTGGGTTAAGGCTGTGACAGGAAATTTTGGTTATAAGCTTTACTATGGCTGGAATCAACTAAAACCTAACAAGCTGGGACTCCAGCGCTAGACTGGGAGTGCTGAGACATCCAGTCTCATGGACTGAACAACTACCAGATTCTTGGCCTTTCCATTGTGAGACGGCCATTGTTGGGGCACCTGAACTACAGACTGAAAGCCGCTCTAATAAATTACATCAGCTCTGTCCCTTTGGGGAGCCGTGACTAATACACAGGCATACTCCATGATACCAGGTTCATGTTGTGTCAGGGATTGAACCCAGGGCTTCCATAAACCAGGCAAGCCCTCTATCGACTGAGCAAGATTCCCAGAGTAGAACTGTCGGCTTCCTGAGGCACTGGGAGGATGTGGAGAAACACGTGCTATGGGACCGTGTCACAGAGCACAGCGCATTGACAGCTGAGGGCAGCCTCCAGCCTCCTCACTCACTCTCAACACCCAGCCCACCTGACAGCCAGTCAAGCTGCCCTTCAAAGCCTCTGGTGGTTTACCACACTTGCCCAGCTCCCTGCTCCTTTGCTGGCTCCTTTTGAACTTTCTCCTCTAATACTTTCTTTTCCTGCCTCACATGCGGTTGACAACCTCTCTTACTGAATTGAGAAAGTGGAAGCAAACAAAATAGTTCCATGTGCCGCCAGCCTGTGTCCTCCACACCCAACTTCCACACCTATCTGGTCTCTTCAGGGCCATGCTCCTAGGTTGTCCTTGCATTGTCCTTCTCTACCACCCTGTTGTATCACTTACGTTAATGTGTGTTGTAACCCTCATTTAAAACAAAGCAAAACAAAACAAAACAAAACAAAACAAAAAGAGGAAAGGGAAAGAGAGAGGAGGAGGAATGAAGAAAGGAAGGAAAATTTTATTCTTTTGTACTTCTCTTTCCGTAGTCTCCTTTACAGCAAAATTCCTCCAAAGGATTATTTGTATTGTCTTAGTGGTGGACCCATCAGCATTGACTGACATCTTTAATGACGTCATCCTTCTTGAAGCCCTTGGGAAGGTTCTGTGTCTCTTGCTTGAGTCTCCCCACGTGGTCCCCACTCTTCATTCTGCTACTTACCCAGTCTTTCCAGATACCTCACGTTGGTTTGCCAGAGATCCCAGCCCCCTACCAGTTCTCCATGGACATGTATTCTGTCCACCATGCCTACCCGCCTGCAGCAGGACCACTGCTATGGCTTCCTGTCTGGATATTCCCTCTCCTTCTTATCCTCCCAGAAGCTTCTTTCGACTTGGCTGCTGGAGGGATCATTAAAACAACAATAACACAGGCTCTAAGTCAGATCTTGATCTTTTCTTCAAAATCCTTCCCACTCAAAATAGAACCCAATGTCTTTTACATGAAAGAGGAAATCCTGTCTGATTGGCTCCAACCACTTTTCATGGTCCTGTTTCCTCCCTGCTCCCCTCAATCTACTCTCAGGTCCTCACTGCTATTTCTGGAACTGTCTTGTGTTTCCCATCTCATGGCTCGGCATATTTATACCTGGAATGTTCCTTTTCTAGATATGCACATGGCTACTCTCTCATTCAATCACATCTGCATCTCCGTTCGAATGCCATTTCATTCTCAGGCTTCTGCTGAGCCCTCCATCTAAACAGCACCCTCACCCCTCTCTGCTTTCTTTTCTTGATTTATTTTCTTCTTTGCTTTATATGGAGCATTATGTACTTGTCGTCTACTTTCTTTTGTACTAAAACAATGGGGGCTGTGTCTGTTTTTGGTTATTCTGTATTCCCATTCTCATCATATTTAGCATACATAGGTACCTGGTAAACTATGCTGAATAAAGGAGAGAAAGGTTGAGAAATAAGCAACCAGTTTCACCCCAGAATTTTTTATCACAACAAAGTACTTGCAGCAATATTAATACCCTTCAACAAGGTACTGGAGAATTAAAATGAATAGAATTCTTCATTCAATTACTATAAGAAATAAACTAAATTCATGTGTCCAGCTATCAGTATGGATAAATCTTAAGAATACAAGTTCAGCGGAAAGTAACAAGAGATTGGAAATAGGGCATAAAGGGAAGAATGTGGAAGTGAAATAGATAAAGAGTGAGACACAGCAAGGTCACATTAAGTCTCCTCTGAGGATAATACATGATGGGGCACTGTCAACTGAGTTCGATTATATGCTCAAATTTAAAAAGTAAAACAGAACTACAAAAACTGTGAGGAAAGTGAGCTGTTTCTCACTCAACTGCAAACTGTAGAAGCAGATTCCTGCAAGCTGCAGGTGACAGAGCCAGGGACTGGGCTCATCAACCACCAACGTAGTGTGACTCCTGTCCTCCGAAGGATACAAAGAATGAGAAAACTCACCATCCTCCACAAGAGGTTGAAGCAGTAGGAAGAGGAAAGCTAGAAGAAGAAAATCTCTTACTACTCCTCACAGAGGATAGAGTGCTTTGGGCAACCTATAGAGTTAAGACATAGCTCCAACATCAACAGTTAGTGATTCTGAGAATTGTTTGCTGCACACGCTTGCTCGCGCACACACACACACACACACACACACACACACACACACCCCTTTCCTGGGTGCCTTGCATGTCCTGTTTTATTCACCTCTCACAGGAAGCTGGTTCCATAGGTTTCAGTGTTACCCTGACTGTACCTGTGAAAGAAATAAACCAAGGGAGGATGGGTAACTAACTTATCAGGTGTCACATGGCTGTGTTATCCATGTGGTAGCTGAGATTTGACTCAGGAAGCCTGATCCAGAACCTCTCCTTTTACTAGTTCACCAGCCATCTTTTGGTGAACAGTAGGGCCCCTGAAGATCTCAGGGCAGCATTCCGAGGTAATGACAGGAGGTTAGCACAGCATATACAGAATGGCTGCAGGCAGCTCGCTGGAGACAAACAGTCCCTGAGAAGAAAATGTGGAAAGGTCTGTGTTGGTGGACAGAGAAATGACTAGCTTTCTGTCAGGGAAAGACGACAGTGAGGTGGGGCCAATGGGGTTGGCTGGTTGGACAGGACATACATATGCATTTGTACCCTACTGTGTCAGGCACTGGGTGAGTCTAGGATGCTGTAACGGACTTAGGTTAGGAAGAGTGTGAAGACTACCATGAAATAAAATGTCCAGACTGCACCTAAAGCTAAAGCAGGAGGAGCAGATCCAGGAATGGAACCGCAGGGCCTTGAACATGTCAGGCTGATCTTCTACCCTCGAGCTACACTCTATCCACTGTAATCGTAGCTCCTTTTATTTAAATAAACAAGTGGTACACATAACTTTGTCTTCCATTGAAAAATTAATTTTGAAAAAACGTTTTAGAATCTCTGCATAACCAAAAAGATAGGATATTTGTCTTTAAAAGTCAATATCCCTTTTAAGTTAACAATTTTTTTTTAATCTGAAAAATTGCAGGAGATGGTCTAACAGCCAGCGAATTCACAGTTGTAAGCAGGCCTACAGTCTGGTCTTGTGAGCCTCAATTACATAGAACTTCAGGGTCTGTGTTGTGAATAAGGAAATGTGTTATCTTATGGTAGGTTTTAGAAGTCATAATGAATAGAAATTTGAACTGAAAAGTCAAAGATACAAATCAAGGAATTCATTCCCAGGTAGAGGTTGCATTAAAGGTATGGCCATTTGATGAATATTTACATATTCATATGAATCACACTGTACCTAACCTCAGTTCTCTGAATCCCTTAGATATCCTTTTATTAATAAAATGTAATTGCAGTACCATAAGAATAACTACAATATCTGATACTTATGCAAGTATTTGTCTTCTGGTTTTTAATATGAGAATGCTTTTCAAACAGGCCTTCCTGGAGAGTGAGCACAAATGACCCATTACCCCAAGTTCCAAGACAGCTGCACCTTGTCTCCCTTGGATATTCCAGAACTGTTCCTTGTTTTCTCTAGTGCCCCTCCTTCCCTTGCCACTGACCAACACATTCAGAACAAGCTCTCAAAAGGTACTTTTGATTGACTCACCCATCCACCTTAATACCCTGCCCTTGTCCATTGCTACCTACCACTGCCCACAAAGCCTGAAGGACTACTTCCTGCCTCCCATGACCTCTTCCTTGCATAATCCTTCCCCACCTCTGCACCCTGCCTCAACGAGCATGGACTTCATTTATGACCACAAGACCTTTGCACATGCATCGTCTTCCACAAACAGGACCCCTACCTCCATCCCTCCTCCTGATAATGACACTTACCTTTAGCTCCCAGCTCAGAGGTTCCTCCATACATACAGCACTGATATTCCAGTAAGTCTGAGTAGATAGAAAAAGTTTCTTCTTTATGCATTGATATTCTAGTGTGGGAGTCACAGTAATGTGTAAATGTGCTAGGAAGAGAAAAAGGCAGGGGAAGGAGGAGTAAGTAGCCTTGGTATAGGGATGGAGTAAGGAAGGGGAATCACGACAGAGGGGTGGAAGTGGGATTGATACTTGGGGCATGTTTGCAGTAAAGATCTCTCAGCTAAGGGTTACTTGGGTGCAGCTGAAAGGAAGGGAGGAGTCAAGAATTTAGCCAGGCAAAGCCCAGCCGGCAGTGTAAAAAATGGCTGTGCCCAAAGTCCTGGAATAGGCAGTTTTTTTATAGTTCCTGGAAGAGCAACAGGTAGGCCATAGAGCAGAGCTGGCCGAGCAATGCAGTGCATAAGGGCTGCCTACGATGGAGGCAGGAGCTATGGGAAGCACTTCCCTGCTCTGAAGAAAGAGGGTCATGGTTGAGTCTGAATAGAGGAGAGCCAGGATTCAAAGTGGGTTTCTGAAGAAGGAGTGGGGCTGTTCTATTGGTTATAACCAACAGCTCAAGGGTAAGGAATGATGGTGATGGAGAAGGGAGGGGATTCTGGGTTTGCTTTGCTTTGAGGGTAAGGGAGACAGGCTTCTCAGAGCCCTCTCTGGCCTGGGTGACCTGGCTCAAATCTCCTTGAGCTCAGGGGTGTGTGTTCTTTGTGTGATTTTGAGATAAGAAAAGTTGTGGCTATGAATGGTCTTTCTCACCCAGAGAGAGAGTTAGACTGTCCAGGACGAGGAGGCTCCCAGCTTCAGTCTTGCCTGAAAGGGCTAAGACAAGGCTGGAGGGACACACAAAGAAAATGAACAGAGTCACCTGTTGGGTTTGCCCAGGTTAATGAGTGAGTAAGAAGGTAGAAGGACCCTTTCCTAGCTGGACCCTGTGCCACTGAGCCAAGGCCCAGAGGAGGATCATAGGCATGAAACTTCCATGTTGGGGGTCTTACAAAGGATGAGAACTTGGCCTGGGGCAAGACCTGAGAGGTCTATGAGGGCCCTGAGAGGCAAGACGTTCACAGTGTGTGAGAAGAGAGGTCCCACACAGCATGAGTGACAGAGCCCAGAAGCAGCACTTGGCCCTAACATTATCTGCAGTACCATGGACTATCCCATACCTCTTTCTCTGCTTTGTCTTCTGCTGCTATTTTGGCTACTGAGCACTTGAAATGTGGCTCTATGTCCAAGAAATGGAATTTTGATTTTTCTTTGAAAGTTTGAATGGACTTAAATATAAAAATCCAATGTAGCTAGTGGTTGGTGCAACTGAGGTGGGCGCAGAAGTGGGAGATTTAGGTCCAAGAGTTGTGCTATGTGCCCCATGTAGCACAGAAACTGTGAAAGGTTTATGTGTCCAGGAAGTTCCTGGATATCACCAAGAGGCCCAGACCCAGTAAATGTTTCCACAGGAGTTAGTGTGGGAAGGTGGAGACAGATTAGCTCCCCACTGCACTGGTGTCTTCCCCCAGTGAAGACTGGATGCCCACAGTTGTCATACAATAATGATCCATCGGTGGTAGCTGAATAAACACCACCTTGAAAAACAACCTGGAATTTTGTTAGCAAAGAAGGGTTTCACTAACAATCTAAGTGGATGTAAGAGTAATGGCCAGATTTACATATTGGGCACTCAGCACTATGTGACTTTTAGGGATTTGTTTTTGTTGTTTTGTTTGGAAACAGGGTCTCATGTAACCCAGGCTGACCTCATGGGTAACCTTGAACCTCTGATCCTTCTGCCTCTTCCCTTGGGATTTCAGGCACTCCTGATTTTCTTAGGCAAGCACTCTCTCAACAGAGATACATCCCCAGCCTGCCATGGACATCTTAAATAGGAATTCATTGGCAGTTCTGATAAACATTGAGGATGGGTAAAGCTGCCCTGTAATTCTTCTTCGGGACTGGTGGGGTCAGGGTGCTAGAAACTCACACTTCTTTAGAAATCCACAGTGTCATTTTGATACTACCTGGTAAGCAGATCCCTGTCTCAGCAGGTGAACGGGCTTGTGTTGGGGGCAGTAGGATCTTTAAACAGAAGGCTCACTGAATTAGTGAGGGTTCTCTAGAGTAACAGAACTTATAGAAATAGAATGAATCTCTATATGTCTGTCTATCTAGCTATCTATTATACACACACACACACACACACACACACACACACACACACACACACACA
>CAJQZJ010001969.1:5044617-5065216 GCA_907164525.1 Lophiomys imhausi
TCTTCTTCTTCTTCTTCTTCTTCTTCTTCTTCTTCTTCTTCTTCTTCACCACTAAGGACACTTGTAACCATGATTTCACTGCCGAGTTGACATCACACTGGTTCTTCTGACAGCTTCAAAGAGATATTGTCACATAAAACAGTAGAATGAGTGTGCACTGGAGTGTGGTGAGGCCAAGGAAGAAATCACTTATTAACTGCGCTGTGCCTGTTTTGGCCTCTAGGCTGTACTTCTCTCATAGCCTACTCCAAACTTGTAACAGAAACATGGGCCAGTTTGGAGCAGAAGGAAGAAATGTTGGGGAGAGTGAGTTTTGGCAAAAAAAGACAGAGTTGGTCATCTCAGTAAATGACAGACTGGTGAGTCTCCTTTTGTTAATTTATGCTAATGGTGTTTGTTTTTTAGTACATAAAAACTGCCTGCAGTAATCCTCGGTGAATCAAAAGATTGTATTGCTTCCTAGAAGTGAAAGCTTTGGTATACAGCCCGTGGTTTGGCCAAAGCTCTTATTTTTTTTTTCCCTCCAGAAATTCAGAACCCCTCTCACTTCAGAGAGGGAAGATGGACGCACGTGAGTCAATTTGACCAATGGAAGTGCAGAATATTAAAATAGTCATCGAATGTGAAGGTGCTAATGATGAGTCACTTGGCCAAAGAAAACTCACCTAAGGTCATAGAACTGTGGCAGGAGTCCCCTAGCCCCTGAGTAGTATACAGTCCATGGGGCATAGTCATGTCCCCAGTACGGTTACTGTTTAGGGTTCTAGATCTGGTACATTTTGTCTGCCAATTGAAAAAACTAAGGAAAAACCTCAGACACTGCAGGCATAAATGAACTTTATTACAAGTAAAGACACACAGACACACAGAGAGACAGAGATGAGAGAAGAAACTCCCAAAGAGCAAAGAAGTGAGTGAAATCCAATCGGAGGGCTTGGTTTTTAAGGGGTTTTGGTGGTATAGGTAGATTCTTCTCCTCTGATTTTGGGTTGATCAGCTTAGACAAAGAAAAGAAAGCTGATCGGCCCACAGCTCAAGCCAACATGTTCAGAATGGACCTTGAATGTATCTGAACAGCCAGAACCAGTCAGCTACAAAGAAAGGGATCTCTGCTGGTGGGTGAAAAAGCCCACAATACCTTTCTTTGTCTTCAGTCAGGAGGATGAGGAAGAAGCTAGAGGTTTGCCATCTTTGTTATCTGTGGTTCCTTTCCTGTCTGTCTGCCTGTTAGGGATCTGTCTCCAAGTCCCTCAGTAGTGTCTAAGGACTTATAAAAAAAACCCAAAAGACAGAAGATGCAGGCAGGAGTTGTAAGCCAGAGCTCTGCTCGGCACATGAAGAAGAGCATCTCTAGGTCATATTAGAGATACAATTCTTAGCCTGATGAGAACAAAGAGAGAAAATTTCACCCCAGCTGAGCCTTTTTCTTTTTGAATATTGAAAAACAAAATTATCACCTTTGCTGCCAGGCAGTGCAAAGACTAGTCCAGCCCACCTTTCTTGAAAACCCATGATCTGCTTTTCAAGGGAAAGTTGAAAGTGCCAGGATTAGACAATAGATCTGAAACACCTGCTGACTTTTGAATATTCATGACTATTCTAATGCAAATGAATATTTCAAATTGAACTGGGTTTGCCCAGGTGCTGTTGGAAGTGCATTAAGCTTATAAAATTGTTTCTCTGCTCTTCAGATTCTCCTAGAACAACTTCCTCTGTTTATTTAGAATTCTCACAGAAGGTTTCCCAAGTGTCCACCTTGGGCTGAAGTTCCAGGCCCCTAAAACACAAGGCTTGTGTTTCAGCATAACCCACAGGAAAGCCTTGGCTTTGTTTAATTGGAGCACAGATCTGAGAGGCCCTCCTTTTTCTGCCCAGGGCCAGAGAGACTTATCACACTTCAGATTGCTTTTCCTTTGAGGTAACCTCAAATCAAAGCTCATTGTCCCCTGAAGACCAGAGGAGGAAGGCTCTGGCAGGGTGTAGGGACACTTGTTCCAGCTCCCTGGCTCAGGTAGTGGGGGAGGGACTGTTTGGACATCCATGACTCTTGAACCCCAGGGTTCATACCTTTAAATGGCTTTGGCCCATAGCCTGAGGCTTTCCCAGGTTAAAAAAAAAAAAAAAAAGACTGTGCAAGACATACTACACTGTGGGCTGATGGTGATGTTGAGACTTTCAGAGCACAGGAGGTCTTCAGTCTCTGGGTGTGCTGAGGGAGGTCTTCCGTTCTCAACAGGATTTGTGGAGAGGGGTTTTGGTCAATCCTAGGAAGAGGAGGGGACAAGGATGAGAAAGTAAAGTCACTGTGCAGTCAAGGACCATTTTGGAGGAAGAGGACAGGCACTGGTCCCGACTCAGTTCAGTGAAGGAAACTTTCACAGCTTCCACTGTCTCCCAGGAGGTGGGGTGACCCTCAGGGTCCATTTGGAGAGGAAGATGCCACCTCTAGGATTTAATTGGCCCAGGAGCCTTCAACAACCTAAGGACCCTTCCTCCCCCCAAAGGGTCTTGCAGGCCTCTGATTCCATGCCTTGATTAGTCCTTGAAATACTGCCTACCTCTCCAGCAGAACTTTCCACCCTCGAATAGTCTGTGGAAGGACATTCCTCTCTATGCCTGACATGCATTTACTCAATGAGCACTTACCTCTGCTCTCAGCAGGTGACACAGGTGACACTGGTACAGTCTCTGGTCAATGCTTCTTGGTCTGTGGAGTCAGACTACCCTCTTACCCATAATCCCTTTCCGCTCCATCATCAGTGTCCCTGGCACATCCTTCTTGGGGGTGACTTTACCTCCACTGCCTTCTCTGGGCTCTAAAGCGGCCAAAGCCTTGCTCATCTGAGCCGCACTAGATTTCTACTTTCCCCTCAGCCTCCCTAGTTTTCTCCCATGAGTCTCCGTTGTTTCGTTTATCCTGGCACTGTTAACACCTGACTTATCTGTGATAGTTTTGGGGTTGTGAACCAGTTTGGTCTCCTTAAGAAGCACATTGATTCTTGAGCTACAGGTAGCTAATTGTAGTTAAGTCTTTTCTCCATGTTCCACTTCCAGGGGTGCCTTAGTGTCATCACCCAGGCCCAGTGATGTCACTCAGACAGGTTTGATGAAGATGGTACTCTGGTCCTGGCAGCCAGTGAAGGAGTTGAGAGGAGCCTGTCTGTAGTCCAAGCTTCTGGTCAAATTGAGTGGCTGTGATCCTGAAACAGACCCTGAATATAAGCACAGAAGCCAGTAACTCATAGCTCTGTAAATATTTATATACTGAGTGAAGTCTATTCATTTGCTTTTAAACCAAGAAAGTTTTTATTAAGTGACTTTTAAAAGTCTGTATCATGAGAGGAGAGGATGACTTTATTTTCCTTATCTAGAAAATATTTGCCTGTAAGATATTGGAAGGACTAAATTAGGTTGTGCATAGAAAATATGTGGTGGTTTGGATGACAATGGCCTCATAGGCTTGTATCTTTGAATTTTGGTCCAGACAATTTTGGAGCTGTTTTGAAAGGAGAAAGAGGAGTGGTCTTTTTGGAGGGGTGTGTCACAGGGGTTGGCTTCGAAGTTTCAGAAGACTCATGGAATTACTTTTGTACTCTCTGACTCCGGCTTATAAATCCATTTGTGAGGTCTCAGCTATTCCCTCCCCAGTCATGGACTCTAACACTTGGAAACCTTAAACCCAATTAAATGCTTTCTTTTGTCAAATGTCTTGGCCATTGTGTTTTGTCAAGCAATAAATAACTAAGACACCCAAAGTCCAGCAAGAGCAGACATTCCATTATGAATTGGAGTTACTATTCTTGCTAGTATTGTCCTGTTAGATCAGTATTTCTCAAATCTGATAATTATATTATTGTCAGTCTACATAATTTTGGTAGTAAATTAATTGATTTTGCATACTAGAAGAAGTAATGGATTTGTGATTCTGTTGGTATCAATTTTTAAATTTTGGTTATTTATTGCTACATAGCAACTGCACCTAAGCTTATGAACTTATCCAATGATGATGTGTCCTTCCTTTTAATGTTGATACAGGCTGGGCTCAACAAGGTGGTTCTGCTTCTCACTCACATTACCCTGTGACTGGGAAAACTGGGATAATGGGCATTCCTCTTTATCTAGGGTCCCTTCAGCAGGGCAATTGGACTTTTTTACATGGTACATTAGGCTCCAAAAGTAAGTGCTTCAAGGAGAGATCCCTCTGTACAATTGTTTGTCAAGGCTGTGCCTATAATACACAATTGTTGTTGGTTTTAGTTTCTTCCAAAAGATTGGAGTTTGGCATCTCATGATCACCAAGGATGATAAGCAAGGGCAATACAAAAAAGGGGAAGCAATCAAAGTTCATTAAGAAATAAAGAAACCGTACTTAGAAATAATAAAGGCAATATACAGCAAGCCAGTGGCTAGCATCAAGTTAAATGGAGAGAAACTTGAGGCATTTCCTCTAAACTCAGGGACAAGACAAGGATGCCCACTTTCACCATATCTCTTCAATATAGTACTTGAAGTTCTTGCTAGAACAATAAGACAACTAAAGGAGATCAAGGGGATACAAATTGGAAATGAAGAAGTCAAATTATCCCTATTTGCAAACGATATGATAGTATACATAAGCAACCCCAAAAATTCCACCAGAGAATTCTTACAGCTGATAAACACCTTCAGCAAGGTGGCTGGATACAAAATTAACTCAAAAATGTCAGAAGCCCTTCTTTATACAACAAACAAATGGACTGAGAATGAAATAAGGGAAACAACCCCCTTCACCATAGCCACAAACAATATAAAATACCTGGGGGTAACTCTAACCAAGTTAGTAAAGGACCTATACAACAAGAACTTCAAGCCCCTGAAGAAAGAAATGAAAGAGGCCTTTAGAAGATGGAAAGATCTCCCATGCTCATGGATAGGTAGGATCAACATAGTAAAAATGGCTATCCTACCAAAAGCAATATATAGATTCAATGCAATTCCTATCAAAATACCAACACAATTCTTTATAGACCTGGAAAGAGCTATTCTCAATTTCATATGGAACAACAAAAAGCCCAGAATAGCTAAATCAATCCTGTACAATAAAAAAGCATCTGGAGGTATCACCATCCCAGATTTCAAGCTGTACTACAGAGCAATAGTAGTAAAAACAGCATGGTACTGGTATAGAAACAGACCAGTAGTCAATGGAATCGAATTGAAGACCCAAAAATGGACCCACACACCTATGGCCAACTAATTTTTGATAAAGAAGCCAAAACGGTACAATGGAAGGACAACATCTTCAACAAATGGTGCTGGTCCAACTGGATGTCCACTTGTAAAAGAATGAAATTAGACCCATACTTATCATCTTGTACAAAACTTAAGTCCAAGTGGTTGTTCTGGTTCCAGACAATTTTTTTGGCTCTCTTACTGGAATTTTATGACTTGCTTTGGCCAATAAGCTATGAGTTGAAATGACATAATTTATGGTCCAGTGTGTTAGCTGTTGGTACAAGAGTCACCATTTTCTTTTCTTCTCTCAGGGGTGATCAATGCTTTCCCAGATGGGGAGTCCTTTCTCAGTCTGTATCCAATGATGGACATGTCATGTAAGCAAAGAGCCAAACTTTATTGTCTGACACTGCTAATATAATATGGTTGTTATTGAAGCTATGTGTAGCCTATCCTGACTCACAATCAGCTGAGACAAGTTTGTCAGGAGCCTACAGAACAGAAGGGCTCCAGAAAGCTATTCTCTAGGGCAGCTCAGCAGAACTTTCTGTGAATATGTAAATGCTCTAAATAATGAAAGCTACTGATTGATCACGTTTTAGAACTCTTACATTTTGCCCAAATATGTAATAATGGTTTGTATTTCCCCATTTCTTGTTTGATTGTTTGTTTGCCTCTGTAACAGGCTATTAAAGGCAGGCTACAAGATCACTTATGCTCTCTCTCCCCTGCCCTAGCCTTTGCTTTAAAATGTAAACAAAAGATAGATATTATCCTTATTAAATGCTCTTAAAATAGGTCTCAGTTTTTATTAGCTTTAGGAAAAAGATTCAATTATCTCAATGTAATATTCTGAGACCAAGCAGAATGCTCCAGCAATTGCATTGCTGTCTACAATTTAAAAATATATTCTACTAGTGTTGTGGCTCTCATTCAAGCCTGTGTCCCACGGGCCCCTGGAGAAGGGGACTAGCTCTAGAAACTTATGACCTAATTTGTCAATAAAAATTACTCTCTCCACTCATTAGAAACAGTCCAGTAGATCAATGGAATCGAATTGAAGACCCAGAAATGGACCCACACACCTATGGCCACCTAATTTTTGACAAAGAAGCCAAAACCGCACAATGGAAGAAGGACAGCATCTTCAACAAATGGTGCTGGTCCAACTGGATGTCCACTTGCAAAAGAATGAAATTAGACCCATACCTATCACCTTGTACAAAACTTAAATCCAAGTGGATCAAAGACCTTAACATAAGGCCGGTCACACTAAATCTACTAGAAGAACAAGTGGGAGAAACCCTCGAACTCATTGGCACAGGTGACAACTTCCTGAACAGAACACCAACAGCTCAGAACCTGAGATCAACAATCAATAAATAGGACCTCATGAAACTGAAAAGCTTCTGTAAGGCAAAAGATACTGTCATTCGAACAAAATGGCAACCAACAGACTGGGAGAAAATCTTCACCAACCCCACATCTGATAGAGGGCTAATATCCAAAATCTACAAAGAACTCAAGAAACTAAATGCCAAGAAACCAAATAATCCAATCAAAAAATAGGGGAAGGAGCTAAATAGAGAATTCACAAAGGAGGAATCCCTAATGGCCGAGAGATACCTGAAGAAATGCTCAACATCCTTAATCATCAGAGAAATGCAACTCAAGACGACTCTGAGATTCCATCTCACACCTGTCAGAATGGCTAAGATAAAGAGCTCAAATGACAGCACATGCTGGTGAGGGTGTGGAGAAAGGGGAACACTACTCCATTGCTGGTGGGAGTGCAGGCTTGTGCAACCACTATGGAGGTCAGTATGGCGATATCTTAGAAATCTTGGAAATAGCTTTGCCTCAGGACCCAGCCATACCACTTTTGGGTATACACCCAAATGCCTCTTCACAGAATCATAGGGAAGTCTCCTCATCTATGTTCATAGCAGCCTTATTTGTAATAGCTAGAAACTGGAAACAACCCAGATGTCCCTCAACTGAAGAATGGATTAAAAAACTGTGGTACATATATACAATGGAATATTACTCAGCTATCAGAAACAATGAAATCATGCACTTCATATGAGACCTAGCCCATTGATAGTTTTGAAGTGTGCAATACAACATTGTCAACTACAAACCCTCTATTGCACAGCACTCTGAAGTTTACACCTGGTGAGCTTTGCTTCCCCCATCCCCACTTGGGGATGCTGTTCTCATGTTCTTTGCTTCTGTGCGTTTACTCTAACAGAGAGCTAATACAAGTAGGACTGTTGCCAATAATCTTGGTATTCCAGAACAGAGAAAGGCCAGAATGTTGACTGGTAGCCTGTACCCTTCAGGACCAGTCCCGGAACCTAGTGGCTGGAGTCCAGAGGAAGGCACAATGTTTCAGGTGGGCATATGTAAAAAATGAATCTACTTTTTGTCAATTGACTCCTTTCTTCCCAGTAGCAAATTCCACAGTTGCTAAGGCACCCTGGGACTCTCATTTCTACCATGAGAACAGAAGTGTTTGTTGCCTAGAAGTCTTGCTAAGATACCCAGCCCAGAGAATGCTCAGAGGCTAGTGAGAAAGCGGCAGATACACCACAGACAGCCACCTCATCTTGCAAGACTTCAGTCGCCTTAAGCCTTTCCCCGCCATTTCCCAGTTCAGGGCGGACCTTGCATCACACAGACTTTTCACCTAGCTCTACCTGTCTTCCATTATCACCCTTGCTCCAGCGATACTAGCATTTCTGGTCATCAAGAGAGACATTTGGACAGATCACTTGAGATCTCAGGTATCACGATAGAGTAGGGCCCAAATGACTGGTTTCATTTGCCAGCAGACTGAGCTGTATTCACATGGGCAGCACTAGCAATACATTTGTAGGAAGTAATTCAGTGGGTAGCAGCTGACCATGGGCAACCTTTAAGACTTCATCTGCCAGCCTTTCAGAGGAGATGACTTCAGAAGGGACTGTCTTTTGATGCTAGGGCACCACACATTAAGTTCCTGTTCCCCTATCAGCCTGGGTCCTGGAATTGTAAAGGGGGTAGAAAAGTCACCGCCACCCAACAGTGGCACAGGTATACCTTTACAAGTCCATTCTACTAACTGAAGAATATGTGGTTGTAAAGAACTCCAGGGCCAGGACATACATGAGATCAATTGAACCTGACCTCTGGGGATGGTACCCAACAACTGATAGTATTGGGACGCTCTCTAGGGGACTGCAAGTGCAGTTGATATTCATGATGCCCTATGCATAGGAACTCACTGCAGTGGGCCCTTCAGGACACTCTCACCAGATAGGTGCTAGCACTGTTCCTTGCTTCTGAACAGTTTAAGGTAGGGGCATAGTGAGTTTCCAAGTCCTGTCTGAGGTCACTTGCTGATAGGTTTCAAGGAGCTGATGTGAACCCAGGCCATTTGGCTCCAGAGCTTACACTCTTAGCCAGCAGGCTAATTTCTTCCAGAAACATGGAAAATACAAGTTTGTGGCAAAGGCCCAGACTATAGAGCAGTGCTGGAGGCAGGCCTCTACGTGGAGGCCAGTGATGCTTCCTGGGAAACCAAATAAACAGCCTTTCCAGGGAAAAGCTTACCAAAATATTCTCCTGGAAAGTGAAGTCTTACCCACTCCTCCCATGGATGGCCTGAGGGTAGAAATTCCCACCTTTCTTCTCTTTCCCACATCCATCCAAACTAAATGGGACTCTTGGCTATAGCTGAGATGAAAAGAAGGGACTGGGTATGGAAGTGGAGCCTTCTACTTGTAGCTGAGGCTCAGTTGTTCGGTTACACACTGATTGGAGTGGGGAGCCTTATGTCTGAAGTCAGCTACTGCTGTGTGAAATGTCTGTTATCAAGCTGGGGAGGAGGAGTAGCTAGAAAAGGAACTGAGTCTTGCCCAAATTCCTCTCCTGACCCCGCCCTAGGACCTATGCACTTGACTACTCTGTTTCCCTCTGGGCCTTGGCCACCTCACTATAAAATCAAGAGAGCTGGATTCCATTTGAGGCCACATCTCAGTTCAGCCAAGAGACACACTTTGCTTGGCTCCCATAATTCTTTCTTTTATTTTTTTAACGTTAAAAACGTTTTGACATGTAAAAACTGGAACCAATTTGCAAACAAATGTATATTTGGAGTTTTTGGAAAGCTTGTTAAGTCCTGCTCCTGCCATACTGTTCCTGTAAGTCCATGGACTGGAGCTGAGAGGCAGCAGCTGATCTCTGTAGGGGAGTGGGCTCTCCCCAGGTTTATGTCCAAGACTATCACTTGATTGTCTATCAGCAGACATTGGAAATCAGGTGACCTCCAAAGTCTCTTCCAGAAATTGAGTGTCCTTTATTCATGCAGTCTTAAAACCTTTGAAACCAGGAGCAAGTCTTAGAGATTCAGGCTCAGTCCATGTTTTCACATAAAGGTAGGATCTAAGTAAACACAGTGAAGAATAAATGGTGATGTTTTCTGTTTGCTATTTGCCTAAGTTTTATCTTTAACCTTGATGCATACAATTTATAGGCTTTGGCATACTCTCTGTGCATTTTTATATTCTGGCTCACATTTTGAGGGCATACGCAGAGACAAAATCCATAAAAGATGATGAAGACATTTCTTTATCAAGGGGAGAAAGGGAGGGTTCTAGTATAATGTGTTCTTTGCAGTCGGACCCGAAATGACACAAGAACGACCTGTTCATCAAAACAAGATTATCTGGAATAAATTCCAGTACAATAAAGTGTGTCAGGTAATTTCTGAATCAGACGGTTCACAGGCCATGTTCAACAAAGCGCCCTGTCTCTCTCCCTCTTGGAAGGATATGAAGTTTCCTGGGTTCTAGGTTATTTGTTTAGAAACCTTCAAGTAACATAAGGAAAGTGTTGTTGACTTTCAGGGCTTTTTGGATAGGACACTCATAAACACTCATCTGAATGCAAATGATAAGTGATTTCAATTATTTTAGTTTTATTGAACTAGACACAAAAACAAACTCCCAATGTGTACAGACATCAAATAGAATAGGGATGTAAGGATTGGGAAGTAACTGTCATTCCTCTTCATTTTAAAATTTATTTTAATTTTTAAATTTTTGGAGGATGGAGGGGTTGATGTGTAGTATGTGCACTCATGTGCACATACTTATTCCCTTGAGCCTGAATTTCTGCTGTTCCCAGACGGTTGTCACTGAACCGTCTCCTCAGCCCTGCTTTCGCCTTTTATTCATTGTGGTGAAATACATGCCATGTTAACTATGCTGTCTTACATTTCGGGCACACAGTGCAGTAATGCCTCTTGAACATTCAGTTCACATTATTGCTTCTTATCTTAACCTCAATATTAGCCAGAGTTAGTCTGCTGTATCCTTTCTGGAAGTTATGTGCATGCTCTTTATTTATTTTTATTTTTTTACAATTGTAGTTTTCCATACCCTCCAAAGCTTCCACAGACCCATAGGTCAGTAGTTCTCAACACGAGGATCAAGACCCCTTTGGGAATTGAACAATCCTTTCACAGGGGTTCCCCTAAGACCATTAGAAAACACAGATATTTACATTTATATTCATAACAGTAGCAAAATTAAAATTGTGAAATAGCAATGAAAGTAATTTTATAGTTGGGGATGACCACAACCTGAGAAACTGTATTAAAGGGTCTCAGCATTAGGAGGATTGAGAACCACTGCCATAGAATGATCTTGCTAATTCTTTTTAACATCTGCCATATATTCCACTTTAATCTGCAAATCATAATTTATTTAACCAATTCTTTATCACTGGATACTTGAACAGTTTAGGATTTTGATATTATAAAAAAGCAAAAACCTATTTTTAAAGGACACATCTGGGACATATACCTTGTTCTGTGTATAAACACATAATGTGGATAATTTTTCAGCACCTCGTAGCCCTAGACATGTATTGTAAGTTTTCTATGTGATGGTGGCTATAACTCCATAACAGGAGTTTTCAGACAGAGTAGACCATCATCACAGACTAGATAGAGATGACAGAGAGAATAAAATGAAATGGTAATTCTGAAGTCAGATGACTGAAGCCCAGGCTTTGCAGGTTAGTCTTTGTGCAACACATTTATAGCATTACTTGTCTCAAAATGTCCCTGTCTACAAAGTGGGGTTGGTAGCCCTGCCTGCTTCTGAGAGATGGCAGGAAGTTAGCAAATGAGCAGCAGGTACTGTGTGCATGAGCTGTTATTCGGCTCTCTTCCCTGAGCCGTAAACCTTGAGCTAGATGTTCTGAATGTAAGGACATTCCAGATACTTTCTTTTTTTGTAAATATTTATTTATTTATTTGTTTGTTTGTTTGTTTGTTTGTTTATTTATTTATTTATTATGTATACAGTATTTGCTCTACATATATGCCCGGGCAGCAGATCTCAATGTAGATGGCTGTGAGCCACCATGTGGTTGCTGGGAATTGAACTCAGGACCTTTGGAAGAACAGCCAGTGCTCTTAACCTCTGAGCCACCTCTCCAGCCCCAGATACTTTCAATTAAGCATCATTAAGCCCTCAGCATTTTATTCTGTTGCTAAAGCGTGTGCAAAGCAGACAACCTGTTGCTACTGGGAACTATCCAATAAAAACTTTACTCACCCATTCACTGGATTCTTTTTTTTTTTTTTTAATAAGTACTTTATTTTTTTTCAAGTTACATCTCAGTTACAAACCCTTCCCTACTCCCCCTTCCTGTCCCACCCTTCCACCCTCTTCCCCCCGCCCAACAGCTTCTCTTTTCATTCCAACAAATGGTTCTTTCTCTTATAACAGTAAATTCTATACAAAACAGCAGAATTAAATATGCCACATTTATGAGAGTTAAATGGCCCGGTGTACCTTCCCAATGTCCAGTTCATACGTATTTGGCCCCTGACTTTAACCTTCTACCTTCTAACCATCTCCATGAGTTTAAAGTTCTATAACTGACTTAGTTTTCATACTAACTTGCATCACTATTATAACCATCTTCTTAGATCTAGAACGCCCTCTTGATTCCTAAACAACTCAAAATTTAGCTATGAGACTCAAGCTGTCTATTCTTCAACCACCTCAGAGAGCTGAGAAGGATAAATATATCTGATTGTATAGGAAGTGCAGGGCCTGCAGCTTCCAATACTAAGAAATGACAAACCAGTGACTACCTGGACAGTTCCCATTTTCTCTCCATACATTCCAGCATCAGTCTTCAGCCTTTTGGTCCTGTTTCTCTAACAGACATTTTTTGTAGAGCAGGGATTGTGAAGGACTAACCTACCCTGTCTTGGCAGAGCTAGGCTGTCGACTTCCCTGTTACCAAGTTTTGTCCTTTTTGGACAGCAGTCTGTCTGCAGTTGAAGCAAGGAGTTTTTACATGTCAAGAGATAGGCTTGCCACTAATTCAACCATCTCACATTGGAGATTCTTCGATGCTTTTCTTCTACTTGGAGTAGAATAGGGGGTGCTGTCAGGAGCTGATATGTCACGATATCAAAAAAAAAAAACTCAATTTAAGACCACATCTTTGAATGCCATATTCTGCAGATCTCTTGGGGTTTTTGAAGATGCCCTATCTATCTCTTGTATTTAGATAAGCAAATGTTGCTTGTCTCTTAACAACTTGATTACTGAGTAGCTTAGAGAATATCTGTGATAGACTGTCATAGTAGCTAACAAGGTGACATGCATGCATGACTAGGAGTTTGTTTTTCTTAACTATCCTAAACAGTTTAAGACGGTTGGTATCAAGAGGCCAGAACTTCACATTTCATTTTTAAGTATCTCTAAGTACGATACCATTAGGAAACGTTACCTTAAATTTTGCATCAATATACAAAGATCTATTCAAATGTGGCTAAATATACTCTTAATTTTGTATCAATATACAAAGATCAATGCCTATGCGGCCCAATACAATCTTAATATTGCGTCCATATACAAGGGTCAATACCATTGTGGCCAACTATAATATTAGTTTTGTATCAATATACAAATATCAATACTGACGTAGACCAATACAATCTTATTTTTGCACAATAAACAATGGTCAATACCACTTTAGCCAAATATACTATTAATTTTGTATCAATATACAAGGGTATAAGGGCATATTCAATAATGTGACCTTTCTTCTTGATCCTTCCTGTGCTGTGTCTCGATTTTTCTCTCGTCCGTGCATTCCTACATAGGAGATAAAGAAGGATACAGAAAAGGGAAAGAAGGAATACCCTGGGTCTAACCTCCAAAACCCATTAAACAGGACCATTTAACAACTTGTAATCTCTTCCCCTAAATAATAGTGTTTTCAGTTGTCCTTCAAATAACCGAAAAAGGGGGGGGGGGCGGAGAAACACCCTCCCCACCCTCTGGGTATGGGACGTCGCTCTCTTAAAATGACTTCCTGCTGATTTGGGTCGTAGTAAACCTGTTTGGGGCCCAAACCAAAATGGAAAAATGGTTAAAAATGTTAATACAATCCTTTTATGTTCAGTCCTTCTGTTCTCAGCTGTTTAGATGTCCTAAGGAGTTTGTAGGCAGAAGCTGAACTTCCAGGCTTTACTGAGGTTCTGGCTGGGGCATTGTGTAGGGCTGAACGGTCTTAGCGATATTGAGTTGTTGTGGTTGTAGGCTTTTGATGGAGACATCTATTGAGGGAGTCTGTCAGGCTGAATCATCTGGGTCACTTGTCTTCTTTTGGTGTCTGATTCTGATTTCTGCTGAGGTTTCCATTGTCCAGTTGTCCCTGGGTTCCTTGAATGGATGCTTTGATTCTCCTGGAAAGATAAGAACAGAGCCTTGCCCTAATCCTCACTCAGGGACAATCACCCTCTTTTTTTGGGGGGGGGGGTAGGTAATATTTCTCCTGAAGCAAATTTGGTTTTTGACAATATATAAAGTGTTATCTTTCAATCTGGTTTAAAGAAGAAATTATTTTGTTATTTTGGAGCTAAACCAGCTTTAGTGTATATATTTTGAGGTCTCGAAGGACAATTTGTTTGTGTTGTGTGGGCCTTTTGTAAGTAGCTTTTAAACTTAGGTCCTTCCAAATCCTATGTGTGTGTCTCTGCATTCTATATATTGGGATCCAAGACCTGTGGTTCCCATCTAAGGGGATTAAAGATGTGTTCCACCACTCCTGGATCAAAGTTTTTCTTTATTTAGAGTTTGTTTTGTATCAGGCTGACCTTGAGCTCTGAGATCTGCCTGTTTCTGTCTCTAGTGTGTTGGGGTTAAGGGTGTACTCTTCTTGAATGATGGGATTAAGGGTGTGTACCCTCACCACCCTTTTCCATGTAACTCTAGAATTTATAAGTCCACTAACACTTTGGTGCTCCTCCCGTCTCTGCTGAAGTTAAAGGCATGGGTTAACACCACATTTCTCCTGTATTTTACCTTAGCTCTACGTTTTTTCGACACTTGGAGGTTCATAAAACCAGGTTGAACGGCTGTGTCCTTTAATTTATTTACAGTGTATTAACGTTGTTATCTGCTTTTTTTTTAATTAGTAAATTTATTTGTTTGTTGCTACAGGTTACATCCTTGACGTATTGTCCTCTTTTCCTGCTTCCCAGGCCCACTCTCCCATGCTCTACTCCCTGACCCTTCCATCTTTATCCTCTGGGGTGGAGTGTCCCTGCATACCAGTCTCTCACCACAGATCAGGAGTCATATGAGGGCTGAGGGCCTCTTCATACACCAGGGGTCTACGAGGCAGTACTGCCAGTGAAAGGTGTCTCCTTGCTATGGGGGGGGGGGAACTAAAAAAAAAAAAACCAACAGACACACAAACCCACAAAAACAAAGAACAACAACAAAAAAAGAGAGGAAAAAGAAAGAGAAAAAAAGAGGGAAAGGAAAAGGAAAAAGAAATGAAAAGAAAAAAGAAATTTATGTCCATGTTCCTTTTGTTGCGTTGGTTGTAGTACAGATATCCTGTACGATATAGATAAAATCCTACTATAAGTGAATAGATGCCATGTGCATCCTTCTGAGTCTGGGTTAGCTCACTCAGGGTGAGCTTCTCTAGATCCATCCATTTGGTTGCAAATTGCATGATTTCATTGTTTCTTATAGCTGAGTAGTATTCCATTGTATAGATGTACCACAATTTTTTAATCCATTCTTCAGTTGAGGGACATCTGGGTTGTTTCCAGTTTCTAGCTATTACAAATAAGGCTGCTATGAACATAGATGAGGAGACTTCCCTATGTCTCCGTGAGGTGTCTCACTGGATTCTTGACCTCCTATCCTTCCTTCTCTGGAAAATCTTTGGCTTCCCTTCCTTTTTCTCCTTATATATGGTATTGGAGTTTCCCCTAAAAACTACCATTTTTATTTTAATAAATGAGAGAACAGTCAAAGGGTCATCCCATAATATTATTCCTTATTCTTTGGGTGCCCTGGTTGGCTGGATGAGTGGGGGGGAGGGTACATTTTGGGAACAGCTCATCTCCCTGGTGGATAGCCTGTCTGCATCCCCAGGACCTTAAATTGTATTGAGGACCCCAAACCACTTCTTGTTCCAGACTGCCTCGTCCTTGGGTTCTTGTTTTGTTTTGCTTTGTTTTCCTTGCAGAAGCTCCTCCCTGTCCAGCCCCGCCTGCCCATCAGGGTCCTTGTTTGTCACTCTAAAAAGATTAATGGTCAGAGCAATAAAGATATAACGGCAGTGGGTGGGGGTGGGGAGGAGCTGTTTACAGGAGAGAGGCGTGGCTTTGGGAAGCCCTGCAGTGGTTTGGCTATGACAACTCCAGACACACCCTCAACCTGGTGTTCAGTGGTTGTTCAAAAGCCCCTTAGTGTCTGGGGACCATGAGGCAGGGCAGTCACTAAGGTTAAAGGGGCCATAAGTGATCTTGTAGAGCCTGAGCTACAACTTGAGTGGCTGTTAGTAGCTAGAAACCACCAACAAATCTAACAGCAAATGGTGGAAAGCATGTGGAGAGAGCGAGAAATCTTTATTCACTTCTGGTGAAGTTGTGAATTAATACAGCCATTGGCAGCCATTGTGGGAATCAGTTTGGAGATTTCTGCAAAAATTACCGTGTAACCTAGCTATTTCATTTCTGGGCATATAGCTAGAGAACCCTATAACCCACCATGGAGATGTTTGCACCTTCTTGTTTATTACTGTTTTATTCACTTAGCAAAGAATTGTAATCTACCTAGTTGACTATTGTCTATCAACAGATGGATGACTAACAAAAACTTGGTACACATGTATATATAATATATATAATGTATATATGATGCATATATGTATAGATGATGTATATATGTATTTATGTATATATGTATATTTGTATATATGTATATAAGAATATATGTGTATATTCCTCAGCACTAAAGAAAAGTTTTAAAAATGCAGAAAAATTGATAGCCTTAGAATATTTAAGATTAAGCAATGTCACACAGTCTTAGAAAGAAACCACATGTTTCTCTTATATGTGGAATCTAGATAATAAAATATACATATATGTAAACAAATATTTAAAAAGTGGGTACAAAATAGCACGAAGAAAAGAGAAAAAGAAAGTATGAAGGAAATAAAGAAGGACTGAATGCAGGTAATAGACCTAAGATATGAAAGAGGAGGTAAAGTATTTTTCTAGTTCTAATTCTGTCATAGATTTTTGTTTGTTTATTTGTTTTGGGTGGTGAATAAGTGCATAAAATATATTTGATTCTGAAAGTGTAAAATTTAATATGACACTTCATAGCTTCCATTCCAAATGCCAATTCTAACTGTTCATTAAGTTGTGTAGATTTTAGTTCTGGTTAATGTTAGTGTGTGATGCCTTTATTTATTTGTATTTTTTAAAAATAAAGTTTATAAAAATGTTTTTTTTTGTTTTTTTTTTTGTTTTTAGGAAATGGAGAAGAGTTTGTTGATGCTTGTCTGTATTTATGATGTCTTTTGCTGGCTTCGGAAAAAGTGAGCATCTTGACTCAGTGGCCCTGGATGCCAAATGCTGTATCCACTCACCTCCAGCCAGGACTAGGTGTCCACAGAATTCTGAAGCCTGGACCATGTCCTTTTGGAAAGACTCATCCTGAACAGTAATAGAGAGTCTAGGTATTCATGGAACATGTATTGTGTGCCAAGCTTCTTCTGGAACCTGGAAAGACAATGTCAAGAGTAGAAAAAGCACTAGCCTTCAGGGTTTGTGCACCAGTAGTGTTATTAATAGGATTGTTAGTGGTTTGGACTGTGAAGAAAAATAAAATGTGGTTAAGAAGTTCAGGAATCAGATGGCAAGAAAAGGAAAAAAAGCATCATGTTGGAACGAAAATGTAGAACTTCCTTTACCCAATATGAGGCACCACATACTTAAGATGCTCAGCAAGGTTGAAGGTGAGAGGGTCCTCACACAAACCTTAGTTCTGCCTCTGTACACTTGCAATGAAAAATAAGTCCAAGGAGTTAAGACTTCCATTTTCAAAATCACCAAAAAATCACCAAATGGAATAAAATACTTGACAGTGAATTTAAGAAGAGAGCCACAAGACATGTACTCTACTATGAAAAGTACAAAATGCTATTGAAAGAAATTACAGAAGATTTGAATAAAGTGAGAACTGACCCCCAGTTGTGGCTCAGAGATGTATTGTATAGATGGCCATAATCCACATAGTGGTCTGAAAGCAAACCCTTTGAAAGCAAACCCTTTGTCAGTATCCTAGTGGATTCCTTTGCTCAAACTTGAAGGATGATGCTAGAATTCACATGGAACTACAAGGGACACCAAGTAGATAAACATAATTTTGGCAAAACAAGAAACAAAGCTGGAGGACTCACACCTAGCTAGCTGGTGGTGGTGCCCAGGCGTACATTTGTTAACTGGACAGTCATAGTCAGAGAATGAATGTGGAGTGTCAGCGCTCATCTGACACAAATATTAACTCCAAATGAGTCAGAAACTTAAGGTGAGAAGCAAAACTGCAAATGCTTTTAGGAGAAAACACTAAAATTTTCTTGATCTAGGCTTTGGGAGATACAAACAATAAAAGAAAAGTACATAAACTAGATTTCATTGTAATTTGGTTTTGGAGAACACTGTGGACAAAGTACAAAGATACCCATGTGATAGGAATATTACAGATTGTGGGTCTGGGGGCTTTATTCAGGATGGAGATGCTGTCTGGCTTATGAAGACTCAGACTAAAGGTTTTGGACTTTAGGGTGCTGCCAAGATGATACATGTTCAATAGAAACTCTGCTTCAGATTTTGAGTTTTGGTCTTTTCCTGGGGTGGTGGTAGTAAGAAACAGCATCAGTCTGGTCTTGCAACCATGGGGACAAACAACCAGCACTCTACAGTGTGCCAAGTTGCTATGTTGCAGTATTTGATTTTTAATGGCGTAGGTTTATTAAATATGCCTTTAACTTATAATTTGATCATTGGGCTATAACTCCACTGTAACCACAATTAAGAACTCTTACAGCAGATAAGAAGACAAGTACCATGGTCAAAATGGGTATTTCTCTAAAGTAAAAAAGCATATAAAAATAAATTCAATCCCACTAGCCGTCAGGGAAACAAAACATATCACAGTGTCATACCATTTCATACTCACCAGGATATCTAAAATCAAAAGTCAAATAATAATAGATGTCGACAAAGTTATAAAAAATACAAATGCCATATTACTGGTGGAAGTATACTACAACACAGCCATACTGGAAGACATCTTGATATTTCTTCAAATGACTAAACCTACAGTCACTAACTTATCCAGCAGCTCTACTCCCATATGTATACTTGAATGAAGTGAACCTTCATATTAATATTATTCATAATAACCCAAAGATGGAGGTAATGCAAATGTCCATCAGTTGGCAAATATTGTGTTCTATTCATACAGTACAATATTATGCAGGCATAAAAAAGAATGAGTCAGTATATGCTAAAATGTGAATGAGCTTTGAAAACATAATATAGTATTAAAAAGCATGTTACACAAGACCACATATTATATGACTTAGTGTTTAGGGAAATGTAGAATAAGTACCTATGAGGAAAATACAAAGTAGATTAGTTAAGATTAAGTAGATTAAAGTTGGTTGGGGATGTAAAAAGATATGGTTCCCTTTTGAGGTGATGGAAATGTTCTATAATTGATCATGATGGTGGGTGCACAACTCTATGTTTTCAAATCATTGATCTGTATGTTTTAAAGGGATGGATTATGTGGTATGGGAATCATAAAAAAAACTGCTACAAAAAGTTAGAAAGGAAAGAGAGCAGCTGAAACGCAGGAGAAACGTGGTTAAGATGAACTTCTGCTGAAAGTGCTGGCAACTTAGAAGAAGAAATGAGGGTACTAAGGATGGCTATGAGGGGTTTCTTTTAGAGGAGGAGGTGTGTGTATGGGTGTTCCCTTTGTAGAGTGCACTGATCTCAGCTGACACCTTCAGGAGAGGAAGGAGGGAGGCATATAGATCGCTGGAGAAGGTCCAGAGAGTGAAATAGTGAGTACAAAGATCCTGTGGCAGGGCAGTTTTGTAACTTGGTGAAGAGCATCATTGAAGCCCACGAGGCAGAGACAGTGGAAAGGAGGGACAGAGTGAGAGGCCCAAAGGGAAGCAGCCAGCTCATGCTGTGGCACACAGTCCACCTCACAAGCTGAAGACCTTGGTTTTGCTGAGTGAAGTGAAGGCTGTTGCAGGGCCTAGAACATATGACTTGTGCTGATTCAGTTTTACCAAGCCACAAACCTTGTGGCCATTGTGTGGACAGACTTTGAGGGGCAAAGTGCTAAAGAAGTTTCCAGGTTGGAGGGTCAGTGTTTGCATCTGCAGTCAAATGAACTCTAAAAATGAGACAGGACAGTTCATGGGATCCGTTGGATTCTCTGATGTACCCCTTGAGTATAGGACAGTGGTTGTAACAGAATGTTCTTATAAAATACTCACCGATTCCATTGTGTTGGCACAGGACTGTAATTCCAGTGCTCAGGGAGACAGGAAGATCTCAAGTTTAATCTGGGCTACTTAAAAAAGAGAGAGAGAAAAGAAAACCAAGAAACAAAACTGTAATTTTATTGAATCAATCAACAATAAACAGTCTCCTTGGCCATGTTGCTTTTGGGGTTCCCATGAGCAGCAAAGACAGAGGAGACCCCAAAATCTTCATATCCTTTTTTGCTTCTACCTAACTTCCCACACAATCAGTTACGGCCAATGGAACTTTGTTGGCTGGTGAGAACTGAGCGGAAACAAGTGAGAAGGTGATGGACACCTATGGTACCTCCTACCTCCAGCCTTCTCTCTTCTTAAGCACAAAGGTACAAGCTGAGTTAGGATCCCCTGACCTACGGAAAGTTTAAAGTTTATTTATTTATTGTGTGTGTGTGTGTGTGTGTGTGTGTGTGTGTGTGTGTGTGTGTGTGTGTGT
>CAJQZJ010001969.1:5065226-5100247 GCA_907164525.1 Lophiomys imhausi
TGTGTGTGTGTGTGTGTGTGTGTGTGTGTGTGTGTGTGTGTGTGTGTAGGTGAGAGGACAACTTGTGGGAGTTGGTTCTCTTCTAGGTCCTAGGGATCAAACTCAGGTTGTCAGGATTGGTGGCAAACACCTTCTCCCAGTGAGCCACCTGGGAGCAGCCCTGAGATGGGCAGCAAGGGTCTCTCCCCTTAGCAGGTCATATTTTCTGCACATCACAGTCCTGGCTCATTTGGATAAGGATATCCTGTCAGAGGTGACTTTCCTTGTTATTGTTGACTTCCTGGAGAATGAGGTGGCTGATATTACATATATATGTGTTCCTATCAGAATGGTATCCTATAAAACCAGAGTGGCCCATTCCACAGTATCCAGGAAGAACCAGTGTGGTTGGACTCAAGCCACCTGATGAGGCAACAGACAAATGGTAATAAATTGGGCTGAACCCTCTCCCATGTATCTCCCCATAAATGGAGGCAAAAACATGAACTCTTCATTCAGCTAGGAGAGGGGTTGGCAGCTGCTTGGAGAGATGAGCCTTGGCTAAGCTTCGTTGCAATGTTCCTGGCTCTGTTTGTTTATTCTCTCTTCATCCTGCCTACTCAACTACATTCTCGCTTTCTTGCTGGCCAGAAACTGTTCTGTGGGATCTAGACATAAAATGAGGGAGATATGGGGAGGATAATGAAGACCATGCCTATTTTCAGCACTCAGGCAGCAAATCTGCTGTTTGCCCCATTGTATCTTGATGAACAAAACACTTAGAGGGCATAAATAAGAAGAACTGGTGTTAGAATGTTCACCCTGCCAGGGCACAGTTAGACTCCTGGGAGTGGTTGCAAGAGCTCCTTATTCATCTCTGCATCTTCTGTTCTAGTACTCTGGGAGACTTTGGAATAATATGAGCAGCTAATATTTTTGAAAATCTATGTACCAAAGCAACTCACTCCATCAGTTCCTAAGGGATCAGTGATCACTGGAGTTGATTGACCAAGAAGGCCATGCTGCTTGACCCCAAGAGTATCCCTAAGGCCTAGAAGATAGCTGTGGGCTTCCTTCCTTATCCCTGAAAGAGGTTTTGAGCTGTGGGCAGCTCCTGTGGAGGAAGTACCCTGAGGGCTCAACCCCACTTACAGTGAGCTTCTTCTGTGGTCTAGAGGCTTGGAGACTAGTACAGTGGTTTTCTGAGCAGGAGACTAAAGATCTCAAGGGAAGAGAATAAATACTTCCTCTCAAGTCCCATAGATAACAGTCAGGTGTCCAAGACTTGCCAGGCCTGCCCTATATACTCTGGTTTGCAGCTGCTGGTTCTCACTTTGCTCTTTCTGGCTGGGATTGGGGGTGCAAAGCTTTGTCAGGGGAGGCTATGGGGAAGACTGGCTGTCCTTTCTTACAGTCTTCCTCTTGCCAAACTTCCCACCAGCTGCAGAGCATCTGGCTTCTCTACATGCATCATCCCATTCTATGAGGTTCTGGGTAAAAGTTAACTTCCTTTGCTTACATAAAATTGGTGAAGCATAATGTGGCCACCCCCAAACCTAGCAATCACTCACAGTCCTGGGACTCTGCCTGAGTCCTACTGCCCACTGAAATATGAGCTCATATCTTGTGCCCTACTCCCAACCCTGTCGTGATCTGATTCATGCAGTGAATATTTATTTATTTATTGTCCATTTTCTGTTTGAAACTGTGATAAAAATAGTTGAGAACATTGAGGCTTCTTCAGTAATGGAACTATCCTCATAGGGAATCAAGAGCAGTGTCCCAAGCTGGTGACACATGCATGTAATCCTAGCACTCAGGAGATAGGCAGAAGAATCAAGAGTTTGAGGTTACCCTCAGCTATATGTTGAATTTGAAGCGAGACTCTTTCTTAAAATAAAACAAGAATGTGTTCCTCTGTGGTGGTCAGCTTCCTGTGTTACTGCGAGTAAGGAAACAGTTGCAAATGAATCAGTAACCTGCCCAGGTATAGAAGAGGGGTGTTCTGTAAGTGTAGCTCAAGTCCCTGATCAGCCAGACTTTCCTCAGTAATCTGAGTAACCCTGATCCAATCAATCCAAATGCTTCCCTGAAGATGACAGCTCTGCCTGCAGACTAAGGCCTACAGATCCTGCCCTTGGAGTTAGATCTGCCCTCCCAGCCCCCATGGTCACACGGACCAGTTTGGGCAGTAATTTTCAGTGTCTCTTCTGCTGCTCCTGATAAACCAAGTGAAATATACTCTTTAATGACATCATCCACATCCATGTCAGTCACACTTTGTCAGCTTTTAGCTGAATGTCAAGGTTGGCGAGCAACTTGGTGGCCCTCATTGGTCACCCCATATGCTGTGACAACTGAGGAAGAGTACATCATTTTAGGTGACTTCATGGTATCTGGAAATGGGTGGGCTGTAACCCAGGATGAGGATGTCATTGTAAAAGAAATTTTTATTAACCATATTTAATAATACCTAATAAACACCTATAACCTATAAACACCTAATACCTAACAACACTTAAACAACCCTACCCTAACCCCTTTGAAAGGTATTAAGATTCTCTAGTGCAAGTCCGTGAGGGCAACTTGGTTTGTAGTCTGTAGGCAGGCACACCTCAAGTAGTAACCACAGTCTGGCTCTGGCATAGTTGTGGCAGCCTTAATTCAGCTTCGGTTTGAGGCTTTCTGCTCCTGCTCAGGGCCTAGCATCTGCCCACCAGCTCCAGCGGCCAGCCTGCTTCAACCGCTCAGCTTGGGGCCAATTTCAGACATCTAAGACTGTCCACGGACACCTCCGACCTCCGTTTGAACTAGCTGAACCCCTCAGGGCAAGTGCTGTGCCAAGGGGCCTGGCCTTTGGCTTCAAGGCCTTCTCAGGGGTTGGCACACTCCTGCCTGGCTTGAGGCCTCTAGCTGGTCCCTGGCTTCCTCAGCAGGGCTGTCTCTGCAGTATCTTGGAGCTACAGCCTCTGCCTCTGATGTCTCCTCACAGTCCTTTTGCAGCCACTTCAGAGCATGTATGCACCTTCCACCTTGGGCTGACTGTCATTGCCCTCCAGCCTCACTTGTTCTGCTCCTGCCACTGTTCTCTTGAGCATACTCCTCTCTTGTGCTTAAATAGGGCATGGTTGGTTCTCGGTTCTCCAGGTAACTCACAGCTCAAGGGCTCTCTGGAGATCCTTTCAAGGTCCCTGGCCACACCCCTCTACAGGGCTTGCGATATCTCTCTCTCTCTCTCTCTCTCTCTCTCTCTCTCTCTCTCTCTCTCTCTCTCTCTCTGTGGCTTTGCAGCCACACCCCTCAGCAAGGCACCAGTTTGCAGGTGTCACATTACCTAGGTCCAGTCTGGGCTCCGCCCATTTCTGCTTGACTCAATGTCTTAAAGAGAGGCATCATCCAAAAGCCCCTTCTCTCAGTTTCTCAGGCATTACCAATTGTATCTGTTTGCCCAGGACCATACGCTGCCATGTGCCAGGCCAATCTGCATTCCAAAAACCGTTACTAATTTACTACATGCCCTGATTGTCATGTCAGATATCATGTTGTGCTGGCCCTGGTTGGGTAAGCCACTGGAAGGCCAGAGGCCTTGATGGTAGTTACAGGAAAGTCATCTCATTGACAAAATAAAACCTATGCTACCAAGTATGGAATATGTCCAAGTAACTGACATCTCCTCATTCTAGATATTAGGGGTACCTGGACTACACACAGGGTATTCTTTGAAGGAGAACAACTGTGTGGGAATGGGGCCAGCAGACCATCTCTTGGTGTGTAAAATAGAGGAATGGACTTTCCCCAAATTTTTTTTTCCTCTTAATGCCATCACTCTTACAATTTTCTTTGATTTCTACTGGTAGTTAAAAAGCTCTTCAAGATAAAAACCATTTAGTCAGAGCTTCCAGTGGGCTTTTCTGAGAAACTGTTGGAAAGTCAGCCTTACAGGAGGCCCACCCGTTTTCCTATAACTTTGCAATTCTATCTTCTGAGACACATTAGTGCAATTGGAAAATTCTGCCAACTAGTGTTTATCACTTTCTCCACTTGCTTTCCAAATACCAGATTGTGAGAGGAACACCTTCATTGCTGAGATAATATTGGTTTTTCTCAGAGCCTCTCAGTGAGTAGTGTGACCTGAGTCATGGGGTCAAAGTTATAAAACCTGCTAGAAAAAGGAGAGAGAGAGAGAGACTTGACGGAGGTTAATTTGATTGAAGAATGAAAAGCAAGAGAGACAAGCCTGATCCCATGCCTCTAATTCCAGCACTTGGAAGGTGGAGGCAGGAAGATCAAGGAGTTCAAGGTCAATCTGGCCTACATGAGACCCCCCCCCACCCCAGTCTTAAAAATAACAGCAACAACAAAAAACCTCAAACAAATAACATGTCCCGAGGGGGGAAGAAAATAAATAAAGAAAAGAAAATTGACCCCATGGAGGCAGATGCTGATAAACAAACTCATTATCCCTAAACAGGGGGAAGGACCACCACCAGAAGTGCTTCAAATCTCCAATACCCCCTACGTGCTAGAGAGACAATGTGATGTGGTTTCTGATCAGCGTGATCAGCTTTGAAGCAAGAGTGTCTGGTCCAGAATCCCTATCCTGGGTTCTTTTGAGATGGCCACGCACGACTAATCTGTCTACAGACTGAAAACAGTAACTTGTCCCAAAGATTTTATAGGACTTAAATCTATAGCAAGGAAATGATGAGGGACCAGACACAAGCTGTGTTTCAAAGCCTTACTAAATTCCTGGTAACTTTCAGTCTCTCAAGCCTCAAAGTGTAACCACTTGCACATCAAGAGTGGCTTTTAAATTTGAAAGAGCACTATCTGGGAAGCAGTCAGATTCCCCTGAAGAAAGGAGCTCACACACACCACATACACATACAACACACACCCTGCTTCCTAGAGATTCACCGGGTCCACAGTTTTGCTGGTTCTGTAGCACGTTCCTGTCCTAGTTGTCAGCAGTGAAGGACATGCCCACCTTCTGTGGTGAATGGAGACTCACACTGGCGGCAAACGTGGGCCTGCTCATGTTTGTGCCTCAACCTTTGAGTGCGGCCTGTGGAACAACAGGGAACTTAAATCTCTCCACTGCTTATACTTCTCTTACCTCATGTTTTTCTTCATTCTGTTGCTCTTTTCCTTCTCATTGGCTTGTTTGAATTTTACGCACACTGTATAACTGTATCCAGAATCTCCTCCAACAACAGATAATCCATAATCCCAGTTTTGTTTCACACTCCTGGTCTTGGTCTTAAGGTGGCCAAGGCCCCATAATACAAGCAAAGTCTCTTCCAAATCCTGCAATTTAGGATAACTCAGACCACACATAAAAGAACAAAATAACTCAGGCATAGGGTTTTATCTCTAATATGAAATATAGTAAGTGGTTACTCTAAAGTAAGTGAAGAAGAATCATGGACTAGTGTCATTTTTTGGTATGGAAAAGCTTGACACTGTATTTTGGATTCACTTTCCTATTTTCTTAAGGAAACTCTGGCAGTTGTTATCTGTCAAACCTAGAGGGCTTTACATTTTGATACCTTCAGGCTTCCACATGACTTCATCTTCAGTCCAGAGCTATTCTAGAATTCATGAAAATACCCGTTGCTTCTGCCTGCAGATGCCTCGGGCTGACACCATCTCTCTTCTTCTCAGACTTAGTGTTTTTCCATTCTCAAGCTTCCCCTGATGTTCAAGGTTCTGCTGTTTTCGGCTGGACTTCCTGGATAGCTGGATCGAGTACTTTGCTCTTTGTCATGGCACCAAGCTTCTATTTATAACCAGCAGATGATTCAAAGCCAGAGTCAAGGACAGTTGTTGTTTGGTCAGGCCCAACTGTTGGATGCTGATTGGTAACTGGTAAGGTGTGGCAGCTGCCATCTGGCATGCCCAGTCCTGATAGCATTGCTAGCATTTGTTTATCTCAGTCAAGAGAGTCCATTTCAGTCTTCTCTGCAGAAACAAACTGTGTCAGGCACCTAGACAGTCCAGCTGACTCCTGTTCAGGAGGCATTGGAAATGAAAAGAGGTCTGTCCAGACACACATGGCTTCCCTTCCCTGATTAGGATTCAGTAACAGAAGTGTGTGCATCTTAATCCCTTTCTGACAATGGGCACTGGGTACTTTGGCAGAACATAAGCAAGAAAACCAATTTAGGAGCTCAGAAGGATGAATAATTTCATAACTCTCTAGGTTACTTGGAGAGAGAGAGAGAGGGAGCTGCAGTAAATCAGGCTACAAATTAGTTTGACATCACGGATGAGTACCTCCTAGAAACTAAGTCAGCACTAGGAATGAAGCCCTGAATGAGTTAAATATGCATGTCAAGAGGAGAGTTCAAGATGCTGTTTTTAAGAGGTGAATTATCAGCAATGCTCTTGCGCTCATAGCACTGAAGGCTGGTGGGGGAAAACTCTCACTTTTATACCTGAAGTTTTACTGGACTGATATTCAGAACTCTTGGCATGATTTGTGCCAGTCTCTCTTTGTGCCTTGCAAATTCTCTTCACAATAATTTCAGTCATCATTAATCAGCAGGCATTGTGTGAATGGCAGATGCTATTCTTTATAAATTCTTCCTTGGGGCCATCTAAGGGACAGCTAAGCCCACCACCTTCACCACTTCCTGACAGAGTATTTTTTCTTCATTGGTCCTTCTTTGGGGAGTCATAGATGGAGGCAAAGTCATCCCTGAGCTCTGAGGTGAAGGATCCAGGCAGGTGACGTGTCTGGGATCTGCTCTCCTTACACCTGAGGAGTGTAGGGGTTAGATAAATTAGATTTAGAAAATATATAGGAGTTTCTGATACTGTCTCTTAATTCGGGGCATAAACAGCATTATCAGCATGAAGTCAGGAAAAACAGGAAAGACTTAATAGACTGAAAAACAAGGTTGAAGTCAGGAAAACAGGAAAGACTTAATGGACTTGAAGAAACAAAGTATCTGGCCTGACATTGTTTTCAGCTGCTAAGTGGGCGGAGCCCAAATTAAGCTGAAACAGAGTTCCTCCTATTTAAGGACAGTGCATGGAGCCCAGAAAAAGAAGAGGCCCCTGATGCTAGAGAGCTCCAAGAGTCCTGCTGAAAAAAGGGCTGGCCATTGATGGCCAGCTCTCTCCCTGAAGCAGAAAGAAGCCAGTGAGCAAAGAAAACCTGAGCAAGACACCAAAAGGCCAAGGACTGGACCCTGTGGCTCAGCTTTTGCCTGGAGGGGTTTGATCTGTCTGATCAGTGGCCTAGGGGAAACTGTGCCTGGCTTTAAGGACTGAGGCAGAGCAGCTGAGTTCCTGATTCAAAAGAAGTAAGTTGGCCTGCAGACGGCTGGGGTCTCCCACAGAGAAGAAAGCATGAAGCCTTATTTAAGGTGAGACTGCCATAACCAACTTACCCTGACGAACCTGCATCTGAGAGATCCAGAAAAAGGACTGCTAAGTGCGTTAAAGAATCTACAACAAATACTGTGTTCCTGAACACTGAGGACCTGCCCCAGAGACTGTATCATTCTAAAAGGTTATGAAAGTAGTTGTTATAATTATCAATAGGTTTAGTGGATAGGTTAAAGGGGTTGTAGGAATTTATAGGAATAATAGTTAAGAAATTGTTGGTGTTTGTTATAAGTGAATTTAGTAATAAATAAATAAGTGATAAATAATAAAATAAAAGTTCGGTAACAGAGGAGTTCACAGGGTAATAGAGATCTTTCCTGGAGACAGATATTTTACATTGGAGACAAAAATGAACAAGGACTGTTGTCTCTCAATGCTGTGAAAATATCTGTCAGAAGCAACTTAAAGAAAGGATTTGTTTTGACTGTCTATTAAAGGGTTACAGTCCACTGGGTGCATAGGTATAGTACAGGCAGATTCATGGTGCAGAAGCCTGTGGGTGGGTCACCTCACTGCCTTACAACTAACTGAGAAGAACAGGAAGCAGCAAAAGGGAATGCTGGCACAATGGTTGGCTCCTTTTTCTTCTTTTGTACAGTCTAAGGCTCCAGATCCTACATAGGGTGTATCTTCCCTCCTTACTTGGTCCTCTCTGGAAACACCCTTTCAGGCTGAGAGGCGCATCCAAATCCAGTCATGTCAGCAATGAAGATTAACCAGCACAGGCGCCTCGCTCACCACAGTTGTATTTGAAACTCTCAGCACATAAGCTTTTGATAGTCTCAAGTCATCATCCTTCTAAGGATATTTGTGTGTTTTGCAGTCAGGAACATCCAGTCTGAGGCCCACCAGGTCTGTCCTTGAATCCAGGCTCTACCAGTTTTCCTGTGGCTCCAGGCCTGTGGGAAGAGCTGGGTGCTGCCTTCCGAGTCCTAGATTCTCTTTGCCTGGTGTCCCTCAAGCTTCCCAAAGGGCTGTGAGCAGACAGGTGGGTCTGTGGGTTACATCCTGAGTTTTAGCACTGCTGTTGCCTTCCCTTCCTCTCCTACTCACCCAGGGCATAGTATGAGGTCAAGTTGCCACTGTGTGGGCACTGGCTTTTATTAATTTATTATTTATGGAATTAAATTTATTCCGGGGCTTTGGGTATACAAATGTTTAGTGAGAAATTTACCAAAATGTTAAGGGTGCTTTCTCTACACTGTGGCATCATGGGTAATGAATGCTTTTCTGTTTTTTCTCAGCTTTCTGCATCTGGCATATAGACATGTTGCATTAAAAAAAACTCACTTTCTGAAGAGTCTTTAAAATTTAAAAAATGTATTTGTTGTTCTAATTCTTTTTATAGACAGTTTGCTCTTAATGCTTCATAGTCTCTTTAGACCTGACAGTTCAGTCAACTGGGTAAGAAAGGGAAAAGGCAAAGTCCAGTGGTCATAGAGAAATTGGAGACGGGACTCCCTCTCCACTTCAGCCCAGGAGCCACGTGATGCTTGTGGCAGCATCTGTGGTCAGATATATGTTACAAGTGAAAAAAATATTCCAACAGAGTTGACAAAGCTGGAGGCATTGCCCAACCTAGTGTTGGTGCAACTCAGCAGGGACATCTATGCCACGGGGCTTCTCTAGACGCTAGCTGCTCAGTCTTTTATGTGCAGGTTCTGAGGACTAACTAGGCTTTTAGAGCATGGGTGACTGCTGAGTCTCTGTATCTGTGCCCACTGCAGGGTGTGCACTGAGAGCCAAGGGAAGTGCTAGGAGCCTGCTGTGGGGTCTGAGGCCAGGAACAAGACTGGGCCCTACAAGAAGCACCCAGCCTGGGTAAGCAACCGAGGCCTGTTCTAGTTTGCTGGGACTCTCCTCCATGCTTCTGTCATGAGATGGCTAAAAGCAGGAGGCTCAAAGCATCCCAGTTCTTGCTTGGACATGAAGACTAAAGTCAGTGTGTTTAGAGAAGTTATTCTATCAACTAACTGTGCAGTAGCAGCAGAGGGGCGGGGTTTAGGGGGAAATAAACAGAAGTTGGGGAGATACTCTGTAGACTGCTTTTTCCTTTCTCTGGTGCATCATGGTTTTACTGCATGAGTCTGTATCTCTACAGACACCAGGGAGGACACAGACAGCCAGCAAACCAATTTTAGTGTTTGGAGAGCTGTGATAGTTCCATGCCCAACACTGATACTGCTCCCTGTGAATGAATGAGTCTCACCTAGGTTCAAGGAAGTGACAGAACTGAACTGTACATCTCACTGCAGAGCTTCTGGCTCCACAGGCCTGCCAATCACCCAGAAAGATCTAGTGGACATGCATGCCTCAGTCAGTAGGGGTGGGTGGGCCTTAGAATCTGTGTTCCTTCAAGTTCCCAGGGTAAGCTAAGGCTGCTGGGCTGAGACTTACCTAGCAAGCGGTGAAGTCTTCTAAGAGGAAGGTAGCAAGGAGCACAGTGTGACCCTGGGAATGCAGAAGGTTAAATCTTGAGGGAAGGTGTGTATGGATAACTGGAGCCAATTGCACTGCATGTGCCCCCATTATCCCCTTATTTCTACCCCTCTCCACCTCTGCTTTTTCCTCTTCTCTTTTGAGATGGTCTTTCTCTTCTGCCCAGGCTTGCTTCAGCTTCCTGAGTGCTCAGATTACAGTCTTGTGCTGTGACACTCTGCTTGCCACTTCATTCAGATGAGGGTATCAGCGGTTTACCTCATCCCTTGAGAATTAGTGTATTATTCACCTGAGGTGTCCTTAATGGTTTTTATTCTTTAATCAACTTTTCTCATCATGTAGATAATAAGGTCACCAGGGCAAACCTAGTATATGTTAGGTCCCAAAGAAACTCAGGGCAAATGGCTAACTGTGGGGCCTATTAGCATACCAAAGTGCCTGTTTGCCCTCTAGGCTCCCTCAGTATCTGTGGCTCCTCTCAGCTCTTCTCCTGATGCCTCTAATCTTCTCCAGCCCAAGGGCTTGGCTGTGTAACCCTGCTATTTCAGCCACATGTTCACTTGGTTTTCTCTCTCTCTCTCCTCTCTCCTCTCTCTCTCTCTCTCTCTCTCTCTCTCCTCCCTTTGGAATCTCTTGGTCTGCTTGCCCTCCTCTCTCATCTCTTAATCCCCTCCTCTCCTCTCATGACCTAGTTCAGTCTGGATCCTTCCAGATGCCTCTGGCTATTCTCTCCCTCATATCTACAATAAAAACTTTCTCCTCAACCATATCTTGGAACGGTCATGTCCTCATTTTCATTCAATGTAGAAGCCAACTGTTAATGAAAAAACAAAGTTCTCAACTAAAAGGAAATATGAGAGTTTATTGAGGAGCAAAAATGTAGCCTAGGAACACAGACTTTAAGTTTGACCTTTATAATCTTCTTAAGATTATTATTGCTATTATTAAATTAAAAAAACAGTGTTAATGAGTTAACTGTAACTGAAAGTTCAGAAGGCTGCACCTAAAGCACATAAAAATATGGTTTCTTAGATGTCTAACAATTATAAATACATGTAAAATACATGAATAGTTTTTGTTAGAAAAAAAATCATTATTTTCATTTCAGTTTATGAGGCATCCAAAGCAGGATAAAGTTAGACATTTATGACTTTATTTCTTGTGAGTCACCTGTTTATCTTTGTATAAAGTATGTTAATCATTTAGCATGTGTTTACCTAAACTACTCACTCTTTTAAAAAGACACTTCTTTTTATGTGTATGAGTGTTTTGCTTCCATGTATGTCTGTGCACCATGTGCATGAAGGTGCTGCTGGAAGAGGCCTGAAGAGGGAACTGGGTCCCCTAGAGCTGGAGTTGCAGATATTTATGACCCACAATTTGAGTCTTGTGATGAGAACTCAGATTCTCTGGAAAAACAGCCAGTGCTTTTAACTGCTTAGGCAATCTCTCCAGCCTCTATTTTATCTTTAAAGAAAAAAAAAAAAGCTGAATTATTGTCCCAACTATGTCATTACAATGCAGCACACTGAGATTATGTGTAAACTTTTAAGATGTCTTTAAGATGTTTAGCATTGTCTTTTATATAGTTATAGCTAAGTTACGGATCTTGAAAAATCTGTTTGTTCATTTGTTTATTTATTTATTTATTTGTTTATTCATTCATTCATTCATTCATTCATTCACTCATTCATTCATTTATTTATTTATTTACTTGCTTACTTATTTATTTATTTATTCATTCATTCATTCATTCATTCATTTATTTATTTGGTTTTTCGAGACAGGGTTTCTCTGTTTAACAGCTCTGGCTGTCCTGGACTCGCTTTGTAGACCAGGCTGGCCTCGAACTCGCAAAGATCCGCCTGCCTCTGCCTCCCAAGTGCTGGGATTAAAGGCGTGCGCCACCACCGCCCGGCTCATTTGTTTGTTTTTAAAGAGGCAGTAGTGGCAAAAAAATCCTTAAAATCTTTTAAATGTTTATATTTATATGTGCCCTCACATACATACAAAACATAGCTAAAAGCAAAGATATAATTCATCCTCTTAATCCTTGGAATAAATGGTTTAGTATCTCAGAGGGCAATTAGCCAATAGGAAAAATTGTATCCTGGAGTAAGAATAATTGGTTTTTAAAATTAATTTATATCCTTAAGCAATAGGGAGTATGTTGCAGAACCAGAATTGATACACAAATCAAAGAGATAACATTTTGACTAGAGCTGTATGATTGTGTGTGTCTTGTCCTTAAAAAATTATAAAAATTTTAAGTTAAAAAAAACCCATTAATTGTTCCAAAGAAGATTCGGGCCCATTCTTCAGTGATTTCTGTTTGTTTTACCTCAGTGACCACATGGTTCATTGGGTAAATATGCTCTTTTGCCATTATTTTGTTTCTTTAATTGGACTTGTTAGTCTAGTCTGTTAGGGGAGCCAGAGTTGGGACTTTTTTCTTTTTTTTAATTGTGAAACCGAATTTATTTATTTTAAACATGGTATATTTGAAAAACAAGACAAGGCTCTAAGACATTAAAATATTTTTTAAAATATGCAGTTTAAGCTACTAAGCATTTACCTAGGAGACCCAAGTGCTCTGCCGTGCTTTCTCATGGAATCCATGAAGGTTTAACTGGGCATGAAAAATAAAAATGATAATTTTAGCATGTAGAAAAACTGAATTTTAAAAAAATTGAAGTTACCTCAGCTTGTTAAAATTTTTTTTAACACAAACACTATATGGAAACAACAAAAAATATATGAAAACAATTATAGGCACACACAGCACATGAAATCTAGGTATACCACTTAAAGAAAAAGGTAGGCCAAGCATGATGGCACACTCCTTTAATCCCAGCACTTGAGAAGGCAGAGGCAGGAGGATCTGAGTTCAAGGCCAGCCTGGTCTACAAAGCAAGTCTAGGAGAGCCAGGACAATTACACAGAGAAACCCTGTCTCAAAACACAAAAAAGAAAAAAGAAAAAGGTAAATATTTTTATCTATTTAAGATGTGAGAAGGGCTTAGTAATGGAAAAGCTCAAAGGGTGAAGTTTGCCCTGTGGACATAGGTGATCTTTCTGTCGCTCTGTCTATCTCTCTCTCTGTCTCTGTCTTCTTTCTGTCTTTTGTTTCTCCGTGTACTCTCTCTCTCTCTCTCTCTCTCTCTCTTTTTCTTTCTCCCTCTGCCCCTCCTTCTCTGTCTCTCTCAAGAGCTAAGTAGCTGGGGGGGTTGGTTTTCCATTGTGACACTAGCCCCTTTCTTGGATAAGAGATGGGCTTAGGACAGTTGTATGTCATGGTATGGATAGGCTGAGAAGATGGCTGATTTTTGTGTCATTTAGTGGGTCTCAGATCAGAAAAACAAAAGTAAAACTCCAGGATAACAGGGAGACAAAGCTTAACAGGGTGGATCAGCCAAGCAGGAGACAGGGAAACTCAGCAGCTCAGAGGTGAATCCCAGCTTAACCCCCAGGAATGCTCACAGCAACAGGACAGACAGTGGCTCCCTTTTGGTCATCAGGGTAGCCTGAGAAGCACCCCTAAACTTTAGAGACCTCAACTCAGGCCAAACTGAGATTCATAGCTTAAGACTGAAAGGAATTTTAGGTCTAGTTTGTATAATAAAGACATTTTAATGTAAACATAAGTGTTAAAAGAAGAAAAAACCACTCAAGGAAAAATATAAGACAGGAGCAAATATGACTATACTTGTCAAGGGAAAGTGGCCTTTACAAATGGCACTTTTAAAAATATCTTAAAACAGGCTATGATCTTTTTCTTTGATCTAGGATTTTTTTGATAAGAGATAAGGAACAGAGAGGCAAGGTCAGAGAAAGAGAGAAGAGTTGGACTTCGCTTTAGAATTTATCTTTAGTTTGATATAAACTCTAAAATTTTTAAAATTAATTTATTTTTAATAACTCATTTTAACTTACATGTAGGTTTTAGGTTTTTTTTTAGGTTTTTATATTAAGATAATATAATTACCAATTGTATTATTTTGGTTATAGATCAATTAACAGTTTTTAAATTTTAATTAAAATTAGGCTGCTTATTTGTGATTTTGTTTTTGATTTTTTGCATGGCCTAGAATTAATGGGTGTCCCTGCTGGTACCTCCCTTCCATCCATTTACTTCTTCTGTGGAAAGTGGATTATTCTCAGAGCCCCTCATTGTGAAGCCATAAGTGTCAACTCAAAAATACAGTTCTCAACTCAAAGGGAATAGGGGATAATTTATTCCAGAACTAAAATGTGAGCAACTGGGTTCTGACGACACAGATTTAGGTCTCCCCCCAATACAATGTTCCAATGTGGAAGCAGTTTCATGGAATTTTTATGCTAACAAAACAAAGTTATAAATCAAGGAATTTAAGAACTACTTTGGTGGAAATATCAGAGAAGTCAGTTATAGTAAGATGACGGAAACCTCAACTATGGCCCTCAAGTGCTATCTGATAGCATTCTTAGCACTGGTAGAACATAAGGTTTGGTTAGTTAATACATTCCAAACTGTTCTTTGTTGATGATAATGTTTTTGTTTTTAACTTGTTTATCAGAATAGTAAGACTAATACAGAGGTGAACAAGGAAAGACTCTTGGAGGACTAAAGATAGCCTAAGAGAAATTATAATTAGATTCTTTGCAACATTCCAAAATCTCCACTGTCGTTCAAGTTTTAATCAGTCTTTGTAGACACAGTCTCTTTTCACAGTCATCATGGATTCAAAGTCAATAAGAATTCAAAGTCAACAAGGATTCAAAGTCAATGATTCCTTGGCTGTGGCTCATGAGGGAGGTCATTATTTTTGATCCGATGGCTATCGTAGGACCTGATGCCCATAGCAGTGGAGCTTGTATATTGACTGTGAAGTGAATGGACATGAATAGGAATACCTTAGACTGCACTCAGCAGAAGTGGCTCATAGTACAGATACTGGATGAGTTGGAGAAACTGGGTGCAAACATGGCTGTAGCTGCATTAGGCAGGACGTCCTCTAACCTCTTTGTGTTTCAATTTCCTCTCCTGTGATATTGGGATGAAAAATAAGATACCCGCCTCAAAGGGTTGTTGTATACATTTGTTCTGTAGTACTATCTTACTATACTCCAAGCAAAATGGCCCATCATCTTCATCAGCATACCCGTGCCTGCTTGTAAGGGGCCATCGGGAGCAGGCCTATGGTCTGCTGATATTTCACAGAGAGGGAGGGAGGGGTTTGGAGGTTCATTGAATGTTTACCAGAAAGATCTTCCATCCTTTCCTCTCACCATTTATACACGAGTTTTGCCTGGTTGCCAGTAGCCCCTGGTCTGGGGAGGGCCAGGGGATAGAGGCTGAAAATGACTTGAGGAATGAGCTCCGTCTTTGTGGCCTTGAGGAAGCCATCATCGGTGCTCGGTGGAAACTTTCTAGCATGGCTTTCATGAGCATTCCTGCCTGTAACTCTTCACCCGTGCTCTCAGCAGCTGAGCCCAATAAACAACTGCCGCACAGAAATGCAGCCAAGCATTATTGTCTAAAAGTAACTCAGACTAGCTGCTCATCGTTCCTAATTTTTGTGTTCAATTCTGTAATATCCTCATTGCATAAGATCTGGATTTTTGTCAGCTCTAAGTATTATTCTGAAAGCCCAAGCTTCCACTCTCTTTTTTTTTTTTTAGGTTTTTTTATAGACAGAGTTTCTCTGTGTAACAGCCCTGGCTATCCTGGAACTCATTCTGTAGACCAGGCTGGCCTTGAACTCATAGAGATCCGCCTGCCCCTGCCTCCCGAGGGCTGGGATTAAAGGCGTGCGCCACCACACCCGGCTCAGACTTCTACTCTTAAACTAGTGGTGCCTAACAGAACACTCTACAGCTATACCTGTGCTGTCCAACTTGCTAGTGACTAACTACCCATGGGCCACAGGGCATTTGAATTGTGTCCAGTGCAACAGAGTTTTAAATGTAACTTAATTTGCATTGACTTTAATAGGAGCATGTGAGTTCACAAATATCTGCAGCTCTGAGAGATACAATACCCTCTTCTGGCCTGTGAGGGTGCCAGGCACACATGGGAGTACATAGTCATACATACGGGCAATGCACACATACACATAATTTTTTTTTAAGTTTAAGTTAAATCAGCACATGTGGCTAGTGGCTCTTGTATTTGGCAGTGAAGGCCTAAACATTCATTAATAAAAAGAGAAAAGTCGAATAACATCAACCTTAGATTTCTTAAGACACAGGAGTCTTGGCAGGATATTCCCTTGGTCTAAGCTAGTTTCATGAAACAACATCTAGTTATTGTGGTAGTGACAGGAGAATTTTATTCTACCTTCCTCTGAAATCACCTGAGCTGAGCTTCTTAAAATCTAGCTGGGAACATAAAATAAGAACATTTGTCCTGTTCAGCAGACAGCTACAGCTGGTAGGCACAGGTTAGTTATGGAAGTAAGCAGAGTGTGGTCCTGGGTGATTAAAAAGAAGGAAACCGAGAAGCCATGAAGAGCAAGCCAGTGAGCCATGCCGCTCCATGGCCTCTGCATTAATTCCTGCCTCCAGGTGCCTGCCTTGAGTTTCTGCCATGGCTTCCCCAGATGATGGACTGTATCCTGTGAGTCCAGTAAACACTTTCCTCCCATGGTTCCCTCAGATGATGGAGTGTACCCCGTGAGCCAAGTAAACTCTTCCTCCCCATGCTGTTTTTGGTCAGGGTTTTCTTATAGTAACAGAAAAGCAAACTAGAACAAAACCCACCCTTTAAGAACACTGACATAAAAGGAAGGAATTACCTCTTTTTACAATAAAGTCCTTAGAAAACATTTTATTATTGTGGTGAAGAGAGATGAACACCTAAAAAATACACTTGTCTGAAAAATAAGGGTGCCAATACCTACTTCATAGAGTAGTGAGGATCAGGTGAGGTGTATACAACTATGTGTGGTTCTAGGGTAGCCAACATATCCAGACCATCTAGAAAGCTATAAAGTACACCCCCTTGTTTCTTGGGTGTCCTAAATCGGGGAAGTTCTGGAGTTATTCCAGGACACTATTGGAAGAACTCTTAAATATCTTTTTTTAAATAAATAAATTTATTTATTTGTTGCTTCAGGTTACATCTCCATCATATTGTCTTCTTTCCCCCCTTCCCAGCCCCGCTCTCCCACCCTCTACCCCCTAACCCTTCCATCCCACTCCTCTGGAGTGGAGTATCCCTACATAACAGTCCCTCACCCCAGTTCAGAAGTCATATGAGGGCCAAGAGCCTCCTCATACACTGGGGGCCTACAAGGCAGTATTACCAATGAAAAGTGTCTCATTGCCAGAGAGAGAAAACTAAAAAACAAACAAACAAACAAAAAATAAAAAAAATAAAATAAAAAGTCTATGTCCATGTTCCCTTTGGTGCGTTGGTTGTGGTATAGATATCCTGTACTATATAGCTAAAATCTGTATATGCCATGTGCATCCTTCTGAGTCTGGGTTAGCTCACTCAGGATGAGCTTCTCTAGTTCCATCCATTTGGCTGCAAATTGCATAATTTCATTGTTTCTGATAGCTAGAACTCTTAAATATTTTGTTTGCTCCTTGAGACAGAATCTGGGGAACAGTGGAGCCTCAGAAATAATTTCACATGCAGGTTTCTGACCTGTCATTCTGTTGTTTCTGCTTCATTTGCTTTTCAGGAGTGGGACCATTCCTAGCAATCATCAGAGGGAACGAAATATAACAATATTTCCTGAAGTCTCTAGGAAGCAATAATGTTGCCCGTTTGTCTCATTTTATTTTCATTTCTTTTGCTGTGATAAAATACCCCGTCCAAAAGCCATTTAGGGAACAAAAGGTTTATTTCAGTTCACAGTTCTAGGTTATAAGTCGGTCATCACAGAGAAGTCACAGTGGCAGGAGCTTGAAGCAGTTACACCACCTCTGCAGTCAAGAGCAGAGAGAAACAAGCATGCGTGCTTCATTTTCTTCTGTATACTTACATAATCCAGGATACCCTGCCTAGGGAATGGTGCTGCCCACAGTGGGCCTAAACCTAGGGAATGGTGCTGCCCATAGCGGGCTGGACTTTCCCACATCAATTAACTGTTAGGACACTCTCCTGCAGATAGCCTACAGGATAACCTGATCTGGAATCTCTCACTGAGACTCTCCCAAGTGATTCTAGGTGCTGGCCAGTTGTGACTAAACTGAGTTGTGACTAAACTGATGATCACATATGAACACATATGAACAGCTTGCACAAGCATCAGAAAACTGTTGTTATTGACCTCAAGTTCAAGAACTCACCTACTGTCAGAGACTATCCCAGATTGGGCTGTACGAACTTCACTTAGCTGAGGGCCATGGCATCATCCTTTGGTGCCTCTGACTCATTCTTCCTTCTGTGTTCACAATATGCATTGTGAGCAGGCAACATATTCAATAGAGCACCTGTTTGTCAGGAACTCTCAGGGACCCCACTGCTTTGTTTCTATGCAGATACCTCTAACATTATGTGGCTTCTTTATTTTCTAAGTGTCTTCTTAGCTCCAATAGGGGAGGTGGGCGCTATTCACTGTACCCTGAACTCCCACACTGATTCCCTTCTGGGCTTTGATCACAGTCCCCAGTATCCACTTGGCTAACGTCCTGTGCTGTGCTTTCTAAATCTCAGCTAGTCTTTAAGACAACTAAGCCCCATTTCTCTATGAAGCCCGGATGATTATCCCACCCTGTGAGGATGTCTCTTGGCTCTTTACTTCTGTACACATTACCACTTTCCAGTTGTTAACTTTACATTTTCATTTTCGACCAGACTGGATTCAGATTTTATGTCTTTCCCTTCAAATCACGCCAACAAAACTGAAAGTGAAGGCTCTGACATCTCAAAATCTTAACTCCCAAGGTTTGCTGAGAAAAACCTTTACACACTTAAACAAAAGGCAGAGACTTTCCCTCCTTTCCTACCTATCCGCAGGCTTGCTTTCTAGAACCAAATCCTTTCTGTAGACGCTTTACATGTTGAACACCCAAGCAAACTTGTGTTTGGAAGAAGGCTCCCTATCTTAGATGCTGTTCTATAGCTGTGAAAAGACATCATGACCAAGGCAGCTCATATAAAAAAAAAAAACATTTATTACGGGCCTTGCTTATAGCTGTAGAGGGTTAGTCCATGATCACCATGCTAGAAAACAGACAGGATGCTGGAGCAATAACTGAAAGCTTTACATCCTGGCCCAAAGGCAGCAAGTGGAGAAAGAGGGAGGGAGGGAGGGAGGGAGAGAGGGAGAGAGAGAGAGAGAGAGGGAGAGAGAGAGAGAGAGAGAGAGGAGAGAGAGAGAGAGAGAGAGAGAGAGAGAGAGAGAGAGACCTGGGCCTGGTATAAGCTTTCAAAACCTCAAAATCAACTCCTAGTGACACACCTCCTCCAACAAGGCCACACCTCTTAATCCTTCCCAAATAGTTTCACTCCCTAGTGACAAAGGAGTCAAACATATGAACCTATGAGGGCAATTCTCATTCAACTCTGCACTCCCTTAGTCAAAATTTGCTGCCTGCAGATCCCAGCCATTGGACATGTGTGAGCTGCCTACTGTGGTAGTGATGGATATTAGAGTCATTATCACATACAACCATTGGACATGTGAGAGTGAGCTGCCTACTGTGGTAGTGAGGGATATTAGAGTCATTATCACATATGGATGCTGTATAGTTAGGGGAAATAGTAACAGTAGTGCTCACGCCTTGGGAGCCAATCCCCCATAGAAACCCATCCCTTGCTGTAATACAGAAAAGTGCAAAGAAAATAGAAATAACCTCTGATCTCACCACCCAGAAAGGAGCACTGGTAATGTTCTTCTGCTTTTCAGTTTTCTCATAGTACGACTCTAGTACACATGACTAGAGCTTGCCAAAGTTGAGAGAATTCTGTATGTTAAATTTAGTGTCTCTCTTTGATATACAATTATAGTCTGCTACTTGCTGTAGGTAGTAGACAGACCATTGCCAGTGGGGCATCAAAAGACAAGATTATAATAGTCTTATCAACACATTTCCCTGAGGGAATGATGCAGCCTTTGGAGATGCTGCTACTGGTTTTTGTCAGCACATTCATTTTATATAAGAATGTATAAATATTGGGCTCATAGCTGATGGTCATCTTGGGTCAGCAATCCCTGTAGTTGGGAGAATATTCAGTTTATTCCTGAAAGAGGATTCAGACAGAAAGTATATCATAGCACTCACTACAGAAATAATATAATATTACCAGGATGGTGGAAATTGTATATTTACTATTTGACAGCATTGTGCTAAGTAAACTTGGACTCCACAGCTATCCAAACACGATTTTTTCATTAGTTGGTTGGTTTTTTGAGACAAGGTTTCTCTGCGTAGCCCTGGATGATCTGGAACTCAATCCATATCCCAGGCTGGCCTCCAACTCAGAGATCCCCTGCCTCTGCCTCCCAAGTGCTGAGATTAAAGGGGTGTGCTACCACCACCCACCCAAACAGATGGATGTTGGTGGTGTTTCCTTTTACCAAAGAGCTAAAAAGTCAGATGCCTAAAGGGGTTCCGTAGCTGGTTATCAGAGGAATCAGGATTTGAACACTGAACAAGTCTCTGCTTTATTTACTTTGGTAAATACCCAGTATTGTTGGTAAGAATTCAGTTTCATGCAAATATTTTAGCACACATTGAAATGAGGTGTACAGCGTTTTCTTTTCCTCCTCGGGCTAGGCTGGAATAATGGCTTTTCAGAAATGACAAAAAAAATATGTCTAGACCAGGGGAAATGAGGAATGCCAAAATCATGAGAGCACATTTCTTAAAATGTGCAAAAATGACAATAGGGACATCAAGGAATTCTTTCCAGCATGTTCAGTTCTATCTGTTGGGCTCAAAATACACAACATAGCACTTTGGCAAGAAACCTGGGTAGGCTGCCATTCTCTTCCTGCATGTGAACTGTTATTTCTGCCACATGTGAGACGGTGATGCTGGGGTTTGGTGTGGTCTTTCATGATCTGCATTGACTACTAGTTCTCATTTTTTAAAAAAAGGTCATCCAAAAAACAAGCAATGATAAAAATTGACATTTCCATATTTATAATATTTTCATGGATTTTAGGGTTTATTTTGTTAAGTTGAATTTCCATTGTCATCTCCATAAAGCAATTATGTTTTAATACATCTATCCAGACTATTTTTAATTGTTATCTTTGCTATCCCTATAGTCTGCAGTTGTAGCTTATTTATCAAAATGAATGTTCTTTCGAGGTGGTTGTATTTATTTATTTATTTATTTATTTATTTAGTACACTTCAGTATCAACACAAAAATTAAAATTCAAGGTCAGTTATTGCTGAGGAGTGTTCTCAGCGATGTAATTTGGTTGCTAGGCAACCTGTGGGCGGGTATTAGTGAGAGGAAGAGAAAGCTCCTCAGCCTGCCTTCAATAGCTGTATTGCCTTTCATTTCAAACGTGCTAAATAATAGGGCCCTGCAATTTGCCTCCCTTACCCCATGCTGCTTACTTTTCTTCTTGAATGGAAAATTAATCTGTTTTAGCGCGGTAACATTTGCAACCATACTTCCTCTGCCAAGCACCAAAGGGATTGGGGGTGGTTCATTCATTTTGCCTATGGGAAATGAAAACTGCTGCCTCTTCGTGTTTTTATTTCTTCTTTATTTTTACACTTTTGTTGCTGTTGTTAAGAAAACACATCGTTTACAACCATTTTTATGTAGGATGGAGAAAGAACGGAAGGGAAGCCAGGATAGGACTTTATTTATAGGGTTCAGCATAGAGTCTGCTGAGGTCATGAAGTCCTCTCAAGTCTGAGAAGATAGTGGAACAGAGTGGGCAATAGACGGTGGTTAGGGAACCTGAAGGAAGATCAAAGTCACCTATCCACCATCAGCTGTGGCCCAGAGTCCTCTGCCGGACCTGCTCTCAACCTAACAACACCTCTGCAGTCACAAGTGCTGCTGGGGGCAGCACTTCCTTCACAAGAGGTTTGAGGAGACCCGTAGCTTTGCAAATCCGTCAACTGCAGTCTAAGAATATGAAGATCCTACCTTGAGATTCTGGTAGAGAAATTCCTCTTCTTGCCTCCCATGCTTTGGCTCTAGGCAGTCTAGATTTTTCCTGTTTAGGGCTGGCAGGGATCCCTGGAGTGGCCTCCTGCTGGTAAACTTTCGGCTCCTCTGGGCTCCCGCTGTGTCCTTCCGTATTGCCTTGCCTGCAGAATCTTCTCCATTTGTTTGTCAAGGATTTTAAACCATCGCCCCCACCCAGTCTTGTTTCCTAGACTCCCACGGTTCTTCTTCGGACTGCCAACAGGCAGATCTCCAGGCCAGGCTAGTGAGAGTCAGTAAGAGACTATAGAGATTTCTCCCAGGGTCTGAGAAACAGTAACCTTATATGTTGTAGTCAAACAGTTGGCCCTCCACAGTGCTCGACACGTGGATTCTTTAACACAAGATGGCCTTGTACATCAATCTGGTAATGGGCAGTGATGGAAGCAGCTCCAGGAGAAGGACAAGAACACTCACAGTTAGACCTGTAGAGGTTGGGCATCCCAGGGAAAAAGAGGACTGGATGCAGGACCCACACCAGGTCTTCAGAAGGAAGATCTCCGAGCACAAGAGGCGCCTTTAAATGACTGCAGCTGAGTACAGAAACCGGAAGTGTGATAAGGAAGCCGTCTAGAGCAGGAAGGCCAGAAGTGCGCGTCCTGAGCAGGCCACGACGAAAGACAGGAAGCAGGCTTTCTCTTCTCATTCTCCTCAGTGTGACACTTCCTACTCTTTTTCTTTTAGTTGTCTTAGGTGCCCTTTTTCTTTCCTGAAGCCACCGGCTTCTTCTATTCCCAAATTTCCTGTCTTATCTTTCAAGTGCTTCGTAAACACTAGGTTCTGAACTACAATAAAATAAACAGGTGGTAAAATCAATGCTATGAATAGTTACAAACATTTTCAAAGCTTTGAAAGACAACAGAATAATACAGGGCTGAAAACACAGCTCAGAGGCACTGTACTTGCCTAATATGTGCAATGTCTTAGGCTTGATCCTCACCACAAAACAAAACCAAACGTAGAAAGGATAGAATGATTCAAAACAGAATATGCAGAATTCTGTTTTAATACAGTAAATACAATAAAACAGAAAAAAAATTGAGTTTGAAAAAGCCATGAGGGTAGACTTTCATTTCATGTATGTGAGTGGATATAGGTGTGTGTGTGTGTTTGAAATGTGGATTGCAGTGAAATGAAGAAGGTCGGAAAGATGGCTCACTTGTTGCTCTTGCAGAGGACGTGGATTCAGTTTCTAGCATCTATATGGTGTGGGGCACGTAGGCTGGGTGACCCAGGGAGGTAGACATGGAGCCACAGTGAAGTCAGAGACCTGTCCAAACACTGAAAATCTCAGATCTTGAGGCCAGCAGGAGTAAGAACTTTTCCCTCCCTTTGGTACCTTCTGGCATGTAGCGCTGCGGTCCCCCACTCTTACAATTCTCCAGGTAGTCACAAAGCCTAGCACCTGGAATGCTTCTCCATGTAAATGAGGTACCGAGACACCTTAAGCCCCAACCAATTAGGTAGAGCCACCCTGGAAATCCCTTCTCACTTCCCAAGGTTCATATAGCTCTTGTTCACCCTGGAATAAACACACAAACTATTTAATTAAATATTGTCTAAGAGAGCTATTTTAATACATATCATCTAAACTAGCTGTAACTCTAAGATCTTTGGGGAAGGCTTTCTCCTCCCAGCACTCCCAGCAGGATCAGGATCCTAAAGATCCCACCCATTCCGGACTCTACTTCATCCTTCCTAGCCCATGTGCAGCAGTGCCTGGATACCCCAAGGAACTAAGAACCACAACATGGCAGCTCACAACCATCTATAACTTCAGTTCCAGGATATCTGACATCATTTTATGCTCTCCATAAACATCAGGCACACAGGTGGCACATGTACATATGTGTAAACAAAAAACTCATGCACGTTAAAAAAAAGTACATACTTTTTTTTTTAAGTTTGAAGATCATAAAATCACTTATTTAGAACTGGAGAAATCTATGTATTAATGTAGCTGGAAATGCTTTTTTCATAAGAACTTTTAAAGGGATCATGTTGATAAAGTTTTAATATTTAATCTTTATCCTCACATCTATCCCAAACAAAAAAATTCTTGAACTTAAAATTCCTCTTTTTCTTGGAATTTTCCCTTTGTGGGTTAGTGTCTTTGGAGGGGAAAATATGGATTGTTTCTACTCCCAAAAAATGGCATAGCAGTAAGTTTATATAAGTACTGATTCTAGTAAAAACTTAGGCAACGTCCATTTGCAGGATGCAGATTAACTCAGGTGACAGCACTGGCTCAGAGAAGGTGAGTTTTACTGACTACTCTTAGATGCCACTGTGGCAGGCAAGAAGATGTTGTGACATGTAACTAATTTTTACAAACTGAAGCAGGCATTGCCTGACTGGATGGTAGATACAGAGGAGGTCGTCTTTCCTTAACGAGAGCCTGCTGAACTCTCAGTTTACTTGCTCTGACATTGTGCTACTGAATTTTAGAATTCACAATTAATATGTAGCCTACAGGCTATTTCATAATCATTATTTCTTAACTGTTTCATAATTTTCAGAAGACAAAGCCACCCTTTTCGTCGAATTAAAGTCAAATAACACAGTCATGTAAAGGAAAACCCAAAATATCTTCATATTAAGTGCCCCCCCTTCCCCTGCACTGTCCTCAGTCCCTAGTCTCATGCCTCATTCCAGTAACTTTTGGGATGACATCCTCTCAGATATAGGGCACATCTACTAAAAATTTAATGGACCTAAAAGCCACTTGGGATGTTGTTAACTAAAAGTTGTGATTCTGCGGGTCCATGTAGCTGCTGTGATTTCATACTGCTAGCTAGCAGGCTGCCCAGGGACATACAAAGGCTACTGCTCCAGAGTTTACACTTCTGTGTCCTGCCCAATGGAGCAGCCCTTAAACTTTGAGTAACTTAGATAGGAATAAGAGTATTTCTCCTGTTTAAGACCTATGCTATTTTTGAACCTCCTGAAATATGTTGTTTTATTATATGGTGACAGGTGATGGTATATGGTTTTGGGACCAGGTATAACTTTTTTGGTCCATGTCTGATGAAATGTTTCTTTTATAGTGAGAGAAGTGGGTATTTGTTTGTTCATTTTTCCACTTATTTATTTCACATCAGTTTTGAATAAGAGCCAGAAAAGAATGAAAGCCTCAACATTACATTATTTCCAAACTTTTCAGTAAGAACATAAATGTGTAGTTTATTTCCACATCAGTGAAACAGTTCATCTTTATATAATAGTTATGCTGTGACTAAGAAACGCATACATGTGCATATAGGGAGACATAGAAAGAGGGTGACACACACACAGATCCTACAGTCTCACAAAGATGGGTTTTATTTAAACTTGTGTATTAACTATGTGAAATCTAACTAATGGAAACTCACTTTAATTAACATGGCACTTATAAAATGAATATTCTTATCTGTTACAGAATGCTGCAGATATTATCTTTAGGAAGCACATATATTTTAATGATTTGATGAACATGTATACCTGTGTATCAGTGCCTTAATCCTGATCAGGGGTGGTTCCAGCATCCAGGGTACCACTATCTCCACCATGGATGCGCCTTCCACTTATTCTCCCTACCCTAGGCCATTACTGTTTTGAGTTCTACCATGTTTTTCAGTTTTAGAACTTTATAAGAATAGAACTATATAATTATATAATGTATATGCGCTTGTGCCACTCTGTATAATGTCTGTTAGAGTTACCCTTGTGATTCTGTGTGTGTGTGTGTGTGTGTGTGTGAGAGAGAGAGAGAGAGAGAGAGAGAGAGAGAGAGAGAGAGATTGTGCATGCCTGGTACCTGCAGAGGCCAGGAGGGTGCACTAGAGCTCTGTCAAGGGGAGTTTAGGTACTTGTGGGTCATCATGTGGGTGCATGAAACCAAGCCCAAGTCTCTGCCAGAGCATCAAGTGATCCGAACTGCTGAGCCATTTCTCTGGTCCTTATTTTGGTCCTTTTAATGGCTGAGTAGTATTTCCTAGTTGGAAAGCAAAATAGTTTGCTTGTTTACTCATCTGTGACAAGATTTGAGTTGCTTTTTGGCAAGAACTATTATGAACAATCTTTTCTATGTGTCCAGATACATTTCTTGTCTGTGCATGCGTGTTTTCACATCTCTTGGATAAATACCAAGTGCTGTATTTGGTTATTTGACTTTATAATAACTTGCCAGATTATTATCTAAAGTAATTATCAACAGCCAGTGTACCAAAGGTTTCAGTTCCTTCACATCCTCACCAATATTTGGTATTATCAGTCTTTAATTTTATGAATTCTAGTGAGTGTGTCATGATATTATTATGGATTCAATTTGTATTTCTTTACTGATCAATAATGTTCAGTGTCTTATTTTTACTCTAGTTTGTATAACTTTCTTTGAAATTGCCATTCTAGCATTTGTTAATGTCCTTCATTACTAGATTGTAAAAGCTGTTTACAGTTTGAATATAAGATCCACTTCAGGTACGTATGTAGGGGGTTAGATAAATTAGATTTAGAAAATATATAGGGGTTTCTGATACTGTCTCTTAATTCGGGGCATGAAGAGCATTATCAACATGTGGACTAAAAACAGGAAACAAACAGGAGACTTAATAGACTGAAAAACAAGGTTGAAGTCAGGAAAAACAGGAAAGACTCAATAGACTGAAAAACAAGGTTGAAGTCAGGAAAAACAGGAAAGACTCAATAGACTGAAAAACAAGGTTGAAGTCAGGAAAACAGGAAAGACTTAATGGACTTGAAAAAACAAAGTATCTGGCCTGACATTGTTTTCAGCTGCTAAGTGGGCAGAGCCCAAATTAAGGTGAAACAGAGTTCCTCCTATTTAAGGACAGTGCATGGAGCCCAGAAGAAAGAGAGAGGCCCCTGATGCTAGAGAGCTCCAAGAGTCCTGCTGAAAAAAGTGCTGGCCATCATTTGATGGCCAGATTTCCCTGAAGCAGAAAGAAGCTGGTGAGCAAAGAAAGCCTGAGCAAGACACCAAAAGGCCAAGGACTAAACCCTGTGGCTCAGCTTTTGCCTAGAGGGGTTTGATCTGTCCAAACAGTGGCCTAAAGGAAACTGCCTGGCATTAAGGACTCTGAGGTAGAGCAGCTGAGTTCCTGATTCAAAAGAAGTAAGTTGGCCTGCAGATGGCTGGGGTCTCCCACAGAGAAGAAAGCATGAAGCCTTATTTAAGGTGAGACTCCAATAACCAACTTACCCTGATGAACCTGCATCTGAGAGATCCAGAAAAAGGACTGCTAAGTGCGTTAAAGAATCTACAACAAATACTGTCTTCCTGAACACTGAGGACCTGCCCCAGAGACTGTATCATTCTAAAAGGTTATGAAAGTAGTTGTTATAATTATCAATAGGTTTAGTGGATAGGTTAAAGGGGTTGTAGGAATTTATAGGAATAATAGTTAAGAAATTGTTGGTGTTTGTTATAAGTGAATTTAGTAATAAATAAGTGTTAAATAATAATTTAAAAGTTCGGTTACATACATATATTGCTAATGATGTTTTCTCTCAGTTGATGGATTCCTTTCTCCTCCCTCCCTCCCTCCCTTTCTTCCTTTATTTTGTGTTTTATGTAGCCTTCTTTGTATTGGTGCTGAGATTAAAGTGTGTGGCACCATGCCTAGCTTCTTAAAATTCTTTTTTTTTTTTTTTTACATTTTAAAAAATTATGTCTTTTGAGAAGTAATGTTCTTAATTTTGATGGGATGGAATGTGATTTATGATGTTGTTAAAGCTTTCAATTTCCGAAGAAATCTTTGCCTATCCTAAATTACAGAGTTATTTTCATGGAGTCCTTCTTCTACATGGTTTATAGTTTTCGTTTATATTTGGGTCTCTGAAGCATTTTGAATTAACTTTAGAATATGGTGTAGATGAAGATAGAGATTTGATTCCTTGTATATAGCTATCCAGTTACTTCAGTAACATTTCTTTAAAAGACTGTACTTACTCTTTCTCCATCTGATAACATTTGGTATATGGGTACAAAATCAGTTTTACACACATGGACACACACACACACTCACATGCACACACACACGTTATATAATAGGTATAGTTAGTTATTGATATATATATATGTGTATATATACACATATCTATATGTACATATATTTATATATAAATATAAAATTAAATTTTAGTATATGTGTAGGTCAGAGGGCTGCTTGCAAGAGTCAGTTATCTCCTTCCACCATGTGGGTCCTGGGGAGCCAATTGAGGTTGTCAGGCTGGGCAGCCTTACATACTGAGCCATTTCACATGCCATCTCTGGTGTGTTTATACAAAGGTTTTTGTTTTTAAAATTTAAATTTCTAGAAATACTAAAAAAATAAATGAAGATGTATTCTTTTACTAGTAAAAAGAATTTGACTTGAAAGTCTTGAACATGAGTCCTCAGTAGTTTGTTTGACAAATCATGAGCATGTGGGAAGATTCATTGTGTTGCTGGGAGGCTAACAGTTAAAATCCAGAACACATTTTCCATCATGTATTTATATGCAGTTAATTGTGGGAAGTTGCACTTGATTAATGTTACCTTTTTCGATGACTTTTTTAATTTAAACAATTTTTCTCTTAAAATATAAATCTATTTATGTCACCAGGAAACACATGCCAGGGTTGTTTGTTGCTTGGGGTTATTGTTTAAACATACCCCAGCCTCTGTCAAGTGAGTGGCCCTGACCCATAAGGTAACAGTGACACATGCAATGTGCCTTAGTGACGTTTCTGTTGCTTGTGACTAAAAGGAACTTGGAGACGAAAGGCTTCATTTCTTCTTACAGTTCTTAGTCCATCATCCAGGGAAGGTAGGACAGGCACTGGGAGGCAGGAACTGAAGCAGAGGCCACATAGAAATGGCTGCTTACTGGCCTTCTCCTCTTGGCTTGCTCAACCTACTCTCTCTTTATAGCACCCAGGACCACCAGCTCAGGGGTGGCACTGCTCACAATGAGCTGGGCCCTCTCACATCAATCACTAATTGAGAAAATGCACTATAGGCTTGTCTAGAGGCCAGTCTGATTGGGGCATTTTCTTGGGTTCCAAAATGACTCTAGCTTGTTTCAAGTTGACATAAATAGTGGCTAGCAAATGGTGGCACCATGCTCCGTACATACTTCTCATCCTGCCATATGCAGCTCTGCCTACCACTTTATGTGTAGATTCCTCCCTCAACAGGCACACTACCTAAGCCTAGTCTGAGGCTGGCCTATCCTTTACTCCATCCTACCACTTCTTTGAGGCCCAAGAGTCCTGGAGAAGAGGACCCATTATGCCTTGCGACAGAAGCCAGCCCACAGGGATGGAAGGGGCAATTGTCAAGATACAGCTTTTCTCATAGGTCTGTAACCCATTCCCCAAACCACCAACTGGCCATCACTTCCAAGTCAAAGGAGACCACAAATGTGTAGGAGATAGTGAGGGTGCATTGGCCACTGCTTTATAGGAGTAAAACATTTGGTGACAGTGTGTATCACAATTAATTTTCTCATTTGCTTTACTTGTATGTACATGCTTATTTCATTTTAGTAAGAATAAGGAAGAGTCCAAAATCTGAAGCTCAACTCTAAGCCTTGTGTTGGAATCCAGTGTGGTGCTCTGCAGGGCTCCTGGAATTGAGCTGACTGAAGCAGTGAGGGAATGACAGCTACCTGGACACAGAAAAGCTGAGATCAGGTGGGTCGAGCACTCAGATGGAGAAGACCCAGCACCCTGGAAGCTCAGTATGTTTGTTATATATAGGGAGGTGGGATTGTCGCATACAAATGAACAAGGAACTAGGGTTATTACAGATAAACAAGAAACAAGGTTATTACTTATAGCCAAACAAGGAGGCACATTTAGCTTATCTAGGTAGGAAAGTTCTGCAAGACATGAATACTCTCAGGGGAGAAAGCTATGGTGGACGTTTTCTCCCACACTGTCAACACTCACAAGTAGACCCAAGGAAGGCTCTGTCATCCCTTCTGAGTGTCATGGTGGAAGACTTTGCCACTCCCATGGGGATGAAGCATTGGCACTAGACTTGTACCCATGTCAAATGATACACATTCACTCAGGACTTTATCCGCTCCCAACAATCCAGTTCATTCATTTGCCTCATGAGCTCAGCTCCAACAGCAGAAGTAAATTAGTACTTCTTCTAGTCACCCCAAAATGACTGTAATCAGATCTGAGCCATCATTTAAGTGTACTCTGAAAATGTTCCCAATCAGAGTATCCTCCATAAGCATCACCCAACGACCCTAAGAACTTTTGAGGGAGATAAATCCTCAAGCACAGATCAGCTGTCTGTCTGCAGCTGGCTATCAGGTTGCTATGACAGTCTTACTTCAGCTTAGACTTGAGGCCTTCTCCTCTCCAGGCACCTCCATTGCCTCTAAGTCCTTGTGGTAAGTCTACCTTAGCCACTCTGCCCCTCTGCTGTAGCCATCAGGGAGGGGCCAGCCATCCGAGGCGCGCCTCAGGCCACTGTTTGAACTAAACTCCCTCAGGGCAGCTGCTGTGTGGCCTAGTACTTGGTTTCAATAGTCTGAGCCTTGCAACACCCTCATGTGACAGGGGTTACTCTCCTGCCTGTTTCTGAAGTCTCCTCAGAGCATGTGCACCTTATGTGTCTCTCACTCACTCGCTAGGTGGCTGTAGCCTCAGGTATCTCTGCCCACTGTCAGGCTAAGCAGGTTCTATATCACACCTTGTCTGCCAGCCTGAGCTGGCTCATTTAAGGTGCCACTGCCTGTGGCTTTTCTCAGCTTTACTGGGCTTGCTCGTGGCTGGAGCCTCTCTCAGACTCCCTCAGTTTATGTGCTGAGGCTTCAATCCACCCGCTTCTTACCACCTCAGGGCCAAAGCTGTTCTCACATTGGGCTAGGAGTTGACCATATTTGCACAGCTCTGCTTGAGGTCCACTTTTCAGTCAACATGGTCTTGACTCCCCCAGTTGGCGCATGTCTGTTTCACACCTCCATCTTGCTTGCCTCATGGGCTCTGCCACCATGCCCTTAAATACGGTGTTGCTCTTGAGGTAACTGACGGCCCCTGACCATACCCTTCCACAGGTCACTCTTCTCTTGGTCTGTGCCTCTGTCTTTTGTGGCTCCTGGGCTTTTTATAGCCTCACACTTCAGCAGGGCACTTTATCCAGATCCTGGCAGCCATGCCTCTCAGCAAGGTGCTATCTCAAGTCTCTCAGCTGGGGTCACTGCCTCTTCCATTTACAGCCCCCCCCCCCAAGCTGGTAGATGCTGTTCTCTGAGTATCTCAGAATTAAAACGAGGCTTCACCTTGCCTTAATCTAATCTGGGCTCAACCCATCTAGACCACAATCTTCAGCTAGAGTCTTTCAAAGTGTGGCAGTGACCAGCACCTGAGTAGTGGTCAGTAGCTGAAAGCAATGCCAAGCCAAAAGCCCTTTCCAGTTTCCAGGGCTTTACTAATTATGTATAAAGGGTGCCTTCTCATTGGTCCTCCCCAGGTACATCTGTTGCCCAGGACCATGCACTCATCAGTGTCAGGCTGATTTGTATTTCAGAAACCCTTACATATTCCCTATAGTACTCTGTTGAAATCCAGCATGCAATGACAGCTAGTCAGCTGCAGGATTCATTGCTTCTAAATGTTTATCAGAAAACATATGCTTGTTGAATGGTATTAGTCTAATATCATTGCTTCTGATAGGTTGATTTCAATGCTGAGATCTGGTTACCACCCATTCTGAGGCATTCTTTTGATTGGTTAATAAAAGTCGCTGATGGCCAATTAGCTGGGCAGAAAGAGTATAGGAAGGCAGGACTTCCTGAGATTAGAACAGGAACCCTATGCTTTAGAGAGAGGATCTCTCTTTTCTGCTGGGAGACACAGTAGAGAGCCGTCTTTGAGAATGCTGGAAGGTAATCACAGGCACATGGTGGTTTGGGATTAGATGATCCCAGTTAATTTAGTGTAGCTAATTGATAGTCTGCCCAGCTAAGGGCTAAGCGTTAAAACATTAAAAGGTCTTGGTGTATTTAATTATCGGGGAAAGGACTGCGGTGGCTTATAGGCCCTTAGTCCAAATAGTCCTGAACAGTCAGACTCCTGGACTCTCACATTCCCCTCGAACCCAGGTGAATCTCCCACCAAGGCTGGTAATTCTAGTGGCCTAATATAACAACTTATATTACTTAACAGAGTTTAGGTTACAGGTGGTATAGGCCACCTTTGGTCCCAGGGCTCTTTCCCCAAGACAAATCAGGCAACCAACTGGTTAAGGCATGCGGGCCAGGCTGCCCGCTCCTCTGCCAAGCCGCTGGCTGCTTTGCCGGCTTAATCTTACATCTTAATCTTAATCTTAATCTTAGAAAACTTGCCTTGTTGAAATAGCTTTGCATGGTGCTTTCTGCCACATAGTAGCATATCATAAGCCAATTACATAGTCTATGAATATACTCACAAAGACCATTTTGGGAGCCACTTGATATTTTAGCATATATTCTATCCTAACCCCTAACCTCTAACCCCTAACCCCTAACCCCTAACCCCTAACCCCTAACCCTACCCCTAACCCTAACCCTTTTTTTAGGGTTAAAATGATAAATTATTATACTTACTAATAATTACAATTGATAATTAAATTGCAGTTTCAGTATTCCCTTAAGTTTAAAATACACTAGAGTTAGTTTTATAGAAAGATAGTTGGGGGAAATCAAGGTCATGTCTGATTTGTCATTTACTCAGGGCTAATACTCTTGCTGAGTAAGCATTGAAAATATACAAGAAAAACCAAGCACAAGGAAAGTACATTTATCTGTGGCAGATTACAGAAGCAAAGCAGAGCCTGGAAATACTACAGAAGAGATGCCAGGATGGCCTTTTACATTTTTGAAAAGATTTAATTTACTTTTAACTATGTGTCTCTGCATGGATACAGGTGTGTATGTGTGTAGGTGTTCATGAAAGCCACAGTTGTTAGATTCCCCTACAGGTGGAGTTACAAGCAGTTGTGAGCCACCCAACTTGGGTGCTGAGAACCAAATCCAGGTCCTCTGCAAGAGGAATAAATGCTGGCAATCTCTGAGCCCTCTCTCCAGCCCTAACAGATTTCCTCTGATACAAGTTAACTTTAAGAAATATTTTGTCAGTAACCATTTTCTCTAATTATAATATGTAATACAAAATCATTATAGAAAACTTGGCATTCATAGACCTATGCAATTGGTACTCATCTACCACCTTTATAACCACAGAGAACCACCAGTTAATATTTTGGTGAATATTTTCCAGTCATTTGTGCTCATATATGTACAGAGTTTTAGAAAACTTGTCTTGTTGAAATAGCTTTGCATGGTGCTTTCTGCCACATAGTAGCATATCATAAGCCAATTACATAGTCTATGAATATACTCACAAAGACCATTTTGGGAGCCACTTGATATTTTAGCATATATTCTATCCTAACCCCTAACCTCTAACCCCTAACCCCTAACCCCTAACCCCTAACCCCTAACCCTACCCCTAACCCTAACCCTTTTTTTTAGGGTTAAAATGATAAAAATGATTTATCAAGTTATTTATAGTTTTTTCTAAATTAAGTTTATAAAAGTTAAATTTTTAAAGTTTAAATTTATAGATTGAATTTATTGATAGAGTTCTAATTTGGCTTCTAGTAAAGAAAATAATAAATATATTCATATAACATATTATTTAGAGGTAGACCATGCACTCTCAATGGGGGTGGTATAGCAACCAAAAGGAAGTAAAAAACTGCTTGTGAATGACAAACTTAGTTTTTTCTACATTAAACACATATATGCCATACATAGGGCATATACACAGATCTATACCATATCCATAGTATTAAGTTTTCTCTGGTGAGCAGATGGTTAGGAGAAGATGGTTTCTTAGGAGGTAAAAGTGAAAGGCAGAGTTGAGAAACACTGTGTGATCAGTTCATGTGAAATCCCACAGGGTGATTTAACTGCTTAAAAGCTCCTTTCTGAGAAATATGACCTGATGTGCTGAACAAGCTTCACCCAGCACCAGGCAGTCATTTCCGCTGAGGAGAGGGTGCAGAGGCAAGAAAGGAACTTCCAGATGTTACAGTTGAGGGAGCACCGCATGATAAGTCCATTTTGAAAGGAAAAATCCCTCCACTGTGCCTTAAAAACCCAGAATTAGTCATTAAAATTTATTTAAAAGTGTCAGTTATTTTCTTTGTATTTTAATTTGGTTTCACTATTTTTCCAAAAATGTTCAAATAATCAAAAATTACATACACAACTGTAACAAAAAGAATTCATCACAAAAGTAAAAATGAGAGCAAGATGCACAGACTCCATTAATTTTTTTCATAACAGCTTTATTGAGTCATAATTCATGTCTACAAAATTCACCCTTTCAAATCATTCAGTGTGCATTAGTGCTCTTACAGTCGTGTGGTCATCAATATTAATTTCAAAGCCTTTCATCACTCCCAAAAGAAAGCCTGTACCTGTTATCAGTGACTTATCACCCTACATTCCTACAGCCCCTGACACCATCAGTCTAGTTCCTGTCTCTGTCTAGCATTATGAATGATGCTGAACGAACACTTTTACATGTTCTAAAGGTCTTTTCATCGTGGACTCTTCATATAAATGGAATCATATACCATGTTACTTAACAGAGAGATTTTAATGTTCATCCATGTTATAGTTCATACCAATACTTCATTCCTTTTTATTCCTTAATAATATTTCTCTGTGTGTATACCACATTTGCCATTCAGCAGTTGAACTTTTGGGCTATTTCCACTGGTTAGATATTATGAATATGCTAAATGGACACTCTTATATGTTTTTCTATGGCTGTGTATTTCAGTTTTGGGAAGTGAATTAATTGCAGGGCCATTTTTTTGTTTAGTGTTTTGAAAAAATTGTAAAACCTTTTTTCCTAATAAACTTCCATTTTACAGCCCTATTAGCAATATGTTAGAGTTCCATTTTCTCCACATTCTTGCCAATACTTATTATTATCTGGGTTTTTTTGTTTGTTTGTTTACTTTTTTTTGTATTTTTCAGACAGGGTGTGTGTGTGTGTGTGTGTGTGTGTGTGTGTGTGTGTGTGTGTGTGTGTGT
>CAJQZJ010001969.1:5103797-5142734 GCA_907164525.1 Lophiomys imhausi
TGTGTGTGTGTGTGTGTGTGTGTGTGTGTGTGTGTGTGTGTGTGTGTTTCTTGTGCTTCAGGGCAGCTTGCAATTTGTCTTTTATCAAACATGCGCATTTAAAAATGTCTATCAGGAAATGAGCATAATTATAAAACAGCATTGGGGCAAGCCAGAAACAGAGTAAGGGAGTCAGGTGAGAGGTAGATTTAAAGAGGTTGGGGATGGAATTGAAGTTTGAAGAGCAGGAAGTTGTGAGTAAAATGGAAAAACTTGTAAGGCACTTGCGGCAGTGCTGTGGTGAGAAGCTGTTATGTGTTCAGTGCAGTTGGGTGTGCCTGTGTTCGAATGGTCAGAATCGAGATGAAAATCTCAGTGTGTACAAAGAAGTTCTATTTAGCACTTAGCAGGAAGCCATCCAATCTTGTTTACATTTCCCCTACCATTTTATTTTTAGACATTAAAATATGGGAACAATTAGGAGAAGTTGGAATCAAATATTATGTTTGTTTCATCTCATTTTACCAGTTGTTAAGATTTTATTTTATTTTATGAACTATGTAAAAGTAAGATGCTGGGGTGTAACCCACGGTCCAGCACTTGCCTGGAATGCCTGGTACAAACTTAATACCAGGAAACAAAAAAAAAAAAATAAAGTAATAGGCACCATATTACCTCATCCCTAAAATGACCATATATGCACATATATGTGATATATATTACAATACACATACACCCCACAACTAAATATTTCTTTTAATGAGTGTGTGTGGTATGATGTACGCATGCATACATGCACATATCTCCAAGTTAAGTTCCAAGAGAATCAATCCACATGACTAACCATAAAATGAGAATTCACTGGATTTTTACAGAATGTTGTAGAGCACAGAATGAGGGTGCTCAAATTTGTGGCCAGATATTTCTTTGCTCAGTGTCTTTGCAGTGGGATTTTTCCATTTGACTTTGATATCCTTTCCATGGAGTCATTACCCCCACCTCCCCATTTCCAGTTTGACTTTTTTTTAATGCTAAATGCTGTTTGATGTAAGATCCAAGGCTGAACTTCCACGGTGTGCAATGGTTTTGGACTTCATTTATGACCATTTGGCCTTGGGTTGTTTCCATTTGATCTTGGAGGCTGATTAATCTTACTGGAAATGCCTTTGGGGATTGATAGTGCTGTGTTGTACATTGTCAGAACAGATTATTCAGATGTTCACGTATTGGCCCTCCCCTGATGGTTGTTACCCTTTTTTTTTTTTTGGAATCACATTTATTTATTTATTTTTTACTTTTTTTTAAATTTTATATAAGTACTTTATTTTTTTTCTTCAAGTTACATCTCAGTCACAAACCTTTCCCTATTCCCCCTTCCTGTCCCACCCTTCCACCCTCTTCCCCCCCAACAGCTTCCCTTTTCAATCCAACAAATGGTTCTTTCTCTTATAACAGTAAATTCTATACAAAACAGCAGAATTAAATATGCCACATTTATGAGAGTTAAATGGCCCAGTATACCTTCCCAATGTCCAGTTCATACATATTTGGCCCCTGACTTTAACCTTCTACCTTCTAACCATCTCCATGAGTTTAAAGTTCTATAACTGACTTAGTTTTCATACTAACTTGCATCACTATTATAACCATCTTCTTAGATCTAGAACGCCCTCTTGAGTCCTAAACAACTCAAGATTTAGCTATGAGACTCAAGCTGTCTATTCTTCAACCACCTCAGAGAGCTGAGAAGGATAAATATATCTGATTATATAGGAAGTGCAGGGCCTGCAGCTTCCAATACTAAGAAATGACAAACCAGTGACTACCTGGACAGTTCCCATTTTCTCTCCATACATTCCAGCATCAGTCTTCAGCCTTTTGGTCCTGTTTCTCTGACAGACATTTATTGTAGAGCAGGGATTGTGAAGGACTAACCTACCCTGTCTTGGCAGAGCTAGGCTGTCGACTTCCCTGCTACCAAGTTTTGTCCTTTTTGGACAGCAGTCTGTCTGCAGTTGAAGCAAGGAGTTTTTGCATGCCAAGAGATAGGCTTGCCACTAATTCAACCATCTCACACTGGAGATTCTTCGATGCTTATCTTCTACTTGGAGTAGAATAGGGGGTGCTGTCAGGAGCTGATAATGTCTCGATATAAAAAAAAAATCTTAATTTAAGACCACATCTTTGGTCTCTTGGGGTTTTTGAAGATGCCCTATCTATCTCTTGTATTTAGATAAGCAAATGTTGCTTGTCTCTTAACAACTTGATTACTGAGTAGCTTAGAGAATATCTGTGATAGACTGTCTTAGTAGCTAACAAGGTGACATGCATGCATGACTAGGAGTTTGTTTTTCTTAACTATCCTAAACAGTTTAAGACGGTTGGTATCAAGAGGCCAGAGCTTCACATTTCATTTTTAAGTATCTGTAGGTACGATACCATTAGGAAGCGTTACCTTTAATTTTGTATCAATATACAAAGATCACACTAGAGACAGAAACAGGCAGATCTCAGAGCTCAAGGTCAGCCCGATACAAAACAAACTCTAAATAGAGAAAAACTTCAATCCAGGAGTGGTGGAACACATCTTTAATCCCTTAAGATGGGAACCACAGGTCTCGGGTCCCAATAATTAGAATGCAGAGACACACACATAGGATTTGGAAGGACCTAAGTTTAAAAGCTACTTACAAAAGGCCCACTCAATACAAACAAATTGTCCTTCGAGATCTCAAAATATATACACTAAAGCTGGTTTAGCTCCAAAATAACAAAATAATTTCTTCTTTAAACCATATTGAAAGATAACACTTTATATATTGTCAAAAAACCAAATTTGCTTCAGGAGAAATATTACCTTCCCCCCCAAAAAAAAGAGGGTGATTGTCCCTGAGTGAGGATTAGGGCAGGGCTCTGTTCTTATCTTTCCAGGAGAATCAAAGCATCCATTCAAGGAACCCAGGGACAACTGGACAACGGAAACCTCAGCAGAAATCAGAATCAGACACCAAAAGAAGACGAGTGACCCAGATGATTCAGCCTGACAGACTCCCTCGATAGCTGTCTCCATCAAAAGCCTACAACCACAACAACTCAATATCGCTAAGACTGTTCAGCTCTACACAATGCCCCAGCCAGAACCTCAGTAAAGCCTGGAAGTTCAGCTTCTGCCTACAAACTCCTTAGGACATCTAAACAGCTGAGAACAGAAGGACTGAACATAAAAGGATTGTATTAACATTTTTAACCATTTTTCCATTTTGATTCGGGCCCCAAACAGGTTTATTACGACCCAAATCAGCAGGAAGTCATTTTAAGAGAGCGACGTCCCATACCCAGAGGGTGGGGAGGATGTTTCTCCGCCCCCCCCCCTTTTTGGTTATTTGAAGGACAACTGAAAACTCTGTTATTTAGGGCAAGAGATTACAAGTTGTTAAATGGTCCTGTTTAATGGGTTTTAGAGGTTAGACCCAGGGTATTCCTTCTTTCCCTTTTCTGTATCCTTCTTTATCTCCTATGTAGGTTGTTACCCTTTTAAAGTCGTCAAAAAGGATAACATTTGGAGAAAAAAACATGAAGGTACAAAGAAATCATATACAAGGGCCTACCACTGGCTTCATGTGAAATGAAAGGGGAATATGGGCCAGGCTTACTGATGGTAATATCCCAAGGCCAGGAAAACTGACTCCCCAGAGAATATTAAACTTTCTCCTTATCCATCAATTCCTTTATAACTTGTTGACATGTTGACATTAGGATGTTCTAGGAACCTCTGCCCTGTTAAATCTCCGTACCTAGACATGACCTAAGACCTGTACTCACATTGGGAATCTGAAGGAGCCTGGCATCTGTATTGTGAAATACAATGTATCCTATATTTAAAATACCACAATAATTGAGTGGTCAATATACTTTGTAGCCAGGTTCAAATCTTGACTCTGCCATTGGCTACATGTTTAATCTTGAACAAGTTAATTTACCTTTCTGTGACTCAGTTTCCTTCTGTGTACAGTGAGGATGATAACAAGAGTGTCTAATTCACAGAGTTGTCATGGGTACTAGACACATCAATGTATCTAGTATGTACAACATTAAACACGCTGTACTTTGCATAATTATACAAGTCTGTGGAAAGGGCAAAATAATAAACAAGAAGAACATTTGATTTGGAAATAGAACTACCTAGAACTACCTCTACCAATAAACTGAGAATCAGGGAATGGTGGGAAACTAAGACCGAAGACTTGAAAACTTAAGGCCAGCCTGGACTGCATATGAGATCCTATCTCAAAAACTCAAGGCAAGCCATATTCATAGTAATGATAAATCAAGAAATAGCCCCTGTAAAACAAAATAATAAAGCCATCGAATAGCATGAGGGCTGCATGCAAGAGCTCCTCTGCTGTCCATTTCTGTAACTAGGTGCGAATCCGATGGGTGACCAGAGTGCATTGGTGAGTACGTGGAGCGCACAGATGTTGGTAAATAGCCACATTTGAATAGTATTGAAGTGGGACTCTAAATGCTAAGAAATGTAGTAGTGATATCCAAAGAAAACATAGATTTTAATGTCCTCCAGAAAGGCAAGAGCACAATAATTTTAATGTTTATCAAGCTGCTTATGTCACCAAACTTCTGTTGTTGGTAAGAATGTGAAAGACTATCCTGATGCAAACAAGTTCCCCACAGGAGAAGCAGACACTGTCTTGGAACTGATAATCTAAATGACTTTCAAAATCAGTAAAGACAGACTGGACAGCTATAAGAAAATGTTTAACACATGCACACCTCGTATTTCAGACAAAAGGAGAAAAATGAAGCCTGGTATTTTTTTCTCCTTGTCAAGGTGTCCTTTAAGCAAAACCCAGAATACTCACACCCTGAGGCTTGCAGACAAAAATACGCCAATAAGTTTCATATAATATACATGTCCAATCTCAAATCTGAAATGTGTGTGTGTGTGTATTTGTGTGTTCCTATTAGTAGCTATGGTGACTATTGTCCCCAGCTCAGTCTTAGGATTAGTATTAAAGTGTAAGTAAAATGTGGAGAGGGGTCACACAGCATAATAATGAACTTAGAGGGCTCTTCTGTCAAATTGTCCAAGACTTCCAAATGCTATAGGTCCCATGTCTCAGCATGGCAACTCTACTAAGTATAATTCCACTATCTTTTTTCTTAACAAATTTGTTATAAAATTCTTATTGATTGACTTACCCTTCCACATTTTTTGTTTGTTTGTTTGGCAAGATTCTTTGTTTTCTTGCTTACCTTAGGTCCACAGAATTTTCTTTAGTCTACAAGGAACTCCTAGACTCAGGGAGTTGGGTATACACAATTTAAGGAATTAAGCAATTCACTAAGCAAGTCTTTCATTTGTTTGTTTGTTTCTTGGTTTTGTTTTGAGATTTCACTCTGGGAGTAGAGGAAGCCCTGGGGGGGCGGGGAGTGAAGTCCTGAGTGAATTATGCTGTTGATGTGTGCATTTGCATGGGAAAATGGCAAAGTCCCCGTGCCCTGTGAGGCCCAGAGAAATGGCAAAGCCTTCCAAGGGTCTCCCAATATGTCTGCCAATAGTGTATGCAGAAAAAGTCCACCATAACTTTCTTCCTGGCCCCACTGTATATTTACAGCCTGAAGACCACTCCCCTACAAAGACTGCCCGGACTGAGATTAGTGAACCTGTCCCTTGTTCAGTTGCATATGCATAGTCCCCCCTCCTTGTTTATCTATATGTAAGAACCCATCTCCTTGTCCAGCTGTGTGCAATAACCCTGCCTCCTGTCCAACGATATAAACCAAACATGCTGAGCTTCTGGGATGCTGCATTTTCTGGAGACTACCCCACCCAGCCTTTACTGTGTATGTCTGTCCATGTCACTTCATTTCCTCCTCACCCCCAATCAGGTAAAGTCTCTGGAGTCATGCAAAGGATTCTGCAATCTCAGTTTCCTCAACTATGAAGGAATCATTTTATAAACTGAAATTTAAAGCATTCCGTGGGGTTAAGCTCGCTCTCATGGGTCTCTGGCGAGGGTTGGGGGTGGTATGAGTCTAATTGCATTATGACTTTCGCAGAAGAGTAAGGGATTCAGAATTTGCTTTTGGTGAAGCTCATGTCTCAAGATGCTTGTCATGGCCAACATTCTCCTCAGACACTTTCTAGGAGGTCTGCTGACTCCTAGGTGAACCTCTTGGGTTACACTGCTTCAATTTGCTGTGGCCACATTGTCCAAACGGTACCCATTGCTCACACATGGCTATTTGAAATGATCTAAAATTAGAATTAAAATCCGCCTCTTCAGTCACAGTAGGCAAACCATGAGACAAACAGCCAATCAGAACCCATAGCACGAAACAGAGCAGATGTAGAATATTACCATCATCTTCAAAGTCTCCATGGAATACAGTGTTCTAGGTTCTTGGTGTCTGCTTTTTCTTTACTCACTCTACTAATACCCAAAGGTTTATTTTAAAGCAACTTCACTAAAATATAATTTATTCACCCTAAAATTGATCCATTTTAAGTCTGCAACCCAATGGTTTCTCACAAATTTAACAAACTTCATCCCCTAGACCACAGAACACAAAAATGAGAGGGGGTGATTGCTGTCTCAAGTTTTTCCAAGGATGGTACATGGCTAACAAAGTCCAAATGCCACAGAAAGAAGTTAAACACTGCAGTGTACAGATGGCTGCCTTAGAGAACTGAAACTGAATTTCTCCCACATCCCAAGTAAGAAAGACAAGTCATTATGTGGCTGCATCTTAAATGGCTTCAAAGAGAGGTATAAGTGTAGCCGAATTTCCCCAAGTCATATGTGTACCGCACAACTGCACTGTATCACCAACATTGGGCAATTCTCGTGGTCATGTTGCAACGTAGCACAACATTTCCTCTCCTTTCCTGTAGACAAAAATATCTCTTTAGCAAGAGAAATCTAAGTCCATGAAAACATGGTTAATGTAGAACTGCTTTAGAACATTTGATTATTGCAATACATAATATCCTATGTATCAGTACATTACTATTAGTATGTACATTACATAGTATGTTACTGTTAGAGTGTATATAATTATCTAAAGTAGTATGTCATAGCATTGAAGACTATATAATTATTCAGTTACTTTTGAATTCCTCATAATTCAGCTTTTTTATTTATAGTTGTACAAAAATACATCATCATATGGTTGAAAAACTATGCAGTATTTTATTTCATTGCAACTTTAGTATTCTTTGTATCTATTGCTAGTATCTTTAGGCTTGTTATAGGAGTTTTATTTTCTGGATTTTGCATATTTTTTATTCCTAATCTGGCTTCTACTTAATGCCATTTCAGTGTTTCCAGTGTTTTGACATAAATAATACCACAATGATAAAATTGTTTTCTTTTTTCATCAGGCATTTATATATGTATATACATATATTTATGTGTGTGTATATATATACACAAATATTTCTATGCTATATTTTGTAGAATATAACTCTATTATAGGTCAACATAAACAGTTTGCTCAACATGATTTTTATGAATGTTATTAGTTATGGTAAAATATCAAGAGCCTAAATAAACATGTACAATATTTGAAAAATGCACATAAAAATTTGAAGATGGCTATAAGTAAAGAATTCAAAATATATCGCTAATAACTTTCATATTGAATACATTAAAATATTTTAACAAACTAAAAATATTATTTAAATTAATTTTGCCTACCTTTTTGTGTATTTCAAAATATATCTACTGGATGATTTAAATTATATATGGTGCTTAAGTTTCTTTTGACATAAATTTAATGCTCTAAATGTATTTCTGATTTTTCTATTCAGTTGATTACTTTTTAATAATTGTGTCAACTCGATAGCTCTATTCTTTATTACGTTAAGAATTTGAGTTGTATGTGGTGTTGCACACCTTTGATCCTAGCACTTGGGAGGCAGAGGCAGGTGGATCTCTGAGTTTGAGGCCAGGGTGGTCTACACAGCAAAACCCTGTCTCAAAAAACCAATAAATGAATAAATAAACAAACAGAATTTTAAATATTTGAAATTAACATAAACACAGACACATTTTAAAGAACAACTGGTTTCTTATTTCAGATTATTCAAATAATCAATTCATAACATGTTACATTTTAGCTTATGGGAACCTAATTTCATAGTACATTAAACCTGCTTTTCTCTTTTTATTGATTAATCTTGTTATTTAACATTTTCATAACATATACAATGTATTCTGATTATTCTCTCCCTTACACTACCTCTATTCCCCTCCCAAAACTTTCACCTCCTCTTTAATTTAAAAGTACTCAGTCTTCTAAATCTAGGCTTTCCAAATATCTGGTTTCTGCTTTATTTACTGTATATTTCTTTACATTTCCATCTCTGTTTTATGGTACCTTACTAACAAACCCATTCTGTCATTAGCATTATATCATTGCTTTGGTGGGAGACCTTTATATTTTTTACCAGCTTGTCTTTAGTACAAAGAAATGCCATTGAGTTCTCTCTCTCTCTCTCTCTCTCTCTCTCTCTCTCTCTCTCTCTCTTTCTCTCATTTTGTTTCCTAATACAAAATCTCACACTGTAGATCACGTTAGCAATCCTCCTGCCTCAGCCTCCTGAATGTTGGGATTCCAGGCATAAACCATCATGCCCAGTGAATTTTGTGACTCTATTGCATCCCCTTGAACATTTCTGAATTATGTCTAATACTGTTGTGACTTTTTTTTTAGCTTATCATTAACCTGATAAAAAAGATATTGAATCTCATTCTTTCTTATTGAGAACATCGCTGTGGGATTTATATGTGGCTTTTGGTATGGAAGTAACTTTACTTATGTTGCTATTTTCTTTTAATTGACTCTACTGATACTAGCTTTTCATTGCAAGGAAGAGTACTGATTGTTCCCGTGTCGGACAATTTCCTTTCTATTCTGTTTTGCTTGCAAACTGTTGCTTCAGGTTTTGCACTTCTATGAGTTTTTTGAGGCTCAACAATTCATACAGTTTTTTTTCTTATATACAGGCCCAATATTTTATTTTATTTTATTATTTTTTTAAATACTTTATTTTTTTTTCTTCAAGTTACATCTCAGTCACAAACCCCTCCCTATTCCCCCTTCCTATCCTGCCCTTCCACCCTCTTCCCCCCAGAAGTTTCCCCTTTCAGTCCAACAGATGGTTCCTTCTCTTATAACAGTAAATACTATACAAAATAACAGATATAAATATGCCACATTTATGAGAGTTAAATGGCCCAGTATACCTTCCCAATGTCCAGTTTATACATATTTGGCCCCTGACTTTAACATTCTACTATCTAACCAACTCCATGAGTTTAAAGGTCTATATGTGACTCAACATTCATACTATCTTGCAACACACTTTTAAGAGTATCTTCTTAGATCTATAACACCCTCTTGATTCCTAAACAACTCAAAATTTAACTATGAGACTCTAGCTGTCTATTCTTCAACCACCTCAGAGACCTGAGAGGGATAAATATATTTGCTTATATAGGAAGTGCAGGGCCTGCAGCTTCCAAAACTAAGAAAGGACATACCAATGACTGCCTGGACAGTTCCCATTTTCTCTCCATACATTCCTGCATCAGTCTTCAGCCTTTGGGTCCTGTTTCTCTGACAAACATTTGTTGTAGAGCAGGGATTATGAAGGACTTACCTACCCTGTCTTGGCAGAGTTAGGCTGTCGACTTCCCTGCTACCAAGTTTTGTCCTTTTTGGACAGCAGTCTATCTGCAGTTGGTGCAAGGGGTTTTTTCATGTCAAGAGATAGGCTTGCCACTAATTCAACCATTTACAGTGGAGGTTCTTCGATGCTTATCTTCTATTTGGAGTAGAATAGGGGGTGCTGTCAGGCGCTGATATGTCTCGATATCAAAAAAAAGGAAGAAAAGAAAATCTTAATTTAAGATAACATCTTTGAATGCCATATTCTGCAGATCTCTTGGGGTTTTGGAGGATGCCCTATCCATCTCTTGTATTTAGATAAACAAATGTTGCTTGTCTCTTAGCAACTTGATTACTGGGTAGTTTAGAGAATATCTGTGATAGACTGTCATAGTAGCTAACAAAGTGACATGTTTGCATGACTAGGAGTTTGTTTTACTTAACTATCCTAGACCGTTTTAGACGGTTGGTATCAAGAGGCCAGAGCTTCACATTTTATTTTTAAGTATATCTAGGTATGATACCATTAGGAAGCATTAATTTTAAATTTGTATCAATATACAAAGATCTATTCAATTGTGGTTAAATATACTCTTAATTATGTATCAATATACAAAGATCAATGCCTATGTAGCCCAATACAATCTTAATATTACGTCCATATACAAGGGTCAATACCATTGTGGCCAAATATAATCTTAATTTTGTATCAATATACAAAGATCACTACCGATGTAATCCAATACAATCTTATTTTTGCACAATAAAGAATGGTCAATACCACTTTAGCCAAATAAACTACTAATTTTGTATCAATATACAAAGGTATAAGGGCATATTCAATAATCTGCCCCTTCTTCTTGGACCTTCCTGTGCTATGTCTATATCTCATTTTTCTCAAGCCCATGCACTCCTACATAGGAGAGGAAGAAGGATACAGAAAAGGAAAAGTAGGAATTCCCTGGGGCTAACCTCCAAAACCCATTAAGACAGGACCATTTATCAGCTTGTAGTCTCTTCCCCTACATAACAGAGTTTTCAGTTATCCTTCAAATAACCAAAAAGAAGGGCGGAGAAACACCTTCCCCACCCTCTGGGCATGGGACTTCGCTCTCTTAAAGTGACTTCCTGCTGATTTGGGTCGTAGTAGACCTGTTTGGGGCCCGAACTCAAATGGAAAAAATGGTTAAAAATGTTAGTACACTCCTTTTATTTTCAGTCCTTCTGTTCTCAGCTGTTTAGATGACCTAAGGGGTTTGTAGACAGAAGCTGATCTTGCAGGCTTTGCTGAGGTTCCTGCCGGGGAATTGTGTAGAGCTGAATGGTCCCAGCCACATTGGATTGCCGTGGTGGTTGCAGGCCCTCGATGGAGACAGCTATTAAGGAAGTCTGCCAGGCAGAATCAACTGGGTCACTCGTCGTCCTTGGTGCCTGATTCTGCTCTCTGCCTAGGTTTCCGCTGTCCAGCCGTCCCCAGGCTCCCCTAATGGACGCTTCGTTTCTCCTGGAAAGATAAGAACAGAGCACTGCCCCAATCCCAACCCTGGGACAATTGCCCTCTTTTTTTTGGGGGGGGGGGCTAGGTAGTACTTCTCCTGAAGCAAATTTGGCCTTCCGACAACATACAAAGCGTTATCTTTCAGTCTGGGTTAAAGAAGAAATCATTGTCACCTTTGAGCTAAACCAGCTCCAGTGTATATATTTTGAGATCCCAAAGGACAATCTGCCTGCATCGAGAAGGCCTTTTGTAAGTAGCCTCTAAACCTAGGTCCCTCCAAATCCCATGTGTGTGTCTCTGAACTCTAATTATTGGGATCAGAGGCCTTTGGTTCCCATCTGAAGGGATCAAAGATGTGTTCCACCACTCCTGGATCGAAGTCTTTCTCTATTTAGAGTTTGCCCTGCATCAGGCTGACCCTGAGCTCCGGGATCTGCCTGTTTCTGTCTCCAGTATGCTGGGACCAAGGGTGTACTCTTCTTGAATGGTGGGACCAAGAGTATGCACCCTCACCACCCCGCTCCGTATGACTCCAGAATACATAAGACCACCAACTCTACGGTGCTCCCCCCATCTCCGCTGAAGTCAAAGGCATGGGCCAACACCACAATTCTCTTGTATTTTACCTTAGCTCCACATCTTCTCGACACCTGGAGGTCTGCAAAACCAGGCTGAACGGCTGTATCCTCTAATCCATTCACAGTGTTTCAGTCCTGCCACCTACCCTTTTTTTTTTTTTTTTTTTTAGTTAATAAATTTATTTGTTTGTTGCTTCAGGTTACATCCTTATCATATTGTCCTCTTTTCCTGCTTCCCAGCCCCACCCTCCCATGCTCTACCCCCTGACCCTTCCGTCTTGTTGCTCTGGGGTGGAGTGTCCCTGCCTAACAGTCTCTCACCACAGATCAGGAGTCATATGAGGGCCAAGAGCCTCTTCATTCACCGGGGGCCTACGAGGCAGTACTGCCAGTGAAAGGTGTCTCCTTGCTACTGGGGGAATACTAAAAAAAAGACCAACAAACACACAAACCCACAAAAACAAAGAATATCAACAAAAAAAGAGAGGAAAAAGAGAAGGGAAAAGGAAAAAGAAAAAAGAAAAAAAGAAGGAAAAAGAAAAAGATTAAAAAAAAATTTATGTCCTTGTTCCTTTTGGTGTGTTGGTTGTAGTACAGATATCCTGTACGATATAGCTAAAATCCTACTATAAGTGAATAGATGCCATGTGCATCCTTCTGAGACTGGGTTAGCTCACTCAGGATGAGGTTCTCTAGATCCATCCATTTGGTTGCAAATTGCATGATTTCATTGTTTCTTATAGCTGAGTAATATTCCATTGTATAGATGTACCAAAATTTTTTAATCCATTCTTCATTTGAGGGACATCTGGGTTGTTTCTAGTTTCTAGCTATTACAAATAAGGCTGCTATGAACATAGATGAGGAGACTTCCCTATGTCTCCATGAGAGGTCCTTTGGGTGTATACCCAGAAGTGGTATGGCTGGGTCCTGAGGCAAGCTTATTCCTAGATTTCTAAGATATCACCAGACAGACCTCCATAGTGGTTGCACAAGCCTGCACTCCAACCAGCAATGGAGTAGGGTTCCCCTTTCTCCACACCCTCGCCAGCATGCGCTATCATTTGAGCTCTTTATCTTAGCCATTCTAACAGGTGTTAGGTGGAATCTCAGGGTCGTCTTGAGTTGCATTTCTCTGATGATTAAGGATGTTGAACATTTCTTCAGGTGTCTCTCAGCCCTTAGGGATTCCTCCTTTGTGAATTCTCTATTTAGCTCCGTCTCCCATTTTTTGATTTATTATTTGGTTTCTTGGCATTTAGTTTCTTGAGTTCTTTGTAGATTTTAGATAATAGCCCTCTATCAGATGTGGGGTTGGTGAAGATTTTCTCCCAGTCTGTTGGTTGCCGTTTTGTTCGAATGACAGTGTCCTTTGCCTTACAGAAGCTTTTCAGTTTCATGAGGTCCCATTTATTGATTGTTGATCTCAGGTCCTGAGCTGTTGGTGTTCTGTTCAGGAAGTTGTCACCTGTGCCAATGAGTTCGAGGGTTTCTCCTATTTTTTCTACTAGTATATTTAGTGTGGCCGGCTTTATATTAAGGTCTTTGATCCACTTGGATTTAAGTTTGGTACAAGGTGATAGGTATGGGTCTAATTTCATTCTTTTGCAAGTGGATATCCAGTTGGACCAGGAAGATTTGTTGAAGATGCTGTCCTTCTTCCATTTTGTGGTTTTGGCTTCTTTGTCAAAGATTAGTTGGCCATAGGTGTGTGGGTCCATGTGTGGGTCTTCAATTCGATTCCATTGATCCACTGGTCTGTTTCTATACCAGTACCATGCTGTTTTTATTACTGTTGCTCTGTAGTACAGCTTGAAATCTGGGATGGTGATACCTCCAGATATTTTTTTTTTGTACAGGATTGATTTAGCTATTCTGGGCTTTTTGTTGTTCCATATGAAGTTGAGAATAGCTTTTTTGCAGGTCTATAAAGAATTGTGTTGGTATTTTGATAGGAATTGCATTAAATCTATATATTGCTTTTGGTAGGATAGCCATTTTTATTATGTTGATCTTACCTATCCATGAGCATGGGAGATCTTTCCATCTTCTAAAGGCCTCTTCCATTTCTTTCTTCAGGGGCTTGAAGTTCTTGTTATATAGGTCCTTTACATGCTTGGTTAGAGTTACCCCCAGGTATTTTATATTGTTTGTGGCTATTGTGAAGGGGGTTGTTTCCCTTATTTCTTTCTCCGTACATTTGTTTGTTGTATAAAGAAGGGCTTCTGATTTTTTTTGAGTTAATTTTGTATCCAGCCACCTTGCTGAAGTTGTTTATCAGCTGTAGGAGTTCTTTGGTGGAGTTTTTGGGGTCGCTTATGTATACTAACATATCATCTGCGAATAGGGATAATTTGACTTCTTCATTTCCAATTTTTATCCCTTTGATCTCCTTTAGTTGTCTTATTGCTCTAGCAAGGACTTCAAGTACTATATTGAAGAGATATGGTGAAAGTGGACATCCTTGTCTTGTCCCTGAGCTTAGAGGAAATGCTTCAAGCTTCTCTCCATTTAATTTGATGTTGGCTACTGCCTTGCTGTATATTGCCTTTATTATTTCTAGGTATGGTCCTTGTATGCCCCTTCTCTCCAGAACTTTTAGCATGAAGGGGTGTTGGATTTTGTCAAATGCTTTTTCTGCATCTAGTGAGATTATCATGTGGTTTTTTTCTTTCATCTTGTTTATGTGGTGAATTACATTGATAGACTTTCATATATTGAACCATCCCTGCATTCCAGGGATGAAGCCTACTTGATCATGGTGTATGATACTTTTGATGTGTTCTTGAATTCGGTTGGCTAGTATTTTATTAAGTATTTTTGCATCAATGTTCATGAAGGAGATTGGTCTGAAGTTCTCTTTCTTTGTTGGGTCTTTGTGTGGTTTAGGAATCAGAATGACAGTGGCCTCATAGAATGAGTTTGGCAGTGTTCTTTCTGTTTCTATATGGTGGAAGAGTTTGAAAAGTAATGGTGTTAGTTCCTCTTTGAAGGTCCGGTAAAATTCCGTGCTAAAGCCATCTGGCCCTGGTCTTTTTTTTGGTTGGGAGATTATTAATGACTGTTTCTATATCCTTGGGTGTTATTGGGCTGTTTAAGCTGCTAATCTGATTTTGATTTAGTTTTGGTAGGTGGAATTTATCGAGGAAATTGTCCATTTCGCTTAGGTTTTCAAATTTAGTGGAATATAGATTTTTAAAGTAATGCCCGAATATTTTCTGGATCTCCTCAATGTCTGTTGTTATTTCTCCCTTTTCATTTCTGATTTTGTTGATTTGTGTTCTTTCCCTTTGCCTTTTAGTTAATTTGGCTAGGGGTCTGTCTATTTTGTTGATTTTCTCAAAGAACCAACTCTTGGTTTCATTGATTCTTTGTATAGTTCTTTTTGATTCTATGTTGTTGATTTCAGCCCTAAGTTTGATGATTTTTCTGCCTTCTGCTCTTCTTGGGAGTGTTTGTTTCTATTTTTCCAATTCACCCAGCTTAGCTGTTAGTTCACTAATATGAGCTGTCACAATTTTCTTTTTGAAAGCACTTAGTGCTATGAACTTTCCTCATAGCACAGCTTTCAATGTATCCCATAGGTTTGGGTATGTTGTGTCTTCATTGTCGTTGGATTTTAAGAAGTCTTTGATTTCCTTCTTAATTTCTTCCCTGACCCGGTGGTCATCCAGTAAGGAGCTGTTCAATTTCCATGTGTGTGTAGGCCTTCTGTTGATTCTTTTGCTGTTGAAGACCAGCTTTATTCCATGGTGGTCTGATAAGATACAAGGTGTTATTTCAATTTTCTTGTATCTATTGACCCTATCCTTGTGACCAACTATGTGGTCGATTTTGGAGAAGGTTCCATGGGGTGCTGAGAAAAAGGTGTATTCCTTTGTGTTTGGGTGAAACGTTCTGTAGATATCTGTTAGGTTCATTTGTTTCATGATCTCTGGTAGACTCAATATTTCTCTGTTTGTCTTCTGTCTTGATGATCTGTCCATTGTTGTGAGTGAGGTGGTGAAGTCTCCCATTACTAATGTGTTGTGATCGACGTGCGTTTTAAGTTTTAGAAGTGTTTCTTTTACGAAAGTAGGTGCCTTTGTATTTGGGGCATAGATGTTCAGTATTGAGATTTCCTCTTGATGAATATTCCCTTTAATGAGTATATAGTGCCCTTCTTTGTCTTTCTTCATTAACTTCAGTTGGAAGTCTGGTTTGTTTGATATTAGGATGGCTACTCCAGCTTGCTTCCTGGGTCCATTTGCTTGGAAAACCTTTTCCCAGCCCTTTACTCTGAGTCAGTGTCTATCTTTCGTAGTTAGATGTGTCTCTTGTATACAGCATAAGGAAGGGTCTTACTTGCGGATCCACTCTGTAAACCTATGTCTTTTTATTGGGGAGTTGAGTCCATTGATGTTGATGGATATTAGTGACCTTGGGTTGTTATTCCCCATTAGTTTGGTATAGGTGGTGGTCCCGTGCCTCTTTTGGTTTAGTTGCTGAGGGGTTTTCTATTCCCTTTGTTTTCTTGGGTGGAGTTTTCTTCTCTGGGTTGGGATTTTCCTTCTAGGATTTTCTGTAGGGCTGGGTTTGTGGGTAGATATTGTTTAAATTTGACTTTGTCATGGAATATCTTGTTTTCTCCATCTATGTTGATAGAGAGTTTTGCTGGGTAAAGTAGTTTGGCTGGGCACCTATGATCTCTCAGGACTTGTAGTATATCTGTCCAGGCCCTTCTAGCTTTTAAAGTTTCTGAGGAGAAGTCAGGTGTAATTCTGATGGGTCTGCCATTGTATGTGACTTGACCTTTTTCTCTTACAGCTTTTAATATTCTTTCTTTGTTCTGTACATTTGGTGTTTCAATTATTATGTGGCGAGAGGAGTTTCTTTTCTGATCTAATCTGTTTGGTGTTCTGTAAGCCTCTTGGATTTTTATTGGCATCTCTTTTTTCAGGTTTGGGAAGTTTTCCTCTATGATTTTGTTGAAGATATTTCCTGGACCTTGGAGTCGGGAGTCCTCTCTTTCCTCTATACCTATAATTCTTAGGTTCCGTCTTTTCATTGAGTCCTTGATTTCTTGGATGTTGTGGGTGAGAGATTTTTTAGCCTTCTCATTTTCTTTGGATGTTGTACTGATTTCTTCCACTGAATCTTCCATGCCTGAGATCCTGTCTTCCATCTCTTGCATCCTATTGTTGATACTCACATCCGTAGTACCTGTTCTCTTCCCTTGGTTCTCCACTTCCTCTTTTAACTCTGACTGTGTTTTCTTTATTGTTTCTATTTCTATTTTCATGTCTTGTGTGGTTTTGTTCGTTTTCTACATTTCCTTCTCCAGCTTGCTTGTTTTTGTATGAAAATCTTTCATGGCTTTTTCCTTTTCCTGTTCAAGCTCTGTCACCTTGGCTTGGAGCTCTTTAATGGTGTTGTTCCTTGTTTTGATTTGTAGAATTGTGGTTTCTTGAATTCCTTCATAGATTTAAGTTCTTCTTGCAGGGACTCTATCACTTTCCATACTGCAGAATTGTCAATGTTTTCATGTGTTTCTGTTGGTGTGTGGTCATCCGAATTGGATGAGCTAGGGTGGTTCTGCTTTGTTGGAGTCATAATTCCTTGATTTCTATTTTTTTTTGACCTTTTGTCATTGGATGCGTTTAGCTGTCTGTTTTCTGTGCTTGGAACCACAGTGGATGATTTGGTGCAGGGGATGAGTTACTTGGCTATCTGTCATTGCTTACAGGGTATTTCAAGGTCACTGTGATTTTAATGGCCAGAGGCACTGTGATCTGGTGCAGCCTATTCCCAGGTTGTGAGTAATGGACCAGGATTGTTTCACTGCTCCCAATTCAGACTTCTCTGTGTTGCACTCTGAGTTATCAGCCTGTAATGGTTCTGATGGTATGGGCCTGTTTGCCCAGGCACAGATTCTGTGGCCTTTGTTTGTCGTCCTGGAGGCTGACAGGGTCTGGCTCCACACCTGATATGTCTGGATTTTCCAGGATACAGCTATGGTCCTGATTTCTGTTTTCTCTCTAGTCTTCTCGGCACAGGGCTGGACCCTGTGCCTGATTCCCTTCCTGTCTGCGCCGCCACGGGTCCTGTGGGTACCCCAAGCCCCGGATCCTCCGGCTGCCTGAGGGCACCTCTCGTCCCAGCAGCTCCGCCGTGGGTGCACGGACCCCTGGCCCCACCCACGCCTGTCTCTCTCCCCAGATGACCTGCCGTGGACTCGCGGGGATTTGGCCCTGCCAGCCGTGCTCCCTCCCCAGCTGCGCTACCGTGACCGCCTGCCTTTGTGTTCCCAGCTTCCCGCGCTCTCTCGGAACCTCCCGCCCTCCGCTTCACGAGCGGCTGCGGACCACCCGCTGAGCCCCCTGTTTGTTCCTTGCTAAGGCTTCCACTATCTCGCAACCTTTTCTAAGTGGGTATAAGTTCAACCTGATGTGTGGGGAGCCCAATAGGACAGCGATCTATGGCCAAGTGGACCCTGATTCTGCCTGCTGTAAGTTGGGATCGATCTTACCAGGCGCCTCACCAAATGGGAGTTCCCGAATCCCCGGTTTAGTGGCCTCCGTGTCTGTGAGAGATGGGGAGAGCCTTGCCCTGGGACTTTTAACAGTCCCTTGGGAGCTGTGAGTGTTCCGGGGGCGGTCTAGCCCCTCCGGTTTTTGCACAGTGCCCAATAACTCTGTGTTTTTTATGGCTCTTTTTTCCCCGCGTTCAGAATGCGTCAGTGTAGGTCGCCGCCATCTTTGCTCCCCCTCCTTGCAGGTTTTGATGTTTTAAAAAATGGTATTTTTTTTCCTCTTACTGCACCAACTGTGGAGACTAGAGGCAGACAAGACACAGAATTACAGGAATTACAAAATTCGATAACCATATCCATAGGATGCTGTCACAAGAACTGGTGACCCGAAGGTGGAGAGATGATCCAGACTCCAGTCCTGCCTCTGAGGTAGTCTCTTAGAGACAGTGATGTGGCAGGCGTGGGGGTGTCTAAGTCAAGGGCAGCTGGACTGAGTGAGTCACTGGGTGGACTGAGGTGCCAGTGCCACCATGTCAGAGAAGGAGAATGAAATCAGCCTTGCCATTGTACTTTGCTGCTGCCCTTGTATGATGTCATGTTAGCTCCAATATCTACCTGCTTATCACCTGGCTTCAATATAGTCTGCTGTATCTCACATGGAGTTTCAGGTGACTGACTGAATTATGAAAAGGCTCAAGATCAGCAGACCATGCAAGTTAGTCCAGAGGTGGGAGGGACACTGGTCTGATGTGACCCTGGATAAATCCCTTAACTGTTTGATAATGCATATAATCTCTCACATCACATATGCAAACTTTCTGTGAATTATAAATACGGAAAATATTTTAGTAATATTCAGGAATTGTCTTTTACTGAGGTGTGTGTGTGTGTGTGTGTGTGTGTGTGTGTATGTGTATATGTAAGTGTAAAGCATGAACAGTGGTGATTCTTCCTTCTCCTCATGATCAACTCTGTAAAAACACAGGTTATTGTGTCCTTCCCACTTAGCCCTGAAGATACAGAGCAGGTGGCAGCTTGTCCCTGTCTGTCCACCTGTCCATTCACTGGCTCACCCACTGTGCCCACCTTCATCTCTGGACATACTGCATTGTCTTGCCCTGTCACAGCTCAACCTTGGATTTCTTTCCAAGAGTTATAAGAAATAACTATAAGAAAATCAATTTCTGTCATTTGAATCATTTAGTTTATAATATTTATTGGTGAACAAACTGGTTATGCAAGTACTACTATTTTTTTTATTATAAAAGTAATTAGGCATAAGCTTGTAAGAATTTTAACACCAGAACAAAACTGCTTGCTGGTTACTACCTGCCAATGAATTTTTTTAATCTGTAAGGTAGGCCAACTCTAGCCAATGGGTGTAAGCCTTGGAATAAATGATATTGTGTGTTTTTCTTTGCTTTCTTGTTTTCTAACTCTCAGATATACACACTAAGGGTCAACATTGAAAAGATGTCACAAAAGATGTGCATGTGTGAGGAAAGGGGAGAGATTTGGTTGCAGAGAAGCCTGGGCAGCTGTCTTCTTCAACAGCCAGGCATGCTTCACTGTGACTGTGTGGATTGTGTTGGCTGTGTGGTTGTGCCCTTTCTACATCAACACCAACAGGAAGGCAGAAGCATCCAGCCTGCCTATGAGAAACTTGGCTCTCACACTAGATGTGAAGTGATTCTGGCTGCTGCTAAGGACCTCTGTTGTCAGAGAGAAAAACCCTGTTCAAAAAAAGAAATGGGTCATGCTACAAGGAAGGATATTGGGGTGGAGGGGGGGGGTGTCGGCCTCAGGCAGGACTATGTCCAGAGGCTTCAGTGATGTTCTCACCTCCTGATCCTTCTGTCTTCTCCTCTCTTCAGGGTTTCATTGTCACTTATATTCTGGCCCTATCTGGGCTCCCTGCAGCTGGTACTAGAGTGGGGTCATCTGGCTCCAGATCTCCAGGGTATGTTTTCACCAGGAACCATCATCAAGCAAAGAGAGTGCTCCTCTTTCCCTGAATGTCCCGCACACAAGCTCCCAGAAAGAATCTAATGATAAGCTTGCATCCCAGGCATCCTGTTGGACTGGCGCCCATGGCCAGAGCAACGGAGACTCTGACTTGCAGTCTGAGGACTGCCTGAGAAAGGAGGGCAACTCTGCCAGGCAGAGAGAGGTCTGTTAAATGAAGGTGAGACAAAGCAGGCATATCAAAGATCTTTACCGCTTAGCTGTTATAGATGCAAGCAGGACTTTCCAGGTACTGAGAGGCAGAAACACAAGTAGGTCAAAAGCATACACAAAAGTGTTCTATGAGGATGTAAGTTTGGAGGCCCAGCAGAAACAGTGGCCATTCCTTCCCTAGGCATGGTTACAAGCCAGAGCCATGAAAAATATTTAAGTGAGCTAGGAGTTTTGTCAGGTAGGAGGCCCTGGCACATGCTGCCATTCTGTCTTATGGAGTTACCTAAGTCAGTTTAGACATTAGAAATCAAAGGTTCCAAATTTGGGCTAGCCATTTGTCCAACATATATCAAGGCCAGATTTACACTGAAAGGTGAAAGAGAGTCTTATTTGAGTTCCTTTAAGTTGTCCCTCAAACAGCCAAAGGAGCATCTGTTGGTACAGAAAATTTGGAACCCATGGCCAGGACCAAGGTACAGGGAACAGTGTCCTGTTGAATGTCCTCTATGTCTGGAAATGACCATATTGACACAGATCAATGCTGGGAGGTGTTCATGTCCACTTACAGGAAGAAGAAAACAAAAGCTTAATGTTCGGGAACCTCCTCAGACACACTGCCTTGTGTTTCTTGCTTTGGCTGGTTTGAATCTGCACCCTTTCTCTGCAGTAAACCCCTTTGATGCAACAATTTTAGTGAGTCTGGAGTATAGTAGATTATGAAGCTGGGAGGTGGTGGCTTGGGGGTAGACTCTGAGCTTGTAGGTGGTGTCAGAAATTAGGGAGATCTCATGGGCACTGTTCTTTTCAGTCTTGTTGTTGACTTTGAATGACAACAGTTTACAGCAGAAGTAGGATTTATGGCCCCAAACCTGACTCGTTGCTGCATGTTTTGTGGGAAGAAGAAACATAAACATGTTGGCTTGTGAAACTTTGATTTCAAGATGGTTGCAGTTACTTGTGGCTTGGAAGTGCAGTTTTCTGTGGTTAGTTACTGGAGGTTGACCTTTCCAGAGGAATTTTAAAATGATGGACCATACTCCCAAGGAGCTGTCTCATTGCCTGCATATAAAATGAAGAGCAGCCGGGCGGTGGTGGCGCACGCCTTTAATCCCAGCACTCGGGAGGCAGAGGCAGGTGGATCTTTGTGAGTTCGAGGCCAGCCTGGTCTACAAAAGTGAGTCCAGGACAGCCAGGGCTACACAGAGAAACCCTGTCTCAAAAAAACCAAAAAAAAAAAAAAATGAAGAGCAATAAGAAAGGAATGGAATATATAGTCCCTTAGTTATTTTTATCTATCATAGCTAATGGATATAAAGGAAAATGCTGGGATCAATTCTGATGCAGCATAAAATTTGGCTCCATCTATTTTTATTTTTTATGTAAATTTTAATTAAAATATAATTATATCACCTCCTCCCTTCACTGTCCTTCCTCCATTCCTTGAATGCCCAACTTGGTCCCTCTCAAATTCACAGCCTCTTTTTCTTTAATTGTTATTGTCATATACATGTGCATATATATGATATTCCATATACACACATAAATATATAAATACAATCTGCTGAATTCTTTTCTGTTACTTGTGTGGATGTTTTCAGGAATGATCGCCTGGTATTGGATAACCAATTCAGGTGCTCATCCCTAAGGAAGACTGTTTCTCCCGCTCTCAGCATTTCTTAGTGGCCTGTAGCTCTTTGTCTAAGGTTGGTGCTCTGTGAGGTTTTCGTTTCCATGTTAGCATGTCTATTGGTCTGTTAACTTATGGAGGTCTCTATCAAAGAATGTAAATGAAATTAAGCTAAAGGAAGTGTTAGCATAGGCCTTCATATTGGGCCAACCTTAGGTCCAGTTTAGTCTAAGAGCTTCAGGGCCTGTTTGTTCCAAAGGAAAATGTAATGTTGAAACAAGTGTGAAGAAGGTTAGGATGCTTTATGAGAAAATCGTTAATCCAAGAGAAAAATAAAAGGTAAAAATCACCAGACATTGTCAAAGACATTATTAATAAATGGGATGGATAAAGAAACATGACTGGCCTGCCCCTAGAGGCACTGTAGATGTGGCTGCTGTGTCACATGTGCCTCAGTAGGTGGCAGAGAGGAAAGAGGCTGTGTCTACATTCAGTGTTCTGACCTATTGAACATCTGAATGAATAGTACCCTAACATTCCCAAAAAATAGCAAGCTGGAGACCAACACCAGTTCGACACCGTGGGGCCTAGACAGGGATCTAGCCAATAACAATCACCAGTATAGTAACAGGCAAATACCAGATGGGCTCCCAGGACAGGAAGCAAACCAGAGACTAAAAGAATTGTGCCTGGCCCTAGATGTGGGTGTTGTGGGTGAGCTGGCCCCGAGGTTTTGAGTGTTGGACAGCCAGGTCTGCCTTTTGTCTGCTTTGCAGTGGTATTGTCCAGAGAGATTCCCTCCCTTCCCTTTTACCTTTACCACCAGTGGCAGACAGGAGATCTGGCCCCGATGGAATCATGAGAGCAGGAGAACTGTCCCTGCTCCTTACCTGATGCACCCCTCAAGAGAGCAGACCCTGCACCTTATGTGGGTAGCATAGTAGAACTGGCCCTGGATGTGGGGGTTACAGGCGCAGAACCAGGGCTTTGAGTTGGCCCACCCCAACATATACCCCATGGATAAACTGCTGGAGTACATGAAGAGGCCAGTTTTACAGACCCTAAACTACAGGATCTCCATGACACAGGACAAGAACAGAATATCTGAGAGGAGTCCCAGTGAGGTTCCAGCACTGACAAAGTAAAAGAAGCCAGAGGCCTTGTACCAGACCAAGGAGTCTATTTAACGAACATTTTCAAGCAAAAACGTGTGGACAAAAAGGGAATATTGTGGGACAGACTGAGACACATTACAGCTTCCCTGATGAGTTTTTTTTTTAATGTTGGCAGAGGATTCAAGAGTGGAGGGTAAGGGGAGGTGGGAGATGAGAGGAAACAATGTGTATGATATGGAATTCACAAAGAAAGAAAAAGAAAAAAGAAAGAAAGAAAGAAAAACCATGAGTGGTGTAAAAATCAAAGGCACAGTGCTCCAGCCGCAGAAGCTGGTTAGACAGACAGCAGCCTTCCCACTCTCCATATTGAAACACTTAAACAAATCAGATTACTTGTTGGGGAAGGAAGGGAGTCAAAGGATCACTAGATCCCAGGCGATCCCAGGAGATTGCCAGATCTACTAATGGAGCAGACCACATTTTGTGATGAGCAGGGTAAGGTGTCAGGTGGCTTGTAGACTGTGGGTACCCCAAATAGGCCTAGCACATCCAGGCCAGTTGCAGCCAGACAGGAGCTGGAGCTCAGGAAAGAAGGCAGAGGCCCATTGGAGTCCTGGCGGAGAGAACTGGGTGGCCTGATGAAGAAGTGAGCCTGGATAGGCTGCCAGTGTCAGCAATGGGGCAGAGACAAGTCCCGCCTGCCAGTGGAAGGAGACCTAGCTAGGCCATAGTCAGGCAGCCCCTGGGGCCCATGCAAGCCATGCCAGCCAGGCAGTTGGAAGCAGATCCTTCATGGAAGGAAGAGTGCTCCCCCAACCCCCAACACTCAAAATAAGCAGACTCAGAGTGTCATCTTGGACACATGGGAGAGAGAGAGAGAGAGAGAGAGAGAGAGAGAGAGAGAGATTACTTCTGGAATCAATATTATATAACTTTGGGTAGTGGGGAGGGGTTTGGAGGTGAATGTGTTTTGCTTCACTGGGTATTGTCCTATCAGAAGAAAGAAAATGGAATACCTAATTAATTCATGGGAAGTTGGGATGGGGAAAACTCCAGGGCAGGGAAGCTAGAGGCCTAGACTGAATGTCATTGGCTGAAAGCCAAGGCACCAACAGACCTCATTAGCATGGAAAAGTTGGGGGAGGATTAGGTGGGTGACATATCTCAGGGGTTCTAGGATCCCAAAATCAGAGAGAAGAGGAGGCTCAACTGAACAAAGGGAGTCCGTCATTGTAGTGGCAAGCTTAGGGACCTTCTGGCAATGCCAGACTTCCACCCCATCAGCAGAAATCTCCACAGTAGACAACAGCCTGGAGACCACCTGGCCTTCCCTGCCTTGATCTTAACTATTTTAGTGATCCCTGCTGTGCCTTTACTGGACTTCTGTATCATTTTTCAAAAAGGTTTTTTTTTTTTTTTTGCCACCTACCAACAACATCACCACAAATGAAAACCCGAAATTGCTTAATGGGTGGAGGGGTCCATACTGGCCCAAAGGACTTAACTTCTAGGGTTAAAGAAGGAATCATTTATTGGCAGGTTGACATTTTCTTTCAAGTAAATAATGTATTTTTCAATGTTGTTTTTGCCATAAGGGTGTTCAGCAAGTACAGTGTCAGTTATGAAAACCTTTTAGGTGTGGAGATTACTGTAACACACTTTTTATTTACTCATAATGCCCAGGTACAGAGGTGTTAGTTTTGTTGGTTTAGACTGGCTTTTACCATTTGGTATATAGAGCTGCTAGTATAATACACATGGATTTTAACCTTTTCACTCTTGAAAATGTATGCTGGACAATTACTTGTTGGAGGATAAGAGACTGTCCGTACACAGTAGCGTCTGTAAAGATGTTCTGGCTTTTACTTCATTGTTGAAGAACCACCACCCAAACCTCCATGCTAGCTGTGACGAAAATAGCTCTACACCTTGCTCAATGTCTCTGGAGGGAAACCATTACCCTAGGAGGGAGCCACTGCCCTTTCAAAATCATATAAACTGATCCTGATGTACAGTAGGGTGTACTCCTCGTTGACTGTTCTCTACAGTGGTGGTTGTACCCTCTAGTGATGTGGGTAATAGAGACAGAGAACTGGAAGCCAGCTGTGACTTAGCTCCGCTCCTGGTCCAGGCTGCCCACCTTTGTATCCATGGTTACACTACAGACATAGCCACAGGAGACAAGTGGTGTCTCTACTGATACATTATGCAATCACTAGAGAGAGCTAGGATTAGCCTGAGGGTATCGTTGGACATTTAAGTTACTTTGATCTTTTGTTATTGTTGCTTATATCTGAAAGGAACCTAATTGATGCAATTAGGTGGTTTAAATGGATTTATTTTTGAATACTTAGACTCCTATTATACAATTTGGTCTAGTAACATGATTCTCCAAAGAGTCGATCATACTTAATGAGCACAGTATACTGTTCTCACAAGTTCTGTTCTGTGGGGAAACTTGGCCCAGAGGAGAAAAGATATTGTTGGAGTCTATAGGGCAAGATCTGATTCTGAATCCCTTAGTCTGATTCTTAGATGAAGATTGTTAAACTTGCAGATAGGAAAAATATCATGAATATTTCTAGCTATCTCAATTTTTATAATACCATCCTCCATATATATTTACACACATGTATATATACATGTATACATGTATATATACATATATATACTTTTGGATTTATGCATTCTTTCATTCAGTTCGTTAATTGTTGACTGCTATGGGCAGAGCCTGTTTTGGGACCACATTAGTGAGTATGAAAGAAAACAGGTGTTTCCTCCTCTTACAAAGTGGTTGGACAGAGTGAACTGGTGGAACACTAAAACTGATGCTGTGGTGAAATTCAGGTTACGTAATATTCACGATGCTATTTTAAGGATGCAATGGCATGAAGTGACTAAACAAGGTTGTGAAACCGTCACCACTAGCATTTCATCAGCCCAACATAAACGCTGCATTAGTTAAAGGGTAACTCCCTGCTTCTTTCTCCTCTACAGCTCCTGACAACTGCTGCCTTACCTTTTATGAATTTACCTGTCCTGGTCACTCATACACATGAAATCTTTATCCTGTATCTAACTGATTTTACACACTATGTTATTTTCAAGGTTCACTTATGATGTGGATTCATATGAAAAAAATCCGTTCTTTTTTTAGAGCTGAATAATAATAATAACAATAATAATAATAATAATAATATCCCATTGAATTGAAATGGCACATTTTTGCCTACCTGTTTGTTGGATGAGAGCTATTTTGGTTGTTTCCATTTATTTTGTATAAGCATTAGTATATAAATATCTTTTAACTACATTTTTACTTTGTGTGTGTGTGTGTGTATGTGAGAGAGAGAGAGAGAGAGAGAGAGAGAGAACAACCAGTGGGAGTTGGTCCCCTCTCTCTACCATGTGGGTCTTGGGGTTCAAGGTCAGGGCATCAGTCTTGACAGTAGATGCCCTTACTTGATGGGCCATCAATCTTTATGCTCCTGTGTTCAGTTCTTTTAGGCATATACCTAGAAGTAGAACTGCTGGTAATTCTGAATTTATTTTTCCTGAGGTGGGTGGTGAATGGGAATGGTTACTACAGGCTTTTCCATGAGGTGGTATGATGGTTAAGCTCAGTTGTTAACTTGATGAAATGTGGCATCATCTAGAAGACGGGGCTGGGGTTGTGCTTGTGGAGGATGATGTGATTAGCTAATTGAGGTGGGAAGACCTGCCCTCTCTGAATGGCATCACTCCTAGGCACAGATCCTGGAACATATGAGAAGGTGTAAATGAGCTGAATGTTTCTTGACTGTGGCTGTGATGCCCCTTCCGCTTTAGGCCCCTTCTGTCCCCGCTGCCCCTGCCCCTCTGTGGTGGACTCCAACCTTGAACTCTAGAGCAGCATAAGCCTTTTTCACCCTGAAGTTGCATTTATTGGTGTATTGTTATAGCAAATGAAAAGTGACCAAGATAGATGACTGGCAAACAGATTTTGTTTTTGTTTTTGTTTTTATTTTTTAATCTTGAAACCACTTTGTAATGTTTATGCTTCTATAGAACAAACAGAACATTTCATAATTCTACAGCTGAGACTACGTGACTTGGGCAGAGTATTACGTTCTCAACAATAATACTTTGTTCCCCTCTCTGGGTTATTAGATCTTTCTAGATAGAAGTTGGGCAATATAGAGGTTACCTCTCTCCTGTGAATCTTTTATTTTGACACAAAGGCTGTTCTCCAGCTCCCTGGGCCTCTTATTCCATGTAGGCAGGAAAACTTGAAGAGAAATGTTGATTGATTCAGCCCACTCAGCTACCTAACACTTGTGAGTCACCAACCTTCCTTTTCCAGTATCCATTCTTACTATATTATCACAATCAAATGCTGTCAATATTTCCCAGGCACCTCCAAATTTCCTTTAAACTACTTATGGATTTATAAATGTTTTGGAAATGATGTTTTATTTCTAGCAAATATTTCCTCTTGATTTTTCAAAACATATTCAAATACTATGCTTTAGAAAAAGAAGACAAATGTTTTCTTAGATGAGGGAGATAACTTGGCCGGTAAACTGCTTGCCCTACAAGCATGAAGACAGCTTGATTTTGACTCCTTAAATTCATGTAATAAAGTCAGGTGTGGTGGTGTACGCTCTTAACTCCAGGGTGGGGAAGAGGAGGCAAGAGGACCACTGCATCACACTAACCTCCAGCCTAGCTGATCCAGAAGATTCAAGCAAATGAGAAAACACTTGGTGGATTGCTACTGAAGAACAAGCAATGTTGTCCTGTAACCAACCTGCACATGGATGTGCACACATGTGCTCACACACCACATGCACACTTCTCTCTTTCTTGTGAGCAAATGCTTTACCAAGGTTGTCTCTCAGTAGATTTTATAACCATAACTTTGATTAATTAACTTTCATTTAACAATAGAGAAACAATATTTGAATTCCTTAGTTCTCATCTTATAATTAGATTTTTTTAAATTCAGCAGTGTTGATGATGCCCAATATAAATCATTACATATTTCCTTTCTTGCCTTTATAGTTAAGCTATGTGATAGTATGTGTGTGTATGAGTGACCACATATGTGGAGAAGTATTTGTCCATTATTTTAACAATGATAGTTCAAAGTAGTAAAAATGTAGCCAAAGCACTTATGTAATTAAGAAATAAGAATAGTGTTAGAAAAAGCATTAGTGATAGAGTGCTGGGTCACACCCACTGTTATCACCTATCTTGCACTGTCCAAGTGTGCCTTTTGCTGAAAGGGCAATCCCTTTCTCCCCAGATGCTGCATCTGGTAACATTCTTAGCTTTCATGCCATCCTCTAATAACTCAAGGATGTGGTCCACTTCTGTCTCATTCTTCTATTCTCTCAAAATGTGATTCTACGAGGGAGCTCAGGCAGCTCCTGTCCTCCAGGCTTAGAACTTCCCCAGTGACCTGGTGGAGCTGACTTTAGGGATTTCTGTTCAGCTCAATCCATTATGAGCTAATACCTGTTGTGATTTTAAGATAACTGACATAGTGGTACACATGGCTTCTTCTCACAGCTCATTGTCAAAATATAACGAGTCACAAGGCCCCATTCAATTGAGTCTGGGGTATACACTTCTTAGTGTTCAGAAAGGAGATAACAATTTGGCATTGGTGAGCAACAGTAATGTTTACAATGATGTCTTTATTTGTGGTTATTTATAATATTCTTTTCTGATTATAAAGATAAGATAATCATAATTGGAAAAATAAAAATATAAAGTGATGTAAAGAAAAAAATCAAATCAACCAAATCCCATCACCCAGAAATGATTTCCATTGTTAACATTTCACACTCGTCAGATTTTTGACTGGTTGGTTGGCTGTTTGGTTGGCTGGCTAGTTGGTTGGTTGGTTGGTTGGCTGGCTGGGTGGTTGGCTGGCTGGTTGGTTGGTTGGCTGGCTGGGTGGTTGGTTGGCTGGCTGGCTGGCTGGGTGGTTGGTTGGCTGGTTGGTTGGCTGGCTGGCTGGGTGGTTGGTTGGCTGGCTGGCTGGGTGGTTGGTTGGCTGGTTGGTTGGTTGGCTGGCTGGCTGGGTGATTGGTTGGTTGGCTGGCTGGGTGGTTGGTTGGTTGGCTGGCTGGCTGGGTGGTTGGTTGGTTGGATGGCTGGCTGGCTGGGTGGGTGGTTGGTTGGTTGGCTGGCTGGGTGGTTGGTTGGCTGGTTGGTTGGCTGGCTGGCTGGGTGGTTGGCTGGCTGGCTGGGTGGTTGGTTGGCTGGGTGGTTGGTTGGTTGGTTGGCTTTTTGGCAGTACTGTGACTTGAACTTAGGGCCTCCTACATGTTTGTCAAATGCTATACCACTGAACTGTATTCCCAGCTACCCTATTGTTGATATTTTATTTCTATACTTAAAGTTGAAATCATTCACTTTTAAACCATAGCTTTTCACATTAAGAACATGTATATTTTCCTCATATTAAGACTTATTTTATGCTAAGTCATGAGAAACAAAATTTTCTGTTTCAAAGTGCAAAATTCAAAGAGATCTTAGTATGTCAGGAATGTACAACCATCACCACTTCCTGTTTCTGGAATGCTCTCGGGCCCCCCTGAGAAGGAGCCTGCATCCATTAAGCAATGTTACTTAGCCTGTGCCCCCTCACATGCTACTCTGAAGCCTATCTCTGTGCATTTTCTTATTTCACAAGGACTTAACCTCAGATATATGGATGTTTGTGACTGGGTTATTTTGCTCAGCATGAAGTTTTCAAGGCTCATTTGTCATCTAGGCCACATCAGTGCTCTTCCCCTTTAAAGACTGGATAATATTCCAGTGTGTGAACATACTACATCACAAACCTTTTAACTTGGCAGAAGTCCAACTCATTGATTCATTCATTCATTTAAACAGGACCTCAGGGACAAGTCCAGCAGGCTGTTCTCAGACTGGCAGCAGTCCTCCTGTCTCTGCCCCCTGCCCATGTGCGGAGTACAAGTATGTGCAACAATGCCTGGTGCGTACCCTTTTCATTCCATTGCCTTATGCTTTTGTTGTAATTTAAGAAATTATTGTCAAATGTTAAGCCAAGGAGGTTTATACCCATGTATTCTTCTAAGTTTTATCTCTTTGGTCCATTTTAAGTTAGTTTTTATAAAATCTATCAAACTTTTTTAAAAATCAGATTTTTAAAGTTTTTTTATTATTTTAAAATTTTTTATGTGCATTGGTGTTTTGTATGGCTGTGTGAGGGTGTCAGACCATGGAGTTACAGACATTTGTGAGCTGCCTTATGGGTGCAGGGAATTGAACTTGGGTTCTCTGGAAGAGTAGTCAGTGCTCTTAATTGCTGAGCTATCTCTCCAGCCCTCGAGTTGCATTTTGTATATGATTTGAGACAACGGTCAACTTTACTCTTTTGCATGTGGGAAATCCAGCCTTCTGAAACCCATTTGTTAAATGGTGTTAGACTCTCTTTGAAAGGATGATTTTTGTGGCTACAAATTATTCCATAGAATGTTACTATTCACTCCTCATGTGCCTGTAGTGTTATAGAAATGCGTATCATTTTCTCCTTGCCCAAACCTTTCGTTAGAGAACGTGTCAACCTCACAGCTCCAGAAAAGGCAACCCCAAGACTCTTTTGACCATTATTTTTGGATATGGTTGACTGTCTATGTGGAGACATGCTCAGCTAAGACTGACTTATCAGATTTTACTCTGGAAATGTGTTTCCCAGAAGGATCCATTGTGAAGTAGGTCAGGTCTCAAGGATGGCACGCTGAGAGGTGGAATGTTTGGGAGTAGGAGTCCAGTGAGATGTCCTTAGGTCACTGGGGGCATAACCCACGTGTGGGAATCCTTTCTCAAGGGGCTCATTGGCTTATAAAGAGTGGGGACGAAAGCCCGAGAACTGGCCTGTGAGCCAAAACACTTTTCTCACCATAAGTAGCTGGTAGTATGTATATTGCTGGAGTAATAAAAGGTCAGCTGATATGTGGACACGGAGCTGTCACAGTAGATGTATAGAAATAAGTCTAAAGGTGGTAAGGACTCTGGGGATGATGCCACTCTAGTGAGCTTTGTATAAAGGGAGCTGCAGAACCCTTCTATAAACAAACAGAAAAGACTTAAAACACCAGCTCTCAGACCCAGAGAAGGTTGAGACTGCTAAGTTTCCCATCAGCTTCTCTGCTCCCTTTATTTCTTCTCTTCGGAATTGCTTTGGGAAGATGTTTGCTCTTCTGCAAACCGGCTTTCCTTGATGGAGAGAGACCTTGCATTTGTTAGGAATCTTGATTAAGGAAGCAGATGGGGGTGCGTGAGGGGGAAGAGGGTGGGAGGGCGGAACCGGAGGGGGCAGTAGGGAGGGGACTGTGATTGAGATGTAACTTGAAGAAATAAAAATAAATAAATTTTTTAAAAAAGAAATGAAATATAAGCCCAACTCAACTGTCTGAAGCAAACAAAACAAAACAAAAACAAAACGAAACAAAACACAGAACTTGCCTTGGCTTATCAACCAGGTAGTCCAGGCTCTATTGAGGCACTGGAGTTGTTTCTCTCCATCTCTCAGCCACACATCCTGGGGCGTTTGCTTAATTCTCAACCTCTTAAGATCTGTTCCATCTATGTATAGCAGCCTGGAGGGAAGTAGAGTTTCTGGCGGCTGCTGTGCTTGCCTGGGATCCAGAGCCACTATGACTACACTGCTGAGTCACACGGCCCAGACTGAACCAGTCCCAGGGCCATCTGGTGTGGACCTGAGTCATCTGTCCACTGATGGTGGAGGGGAGCCCCACAGAAGCCACACTGTAAATTAAAAGGGAGGGCTTTGTAAAGGAAATCCTGGGTTCTGTTATGGAATAAATGGAAGAGTAGTCAAAGAACAGTGGGATCTCCATGAAGAATTTAAATTCATTCTATTTCTTTTTCTGACATGGCAAAGCGTGTTTGTGTGGGTTTTTTGTACATGAAGTTTTGTTTATATCTTTCATTGTTTTCTTAGGATGTTGTGATGTTTCTGCAAACCACCCCAAATTTCATACTTTAAAGCAGCAACTAGGATGTATGACTTCTCACTGTTCTGTGAGCTGAGCTCAGATCAGAAGTTTTAAGTTTTGTCCTGTGTGGTTCTGTCATGTGGCTTGATGTGGTTTGGAGTTTGAAGCAGGACCATCCAAAGTAGCCTTCCTGCCTGGGGCCTGTCTTTCTATGGCCCCTTATCACCACACAGCTTAGTCTGGGTTTCTTTGTGGTTTGATACACAGTTTCCAGGAGTGGGAAAGAGGAAACTACCGGCTAATTCTCTTAAGGCCTTGCTTTGAATGTCCCAATGCATCACTTTTTCTTTCTGTTCCCAAAGTGAGCCACAAGAGCAGCTCTGGCTCAAGAAGAGAGAATGCAAATGTGCTCTGGAAGTTAGAAATACCTGGCAGACACTAGATGCTCTCCCTGGAAACATCTTTCGTTGTACAGCTCCCTGCCGTGTAAGAGTGTATGCTTCATACTAGATTCCAGCCCTTAGTGACTTCCAGGCTTGGTACTAACACTGAGATTGTTCATGCACTGCTATTAGAGGACATTTTTTCCTTTAATTTTATTTTGTTTTATGTATATGTTATGTTCTGGCTGCATGTCTACGTCTCAGATCCCCTGGAGCTAGATTTACTGACAACTGTGAGCTGCTATATGGATGTTGGGAATTGAACCTGGGCCCTTTAGAAGAAGAGCCAGTGCTCTTAACTGCTGAGCCACCTCTCCAGCCCCTGTTGTATTACTATTAGACAGACTAAACTTTTTCACATATTTATGAGTCACTGAAACACTTTGAGTATGTACAGCACCAAGACGTGGTACGTATGGTATGTATGTATGTGACACCATCTAGTTTAATAGAAGGCATCTTACTGATTCCATTCTCCTTCCTACCTCCTCACAGTTGTCATTATACTGAATTTTGTTGTCATATTTCCTTGCTATTTTTATCATCTATTTTTTTGGTGGAGGTTTTGTTGAGTTATGATTCACATAGAGTACAATGAAGCCGTTTATGGTACACAATGTGGCAGATTCCAGGACAGAGCTGCGCAACCATGCCCACAGTCAACTTTAGGACATGTTGTGCTCCCTAAGATGCCCTGAGCTCCTGTGCAGTGATTTCCTCTCACTCTCCCACTGCCCCACCCTAGGGAATTAACAATATCCTCTGTGTCTATTTACAGTCATGTTTAACGGTGCTTCATGCAAAGGGAATCATAGGATGTGGATCTTCTCTCTCTCTCTCTCTCTCTCTCTCTCTCTCTCTCTGTCATAGGTTACCTTCACTTTGTGTGTTTGCATCCATTCTATAGCTTAATTCCTTTTTGCTGCTGAACTGTACTAATTGTATAGATCTTTCAATTTTTAGTTTTCACCCATGAATGGCATTTAGATTGTAAAGTTTTATGTGAAGTTAACATTTTCAGTGTTTCGATCCCTACGAGAGAAGTTGCTGGGTCATATGGTAATTCCGTATTTAGCCTTTGGAGCAAATGTTTTCAAGGTGTTTTCCATTTTATCCAGACTGTTCTGAAGAGACTGCAGCCTTCCACATTCCTACTAGATGTGTAAGAAGATGGCAGTTCCTTCACATTTCACCAACATTTGGAGGTCTCTGTCTTCTTGCTAATACCAGGGGTGCAATGGCATCTTACTTTGCTTTTTATGTATATTTCCCTGGTGATTATTGATGTGAGCATCTTTTCACATACACATTTCTATTTTTATGATAAATATATACATTTATACTTGTAAATAATATTTTGATTTGTTTCCCATGCATTGAGTGATTACTAGAATTTTATGCAAATATGATAGGAGTAAATTTAACATTTTTGAGATTCGTTCATATTGATATATGTGGCTAAAGTTCATTTCCATTTTTTACATATGTGTCTTATGAACATCAAGGCATATTTTCTCATTCTTCCATCGACAACACGGAAGTCGTTTCTAATTCTTCTTCTTTCATGTATAAGGATGCTGTAAATATTTTCATACACAGAGGCATAGATGCCACAATTTCTCTCAGGCATAAAAATGAGTAGACTTTCTGGGTCACAATTGCAAATCTACCAAATACTGTCAAACCCTGCTGTTGTCATCTCTCCAGCACTGAACAGCACCAGCCTTTTTAATCTATATGAACCTGTAGGAGTGAATTCAACATCTCAACCTGGCTTCACCTTGCATCCTCCCTAATTACTACTGAACTAGAACAGCCTTTCTCATGGTTAGGTGCTGTTCAGTTTCCCCTCTGATGTGCTGGAGACTCTGGTCCATTTTTTCTGTCCTGTGCCTTTTTCCTATTGCTTATAAAAGTTATTTCAGAATGTGAACAATAAGATGTATATGTATAGCTTGTATATATTTTGAGCCCTCTAAACATTGGCCTCTTTTTTTTAAGATTCTTTCCATATTACCTGTTCATGAACAGAAATTCTTAATTTTAATGCAACTAAGTCCATAATCATGATATTTGATTTGGGACCCTTTGTATCTTAATTTTTCCCCTTACTTCAATGTTTTGAAATGACAACCTCAAATCATCTAAGTTATTTAAACCCTTGCCCTTCATGTTTAAATATTTGTTTGAGGTAGAATTGATTTTGATTTATACAGGAGAACATATGCTGATTGGTGTATGTTGTCCACAGCCCTGGCCTGTCATACTGTCACACACTGGGCTGGAAGGGTGAAGGAGTGAGAGGGTGAAGGTGAACTGGAGAGACAGCTCTTCTAGATGGTATTCAGTGAATAAGGGCTATATCAATCTTGGATAGAGAGTAAGGGGTGTAGATAATTGACTGGGGCTGAGGTGCTGGGAATGCTTCATTTACAGGAAGAAGAATTCCAGGTGCTTGCTGGACAGGATCTTATCAGGAGAGAGGAAGTTAAACCTGTAATTTGGTCACCAGACTATATGATTACCTCAAGAAGGTGGAAGTTGGAGGTCTTTCAGGACTCTATGCACCAGGCATGCAGGCCCAGAACAGGGAGAGAGCGATCTTTACCCCTGCTGGTCTCAAGATGAGATTTTTGGGGGATTTTGGACACACCTCGACCTCACTCTTGCTCAGGTCAGCTCACATGCTGCACACTGGCCTACAGAAGAGCCTAATCCGTAGCTCCCTGGTTTACTTTTTAGGTTAGGCCTTATGTCCAGCTCCTGGGTGTATGCAGCCTGCTCTCTAGTCTCTTCTTTCTGATCTACTGGAATTTGCATATTCTTTTGTTTATATCCTGCTGACTTAGCACTGGTATCACTATTAGCTGAACAGATTTATCTGGCAATTAAGTCCCCCTTTGTTCTCTTTTCTTGGGAGTATCCTGACCATCCCTTATACTCCATCATGGATCAAACCCAGGCTGAGGCAAGTGCTTTACAACCAAATTACAACCCTAGCCTAGTGATTATTCTTCACCTTCATCCTTCCCCATAAGTTTTAGAATACAGTTGTTGACATGAAACAAAAGCTTATTATAATTTTTATCAAAATCTTTCTGCTGCAGCAGAATAGAGGGAGAAGAGACACTTTCCCAGACTTGAGTCTTCTGGCATACCACAAATAATGAGCCCTCTTAGTTTCATCTTTTATTTATTTATTTATTTTTTGGTTTTTCAAGACAGGGTTTCTCTGAATATCTCTGGCTGTCCTGGACTCGCTTTGTAGACCAGGCTGGCCTCGAACTCACAAAGATCCGCCTGCCTCTGCCTCCCAAGTGCTGGGATTAAAGGCGTGCGCCACCACCGCCCGGCTTAGTTTCATCTTTTAATCGCATGTCACAAATGTGTGAATGCTCTCTCCATATGGACTTGAACATCCTCTGTAGATTTATCTCTAGGTACCGAGTGGCTTTTATATTTTTAACAATAGTGTCTCTAGATCAGTGTGTTCTGCTTGTGCTACTGTGGGGAGATGCATTCAACTTTTTCATATTGCATTGGTTTTGTCTTTTTGTTTGTTTTTGAGACAGGGTCATAGTATGAATCTCTGGCTGGCCTGGACTTGCTGCATAGACCAGGTTGCCCTTAAAACTCACAGAGATCTGCCTGCTTGCCTCCCAAGTGCTGGAATTAAAGGCGTGCACCACCATGCCTGGCCTATGCTTTGCGCCCCCTTCCTCCTCCTTCTCCCCTTCTTCCTCTTCTTTTTAATATAGTGAACTTGCTCAGCTCATTAGCTCATATTTTTGTATGGATTCTTTGGATCTTAGATCTGACCATGTGGACTTCACATCCATTACAAATAGTGAGCAACTATATTTTCCTAGTTGTCCTATTGTCCTATATGTCCTAAGCATCCTCCACTTACCCTTTCACTTCTTTGCCATGTATTGGTAAGAGCTTCTAAAATTAGTTGAATACAAGAATTGCTCTTATTCCATTTTTTATTCTTCTTGACTTCCAAAGGTGTGTTGGGTTCAGAAATGGAAATTATTACAAGAGAAGCAGCCTGCTATATACTCCCAAGAGCAACTTCCTCAATAGTTTGATGATCTGTTATCTCATTTGTCTAGCCACTTGTATCAGTTTCCTGGATTTAATTTTTGAGTCCTACAAACCAGATGTACTCACGACAATAATCTCAACAGTGATGACATGCCCAAGTCTCTCTGTTCCACTTCCCTTCCAGCAGGGCCTTGTGGCTACTGACAATCCCGAGTCACTCTGAGGACATGTAATTTGCATAGGCATGTGTGTGGCTTTTCATCATGCACAACATTTCTGCTCCTTTCCTGCTTTTTTATTCATTGGCTCAAACTCTCTGGCTCAGAGATGCTCAAAATAGCCCCCCTTTCCTATTGCAGCTGTCACACGAGATTTAAAAAAAATTTTTTTTAAAGAAAAAAAAATTTAAACTTTTATTTATTTATGTTGTGTGTGTGCATGTATGTATGCATGCATGCATGTGTGCGTGTGCGTGCGTGCGTGCGTGCGTGCGTGTGTGTGTGTGTGTGTGTGTGTATACCCTGATGTGTGGAGGTTGGGTTATGATTGTAGGAGTCAGTTCTTTTTCACATGTGAGTCCTGGGGATCGAACTCATTCCATCCAACTCAGAGATTTTTCTGGCAGCTGTCTGTCCTGGTCCTCCTCCTCCTCCTGCTTTCTTTGTGTCTGCAAATGGTCAAAGGGTTGCTTACTGTGACTCTACCTTTCCCAGTACGGTACCAGGTTTCTCTCTTGAAAAGCAGTTGTAACCGAACTTTTAAATTATTATTTAACACTTATTTATTTATTACTAAATTCACTTATAACAAACACCAACAATTTCTTAACTATTAATCCTATAAAATCCTACAACCCCTTTAACCTATCCACTAAACCTATTGATAATCATAACAACTACTTTCATAACCTTTTAGAATGATACAGTCTCTGGGGCAGGTCCTCAGTCGTCAGGAACACAGTCTTTGTTGTAGATTCTTTAACGCACTTAGCAGTCCTTTTTCTGGATCTCTCAGATGCAGGTTCGTCAGAGTAAGTTGGTTATTGCAGTCTCACCTTAAATAAGGCTTCATGCTTTCTTCTCTGTGGGAGACCCCAGCTGTCTGCAGGCCAACTTACTTCTTTTGAATCAGGAACTCAGCTGCTCTGCCTCAGTCCTTAAAGCCAGGCACAGTTTCCCCTAGGCCACTGATCAGACAGATCAAACCCCTCCAGGCAAAAGCTGAGCCACAGGGTCCAGTCCTTGGCCTTTTGGTGTCTTGCTCAGGCTTTCTTTGCTCACTGGCTTCTTTCTGCTTCAGGGAGAGAGCTGGCCATCAATGGCCAGCCCTTTTTTTCAGCAGGACTCTTGGAGCTTTCTAGCATCAGGGGCCTCCTCTTCTTTTGGGCTCCATGCACTGTCCTTAAATAGGAGGAACTCTGTTTCAGCTTAATTTGGGCTGCGCCCACTTAGCAGCTGAAAACAATGTCAGGCCAGATACTTTGTTTCTTCAAGTCCATTAAGTCCTTCCTGTTTTCCTGACTTCAACCTTGTTTTTCAGTCTATTGAGTCTTTCCTGTTTTTGCTGACTTCATGCTGATAATGCTCTTCAGGGCCCGAATTAAGAGACAGTATCAGAAACTCCTATATATTTTCTAAATCTAATTTATCTAACCCCTATAAGCAGTGGCATTTATTCTTAAGATTTCAACAGCCTTGGGGACCAGCTTTGACAATAGCTGTGAAGAGGCAGGTTTTATCAGCAGGTGTCTGAAACCCAGGGCTGAGCTGAGTTTTCCTAGTTAATTCCTGATTTCAAAGGAAGGGAGTGATCTTTGCTGTTTGCTTTGCTTGGGCAGCCAGCTCTAGTTAGCAGAGACCTATTGATTATTGAATTGAACAAATAAAGGCTTTCTGTGAAGTTGCTACTGGCTGGGAACTTTGAGTCTTAGAATGTTCCACTTGCTCCTGGACTGGAGAGCGGGTGCAATACCAGCTTCTGCCATATTGAAACTGCATCCGTATTCTTAGAGTTACTCATTAGCTTTATTATCCTTCGTTAGTGACCTGTAGTTTGCTGGGATGCCTTTTACAGAAGGCATTGTTTTGTCCTCTATAATACCGAAAGTACTGTGCAAACAGCACATACCAGATGACTACACTAATGAATAAACAACTGTAAACGTAAACAAGTTCGTTGGAGTTTGGTTCTTATGCTAAGTAGCTACTCAGGGACATTATAAAAACAGAAATTTGTGGGTTTAACAGTCATTGTCATAAGACAGTTTGATAACTCTGTTTTTTTTTTTTTT
>CAJQZJ010001969.1:5142834-5207454 GCA_907164525.1 Lophiomys imhausi
GGATCTTTGTGAGTTCGAGGCCAGCCTGGTCTACAAAGATCCGCCTGCCTCTGCCTCCCAAGTGCTGGGATTAAAGGCGTGCGCCACCACCGCCCGGCGATAACTCTGTTTTTAAAGAAACAAGTTCACTGTCTGTTTAGAAGAGAAAGGCATAAGCCTCAAATAAATATAATTTAGATCTAAGAGTAATTCAGTGTAATTTTCTGTCATCAAGAAGTCCAAGTCTCTACCTTGGACCCCCGAGTCCTCTGCCATGACAGGCACCCAGGCTTCTGCTTTCTTCTGGGTCTGCTATTTTCAGAATGTGGCTCCAATATCACAGTGCAGTAGCAAACCTCCACCATGTCAGAATCCCTATCAACAGGAAAATGAAAGAATAGACCCTCTGCTTTAAAGGTACTTCCCCAAAGTTTCTTCTAGCACTGCTATTTATACCTCACTGGGCAGAACCAAATCAGATAGGATTCTGGGAAATATAGTTTCTACTGGCCACAGCCTCGTCCCTGTCTAGAATTTGGGAGTTCTGTTGCTAAGGTTGTTGGATAACACTGGTACTGGAGACAAATAGGAGTTGGTCATACATTTGGGTAAAATATGATCTCATTGTTCCATGAAGTTCTGACTGACCAGTGAAACTGCAAATTAATTAATTATTGTAGTTATTAGTGAGTATAAACTGTAAGATTAAGCTGGCGGAGGAGCGGGCGGCCTGGCCTGTGTGCCTTAACCAGTTGTCTGATTTATCTTTGAGAAAGAGCCCCAGGACCAAGGGTGGCCTATACCACCTGTAACCTAAACTCTGTTAGTTAATATAAGTTGTTATATTAGGCTACTAGAATTACCAGCAGCTTGGCGAAAGCTTTGCCTGGGCTTGAGGGGAGTCTGGGAGTCTGGAAGTCCAATGGCCCGGGACTGCTTGGACTGAGGGCCTATAAGATGCCATAGTCTTTTCCCCAATAATTAAATACACCAAGACCTTTTAATGTTTTAACGCTTAGCCCTTAGCTGGGCAGACTCTCAATTAGCTACTCTAAGTTAACCCGGATCACCTAATCACAAACCGCCAAGGGTCTGCGATTACCTTCCAGTGTTCTCAAGATATCTGTCTTCTTCTGTGTCCCGACAGAAAGAGGGGGGTTCTCTGTGTGTTCTCAGGGTTCCTATCTAATCTCAGGAAGTCCTGCCTTCCTATACTCTTTCTGCCCAGCTAATTGGTCATAAGCAACTTTTATTAATCAATCAAGAGAATGCCTCAGAAGGGGCAGTAACCAGATCTCAGCATTGAATTCAACCTATCAGAAGCAATGATATTACACCTTCCCTCAGCAGACCAGTCATAGCTTGTTCTCTGGCTTCATCACTGGTTATTCACATTGCTTCTAACCTTGGCTTTCTTTTCCTTTTCTCTAAACAGGAGGACTCCCTCCCACCTTTGCAATGTTCTCACTGCTGGAATTTAAGAATCCTTGATAAGGTGCTCTGTCACCATGATTATTTATCATATCTAATTTATAATATTGCTAATACTTCTGCTTTGTAGCATCTACCACAATTCAAAGTGTGAGTTATTTATGTTCTGATTTGCTTTATTCTTCTCTACCTTCACTTTCAGACCTGTAAGTTCTATGAATCAGAGAGTCGTCCCCTACTCCATAGGGGGAAAAAACCCACTGTTTACTTGATTAAACAAAAATAAAAGATTCTGCATAGGAATAATCTTAAAGTACAAAGAGACACAGATTTGCTTTAAGGTTTCCGTAGCTGATACATAATCTCTGCAATACTTCTTTATCCACTGTGGGCCACAACGATATATTCAGAAGCTTGTTGGCTCACACAGGAGCTTTGGAACACTTCTCCACTGCTCCTTCACCTGCCCATTCCCTGTCATGTCTGCAATCTATTATTGACCTAAATATTGGCCTAAATATTGACCCTTTTAACATTTAAGGGTTTAAAGGAAAAACAAAAACAAAACAAAACAACAGAATGGGAGGGGTTTGAATTAAAAAAAAAAAAAGTTCCACGTTTCATGAAATCAAGTAACGAGCTTTCCAAGAGACCATTTTCATTTTACAAGAGAGGTAATTGTTGAATAACTAGATTCTAGCTTCTTCAATCCATGAATTGTCATGAATGAAAGTTTCACTTCGTATTGAAAGTCTTCTTCAAATGCCCTGGTTTAGTTTCCTGCCTTAGTAAGGACAGCCCTGCCCAGAGTATTTTACCTTTTCTTGAACAGTCAGATTCTTACCATGCCCGGAGGCCAGTGTTCTATCAATCATTCTTACTCTGTCAATCTATAACAGAGTAAGAAGGAAGCCCTGGGGAGTCCTCAGGAGTCTGGGATGGTGCTGTGCTTGGAAAACTGTGTCCAACAAACATGTGCAACAGTAATCTGCTTTATTACTCCTAAAGTGGCATATAAAAAAAAAGTCAAGCACTTGTCCTTCTGGGTTGGCAGAGAGTTTATTTTATGCAGAAATTTTCATCCTTGCTTTGAAAGTAAAAATATAACTCTCTTATAAGTGCCAATCTTGTATTGGGGTGTGAGTGACAGGCACATCTGAACTAAACATCTTCTTAAAAATTGCTGACGAAAAATTATTTTGATATCTCTATGTTTAAACATCAGTGGTCAGAATCAACACAAAGTGGGGAGGCCAGGGAGAAGGGAGCTGACCTTTGGAATACTTCTTGTGATGGCCCAGAAGCTTCCAGAATGTAGAGATGTAGAACTCTAAGTTGTTTTGAAAGCTGTGAATTTCAGTTTTCCTGTAATATGTGGCTTCGATGGGCTGAGGAGACAGAGTCTTCACATTTGTCAAACCATAGGACTCCTTTGGCATTTGTTCAAGATTTTAACTTAATGATGCCTGTCTTGCATCTTTAAACGTTTAGTGTTTTAAAATCCTTTTTAAAAATTCTCTATGATATAGGAATTTTTCTTCCCAGGTTTTCAAAGTATCACTTACTTGTTATGCATTTCCCAAGTTGGAGGCTCCTTCCTGTCTCCTGGTTCCTTACTGCCATGTCCCATGCTGGTACCTCTTGCCTTTAAAACAGAGGAAAGTTCACGAACCCTGGCTCTGAAAGTGTAGAGGAGAGAATGCGGAGGCGAAATGTACGAAGAGATAAGCTTGAATTTGAAATGAAGCCAGTCCTATTCCACACTGTTCCCAAAATAATTTGTCTTCTAGAGAAATTTAGTCATCAAAATCTAAACACAAATCAGGAGTCAAGGCTAAAATTTTACCCATTTAAAAATACTTCCTCCCAGTGTGTTTCATCAGTTAACACTTCAGATGGGATCTGTGTTCTTTAAGGTACACAGCCATCTCTTCCGGTTATGAAAACGCCTGTGTAAACTATTCTTAGAAGCTTTAAGGGACTTCTGAGTCAATGGGAACATTAGACTTTCCTGCAAGCTGTCAATCAGTACACATCCCTGCTACTTGATGTTTAGTATGATGTGACAGAAGAGGAAGGAAGTCAGTCAGTGGTTGGCGTTGGCCTTCATCTGAGGTATTGGGGTTGTGGAAAAAGTAGTTCTGAGGGTAGTCGCAGGATATAGGTAGTACCCTGGCTACACTGATGCCACCCAGGGGGTGCTCTGCTTTTAGCTTAGATGCTAAAGAGGAAGTGAACCTTCCTACCTACCACATCCATGGTAAATAGTCTCTCTTTCTGCTCCGACAAGTGACACATGTCACTAAGATCTAGCAAAAGTGTTCAGAGTAGCTGCAAGAGAGCCAAGCCTGATACCATATCATTGTCAGAAGGATGAATAAAAAAGACAACTAGCATTTTTAGCAGGCAGAGATTATCAAGAAGCCCCCCCCACACACACACACACTGTCTCTTTACAACAGTGTGTTCAGTTCTGTTTCATGAAGGGAAATGAGGACGTAAACAGGACGAATGCTACAAAGGCAGAAGAGGACTTTTGGGGAGCACACAGAGTCAGTACATGTTGGAAAATTAATAAGAAAGCTTCCCATGTCCTCAGATGCTTAGCAGAGCTGTGTGCATGTCACTGGTTACTTGTCAATGTCATGAAAGAAAGTAATTTATGTAGTTAACAGAAATGTATAGAGAAAGCATTTAGAAAAATTCATAAGTATTTGATATTGCTGTAACAGTCAAGTGTGGCCCAGGATTCCTATCTTTATATTGTACTCCCTATCTTTTTTAGTTGAAAGCAAATAGAAAACAGGAAGAACATACAGCTGAGATTACTCAAGTCTTACAGAAGCCATGGGTCCTCTGAATCATGTGATTGGCCAAATGAATGGGTATTTAGAAGCAAAACAAATGGCAGTCATCAGAAACAATATAAGCTTCTAGCCCAGTAGACTACAGTTTTTGAAAACTACCATTTATATCATCTGAGTGTATGGCTGTGGTCTAGGATTCTCGTGTCATTTTGTGCTGTAGGGTAGCTTGAGTTGGAATAGTAAGAAAACCACAAGAGATAAGCACCTCCCGTTAGGATCACCCTACAGGAAACCAGAAACCAGGATGTCTATCGGGTGGGTTGATATTTAGAAATTAAAGTAACGACAGATGTGGCAAAGCCTGGGGAGCAGAGACTAAGTGGGTGAACCTAGACTTAAGTTGGAAGATGTGAGTCTGCATCTCCCTCTGCCTCTTAACCCCCTGAGGTTCTTGTTCTTCCTAGACTTTAACATTCTCAATTATAAATTACAATTATAAAAAAAAAACTTCATACTTTCATCAATGAAGTTAGAGTCTGTGAACATCATGGCAGGGAGCATGGCAGCAGGCAGGGAGATATGGCACAAGAGTAGCAACTGAATGCTTATATATCATGTGCAAGCATGAGGCAGAGAGAATAGCAGGGAATGGCTTGGACTTTTGACACCTCAAAGTCTACCCCCAGTGAAACACCTCCTCCAACAAGACCACACCTCCTAATCCTTCCCAAATAGTTCCATCAACTAGAGATCAAGCATTCAAATATGTGAGTCTATGAGGGTCATTCTCATTCAAACCACCACATATGGGTACCTGTTCATGTGTGCACATGTGTGAGTAGTGTGTTTGCATATATGTACATATGCATATACATGTATAAGCCATCAACATTGGGTGTCTTCTATCAATAGAAGACCTCATTTATTTATTTATGTATTTAAATTAATTAATTAATTTATTTATACACAGGTTCTCTAACTGAACCTAGAGCTAATTGATGGCCAGACTAGCAGACTAACAAGTTCTAGGGACCTGCCTGTGTCTGTCTCCTCCAGTACTGGTGTTATAGACATGAACCACTGTGGCAGGCTTTCATATTATGATAGAGACCTACCCAGTCATCTCGTCATCTCCTAAAATAAAGAAAAAAAACTTAAAGGAATGGAGATACAGATCAGTGGTAGAGTACTTGCCTAGCATGAACAAGGTCCTGGGTTCAATATGAGTACTGGAAAAATAAATTTTAAGTAGATGAATTGGTAAACTTATGCTTGCTTTTAAGATAAAGAAAATAAAACTCAGAAAGGCTTAAGGGTCTATGCAGAGTCACATAAGTAATAGGAGGGGCAAAAGATAAACTTGAACTTGATTTCTACTCTCTGCTCACTGGGATAGTCAGGTAGTTCCAGATGCTTGGCTCAGGGAGGCTTGGGGAAGAGTAAACAAAACCAACTGTGTGAGAGTGCTAATAATCTCTGACAGTGGCTCTCTTAGCAAACTCCACTTTCTCTCACAATGCTTTCTGCTTCCAAGGATCTATGTTTACTGACTCACTCTCTGAGAGCTGTTTCCAGAGCCATTTGCTAGAAGTCTATACCCACTTATACACATTTCCCTCAAGAATACCCCAGCAAACCAAAATAAGAACCCCCCCCCCCACCCCATGCCCAATCAAAGTCACAGTGACTCAAAAGAGGAACCAAGAAAGGGTGACCAACAGTACCCATTTCTCTGAGATGGTCTTGATTTCAGCCATTCAAATCCTTGGAAACTGACCAGTCTTGAGAAAACCAGAGTGGGTTGGTTACCATGATGGTTAATTCTGGTTGTCAGTCTGACTGAAGTAAGGAATACTTCAAGAACTGGCAAAGCATTATTTTGGGATGTAGACAGTCACGAATCTGAGTGCATTGAAGAGGAACAGTCTTTCTTCTATATGCATGGGAACTGTGCAGCAATGGGTGTGGAGGCGTGGCACGACAGAACACACAGAAGTGAATTTTTCTCTTGTAGCTGGGGGCTATTCTTCCTGCCTCTGTACATCAGAACTATACTTCCAGGTTTCCTTATATTCCAGCAGCCACCTGGCCCCTGGATTTTCAGGATTTTAGATTTAGACTGAGTATCACTGGGTCTCTGCCCTGCCGACAGCCTGTAATGGGACTTCTTAGCCTCTACGATCATGTAAACAACTCCCCTAATGAGTTACTTCTATCTATCTATCTATCTATCTATCTATCTATCTATCTATCTATCTATCTCTATTCTGTTGTGGTGGTTTAAATGAGAATGGCTTCCATTGGCTCATGTATTTAAACACTCAATCCCCAGTTGGAGAAACTGTTTGGGAAGGATTAGGATGTATGACTTTATTGAAGTAAGTGTGCCCCCTGGGTGTAGGCTTGAGGCTTCAAAAGACTTGTGCCATCCCCAGTATGCTCTCTGTCTCCTGCTTGTGACTCAAGCTGTGAGCTCTCAGATGTTCCTGCCACCATGTTTCTTCTCTGGCATCATGACTCTAACCCTCTGAAACATAAGCCCCAAATTAAAATCTTTCTTTTATAAGTTGCCTTGGCCACAGGGTTTTAATCACAGCAATAGAAAAGTGACTAAGACAACTATCTTCTATAGATTTTTTTCTCTCTGGAGAACCCTGACTTTTACATAGTCACCTTGGGAGTCAGATAATGTAGCACTATCCTTTTTAATTTCCTTTTTAATACTATGCTTGTCCCAGGTGGCTACAAATAGCTTCAAGAAATAGGATCTATTTTCCCTTTCCTTGAGTGTGAACTATCTGGTGACTGCATGTAGCTGGTGCTGTGGCTCACATTTATGTCATATGTTCTGTCTGTTGTCATACTTTCTCTTTGAGGCCTGAGCCACCATAGACAATTCCAACAGTGCTGAGACTGCCAAGATTAAGTGACACATATGGCCCACTCCTATTATCAGCCCCAGCTGAGCCCAGCTTTCCATTCACCCCACAGTACCAAACATGAGTGAAGGATGAAGTTTTGGATGCCACAGAACAAACAGCTAATACAACTGAAGAATACTACCACTGAGGTCACCAACCAATTCCAGTTGAAGGTGAAATATGAGAATTACTCAGTCAAACGTATTGGGTAAGCCACCTGGTTCTAAGGTCGTTGGTTATGTCAAGAGGTAATTGGGGTAAATGCTAAATCTGGCCTAAATAAAGCACTCTTAGCTTTTCTGTGTGCTGTTATAAGCAACAAGCTACCTTCTAACCGGTGTGCCACCAGTTCTGAATAACCGTATAGCCCTTCTTTATGGGCAAATGGTACAGGTGAGCTGAGACACTGTCTTTATCTTCACCTGTCTTTCCTCTAGCACCTTGGCATGCCACCTTGGCATACTTCCTTCTCTGTGAACTGTAAGCTCAGTGCCCAGGGCTTCATGGGCTTCTTGATCTCTGCATCTTACACTCCAGTCTTTGATGTTTTTTTTTTTTCACAATGATAGACTATATGCCTCGGGCCATCATCCCCGCAAAGTGGAGTCTCACGCATGGTCACATTTATCTAGAGTAGTGAGTGGGCTGCTTCCTTCTCATTTGGCCTCATAATTGAAAGCCTGATAGATGAAACTGCAGGTTCCTGAGGGCAATGCTATGTCTTAAGTGTCCTTTGGGCCCTTTAGATGGATGAATATGCTCCCACCACTGTGGCTGTACGAAGTGGCTTTCCTTCTGCTACTTTACAAGCCTGGTCATTGTACTTGAGCCCTTTTAGTGTCTCTACAAAGGACAGTTCTGAGGAGAAGTTAGCATACGTATTTATCAGGGGAATTGAAAGTAGAAAGGCAGTTAACAGGGTGTTAAAAATCATTTTGAAAGTTTGCAGCTTCAATTTCTCCCTGAACTTTGCTTCTGATAATTCTCCTGCTTAACACCTTTAAAAGTTCTTGTATTGTGAGCAGGAAGAAGGAAGCACTAGTGTTTATTTGCCATGTGTTGGAATGGCAGGAGGAAATGCCAGAGATGAGGTTCACAGAGTCAACTATTTGGGGAAATGACCCATGGAGGTCATGGACAAATTGGAGGTGTGAGAAGCCATGGAAGGCAAGACACAGAAAATGATGCTGATGTAGATGTGATGGGTTTAGGAAAAAGACTTAAACCCTGACTTCTCAGACAAGCATGTTCATCTCCCTGTCTTTGAACTCTGTTGAAAACACACAAAACTGCCAGAGGAAGTAACCCCTGGCAGCGAGGAGAGTAGGACTAATTTATCATCCTGAGAGTTATTAGTGAATGTCTGGATGGCAGAGAGTAAAGGGGAACATAATGGCAGGTAAACAGATAGAGGAGGAGGAGCCCACCACAGCTAGAGTGAAAGCTGCCACTCAACCTGAGCTCCAGGAAAGCTGAACTCCTGGAGTCCCTAGGCAAAGGGAACTAGAATCATGGGACAGCGAACTGCCAGGAAAGTGCAAGACTACCTTCAGCAAAGCTGTTCTGACTCCCAGTCACCTCCCTAGGCATAGAAGCTTCCCTAGCCTAGCGTTAAGAACCAGAGCTGCAGCCATAGGGTCAACTGGAGGCCAAAGCCTGAGAGCAGGGCCTTCCCAAGACATCACATCATAATGGCTGTCTGGGGAGAGAGTAAGTGATTCCACAGTAGAGGGATGAAGCTCCATGCTAATTCTGCCTTGGTTCTTCAGAAGGGTGGGAAGGATTGCTGGCTCAAAGTCTCACATCCTATTATATGACTTTTTCTAGAGAGACACGAATAAATGTCTATTAATTCCAGATAGAGCAGTAACAGACCAAAGAAACAATTCCACTCAGGTCTGCCCTGGTGAATCAGTGAATTTGGAGGTGCTAATTTTAGGAGCATGGGTAACTTGGATGGATGTATTGATGAAAAGCCCATCCCAGCACAGGTGAAAGCTGCATCCCTGGAATTCCTTTTCTAATTCTCAGCTCTACCCAAGAGTCTCTGTTCCTCTAGCAATTGCTCACAGCTTATATAACCGCATGGAGGGCCTAGGGAAACATGAGTTTTCAGGATCTTCCTGAGTCACATGAGCCTCCCACCTCACTCCTGGAGGGAATGTGTCAATCTAGAGGCTCCACAGTACATGGAAGCACAACTGACTCCAGGAAATGTGTCTCAGACCTGACAGCAGCTATGTGCAGGCATGTCCAGGAAAAGACTCAAAGCATCTACAGCTGAAGAGGAAATAACCAACCAATGGCATGGATATGCCCACCCCTTCATATGATAGGGTGAATGGACAAGCTACAGCTCACAGGTATTTGCAAGAAGCTCTGTTCTCAAGAAAGAGGTGCAAGGAAAAGGAGAGAAAACTTACAGTAGATGAGAACATTTAAAGGTAACCCCCCCTTTTTTTAAATCACAGAGGGGACATTTGCAAAGCAAAAGGCAATTGGGAATGAGAATAAGTTCTTTGAAATTAAAAATGTTGTATAGACATCACGGTAAATAATTGTGGTTGTGGTAAGACTTTTGTTTATTTAAAAAAAAAACAGTTATGAGAATGATTTTGTTTAATCCCAGGTATGGGGCTGCTTCAGTTAGTCCTCAGGTGTAATCAATATGTGCCTCGTGAGCTAGCAGGGGGGTTACTTAGCCACCTGCAGCTTGTGAATTCTGAGGACTGAGGGATAAAAATGCCAGAACCTTGGGGAGAGGTGGGGACTACAAAGAAGAAAGAGGTTGCTGCTCTCCCTGCTGCTGGTGCTCCCCCAGACTGCTGCTGGTTCTTCTTGCTGTTGTTTCCTGGTTTGGTGGACTTCTGGATATTGTGACTACTGAGACTGGTATTTCCCCCAAAGAATCCAATGGCCCTAATTATCAGGAAGTAGTTCAAAGAGAACTCTGTCCTTTTCCCTTTAACCTTCTTTCTCGCCCACCTAGTGTTCAGGGGTTGGAAGGAACAAGGGTTGGAAGGGAGGTAAAGGTATTAAGTATGGTAAAATAATTAGAGTGAATAATAAAACAAAAATAATAAAAGCCACCGTGTTACAGGTGGTAATAGAATAGAATTTATGGATAAAATAAGTTTATGAGTTTGTATAGACTTTAAATAAATGGATTGATAGATGTGGAGGCAGAGGGAGAGAAAGAGAGATTGCATAACAGAAAAACAACTAATAGCTACAAAAGGAATGATGGAATTAGAAGACCTCTACTTTGCAGACACAATGCTACTAATTCAAGTAAGAGTTGGTGTGGTGGCATATACATGTCCTCCCGGCAGTTGGTGGTGAGGATTGGAATTCCAGGCCAGCCTGGGCTACACAGGGAGACCCTTTCTCCAGAAACTGAATTTGATGTTCAAAATGAAATTGAAAAACAACAGGGCAGGGAGGGGGGCATGGATTGGGAGCCTTGCCATAGAAATGCAATAGCAAGTTGGTAAATAATGTGCAGATGGCTAAAGGATGAAAGACTTAGCAATGGCTCTCACATTGTGAAAAACAATTAAACTTTCCTCATTTACAGGACATATAAACTAGAACTCTGCCGAAACAGCACTTCCCTATGAGATTAGCAAACTGGTAGGACTTTACCCAGATTCACTGATCAGACTATGAAGGCATTGGGCTCTGGACTGCAGAACTGTAGAACTACAGAGTGGGCAGATCCCAGTGGAGGGGAATCTGTCAATGTCTAATAAAACCGCTGTGCCATGCACTTAGCCTTTGACCCAGCAGCCCCACTTTGGGCATGTATTACACACACACACACACACACACACACACACACACGCACACGCACACACACACACACACACACACACACACACACACACACACACACCCAAATAAATCTCTAAAAACGAGAAACAGCATTTTTACAAGACTCCTCATTACAGCACTAATTATAGCAGCAAAATATTGGCAACTACCTACATACTGGGTACATCAGCCTGCCAGGACACTATAACAAAACCCTGATTATGAGATGGCCTGAAGGGTGCTAATTTATTTTCAAGTTGTTCTAGAGGCTGGAACCCAAGATCAAGATGTCAGTAGGGTTGATTTCATTTTCCCTCTGGCATCTTTCCCTCTTGGAATGATACAAGATATATTGGATTAGACTTTGCTGTTATGGCCTCATTGATCTTGACCAACTCAGTAAAGGCAAATACAGTTGCATCTTTAGGTGTTAGGGGTTATGGTTGCAAAGGGATTTGGGGTCAGTTAGCATATAGTCCTCTGCTGTGGGACTGACTGAGTAGACTATGAGATAGTTATACAGTGGGGTACCATATAGCAATAAAGTCAAGGAAACCCTAAAATCTGCATGAATCTTTCTTGTATATGTATTCCTGTCTGTCTTAGAAATTTTATATGTGTATATATATATATATATATATATATATATATGTCGTAGTCATGATGAACGTGTATGTTGTGATTTAAGTGACAGTTCCCCGAAGGATCATGTATTTGAACACTTGGTCCCTAGCTGGTGGCACTCTTTGGGAAACTTGTGAAATCTTAGGAGGTGAGGCCTTTCTGGAACAAGTGGGTCACTGAGATGGGCCATGAGGCATTATTGTCCAGCCCTACTTTCTCTGTACTTTTTGCTTCCTGAGTGTAGATGTAATGTGACCAGCTAGTCTCATGCTCCTTTTGATATGCCTTCCTGGCTGCTGCTGGGTCTTCCCTGCTGTGATGGGCTGTGTCTCTCTGGAAACGTAAAACAAAATAATCCCTTTCCCTCTTCAGTTGCTTTTGTCAACATATTTTGTTGCAGCAACAATAAAGTAACCAAGACATATATTTCATATGTGTATGAGTACTGTGGATACTAAGATTATCTTCTGAGAGTGTTCTCTGAAATCAAGTTTCTAACATCCAAACTGGATTATTAAACACATAGACACAGTCATTCAACCTGTAATACTTCCTAATTAGCTAATCAATTAATTACTGTGCTTTCTTTCTACAACAAATCAAACTGAACTGTGGATCTTCTGAAATATTAGCTCTAATTAACCAGGGTTTTATTGATCTAATGATACCTCTAATTAGTTCTTGTTGCCACAAAATTACACTTACAGATTTTGACAGTGTCACACATTTTCTACTTGACAGATAATATTTTTAGGATTTAGGGGTACCTGGATTTACAGGTAACAGAATGTTCCACTCTAACTTACTGAAGCAAATAGAAGCTTAATTTTCTCTATAATTTGATATATCAATGACTCAGGCTAATGTTAATGTACACAGACTACTCAGCCATTCATACATTCCTAATATGTGGACTTGTCTTTTGATCCATATATCCCTTCTGTACTTCTGGGTATCAAGTGCACATTTAACTTACATGTATACACACACACACACACACACACACACACACACACACACGCACACACATGCACACATGCACACCCACCAAACACACACACACGCACACGCACACACATGCATACACACGCACACACACACGCACACACACAAACACACACACACACCACACACACACACACACACACACACACACACACACAGAGACACATACAGACATACACCCATACTTATATATTCATACAGCTCCTGCCACATGGCCTGGAATATCAGCACAGCATGGAGAATAACAGCCCAGGAATGTATGTATATATGGGGTCATATTTGGGGAATAGAATGAGCTAGCTTAGATGGGCTAAGATTGTACAATCCAGGCCAAGGCTTGCTAAAATCCATCAGGTGTCTGTATGTTCATTTAAATTGGTGGGTTAAGAATTAACATCACTGACCAATTAAGTATAATATAAATACTGGTAAATAATTTAATGATTTACTTCTACATTAATGTTCTATTTGTGTTGTTTATCCATCTGCAGAAAGATGTAATCAGTATGGCCAATTCAAGCCAGTGGGCTGAGAACTAGCTATATCATTTAACAGAGGTTTACTTAAAAAATTTTTTTTTTAAATTCTAAAACACAAAGGAGTCCTTTATGTTTTTCTTTCTATCCTTCTATTACTCATGGTCCGGGGAGGAATGAGGTATGCTCAGGCTCTTAGCTTCTTATTCAAAGAGTTGAAAATAAGGGCTCCCACAGCTATTTACAAAAGCAGCAAGAAAGATTTATTTGGAGCAAAACAACAGATTAAAAAGAGGTACCACTGACAGTGGTCATGTAAACGCAGTTACTCAAGGGCCTCAATTATTGTTTAGGGCTTCATTCTATAGGGTTCAAGAGAAATTTAATTATTAAGGGATATAGAGAAAGCCGTTCTCTCTTTTGATTGACAGATTGAGTATATTAATTTTTGCTATTGTGTGTGCCCTTTCGCATAATGCATCTAATTTTAATCATGGTGTACTGGCTAGTTTTATATCTACTTGACATGAACCTAGACATATCTGGGAAGAAAGAATCTTAATTGAGAAAAAGCTTCCATAATACTTGTAGACAAGCCTATAGGACATTTTTTAAAATTAATCATTGGTGTAGAAGGGACCTATCAACTATGAGTTGTGCCATCCCCTGACAGTTTTTTCTGGGTTCTATAAGAAAGTAGACGGAACAAGCCATCAGGGACAAACCAGTAGGTAGCGCCTCTTCATGGTCTCTGCTTCAGTTCCTGCCTTGAGTTCCTGCCCTGACTTCAATTCATTATGGACCATGATCTAGATAAATAGATAAAGCCTTTCCTCCCCAGGAAGCTTATGGCCGTGATTTTTGGCCAGATTAAGCAGCAAGGCTGCCAAATGCATCATTAGAAGAGACTCCAAGATTACTGAAATATTCCCTGTGGCTGCCTGCCTCATTTGCCCCTTATTTTCTTCTTTCTACAAATACTCGTGTTAAGCCTCTATTAGATGTGTGGCATCCTGTTGGGCCCTTGGACTATAAAGACCATTCAAGCCTAATGTGGTGGTGCACACCTCTAATCTCAGAAGGCAGAAACTGGCAGATATATTTGAGTCTGAGGCAGCCAAGGCTATGTAGTGAGACCCTGTCTCAAAAATAAATAAACAAACAAAAACAGAAACCATCCAAACAGATACTATTCCTGCCCTCATACAGTTCCTGGTCTGATGGAGGAGACATACCAGTTACACAGAACCAATTAAAATTAGTTTTAGATACAAGTTAAAATAAATAAATCAAAATGAAGATGGCTCATGCAATATAGAAACTACTTTTGATGCCAGTGCAGATAAACTAGTGTTGATACAGTTTACAAACTGTCCCTAGGGTGCAGCTGCCACTTTATGATTCAGATTGATACCTCGGTATCTAGCTGTAGCATCTATTATTCCATCCAGAGGAAAGAGAACTAGATAAAGGAGGACATTTCTGTAAATGGACATACTCTCACATCTTTGGTCATTATTTAACCACACACATGTATTTAGATTCTGTTACCAAATAGGATGGGAATGAGAGACAGTGAAGCCAGGTATGGTCTCTGCCAAACACAAAAGAAAGTGTTCAGTTTTTACATATGTGTCTGCAGTGCAGACAGAGGGACCAGGCTTGCTGTAAACAGAGCAAAAGCAAACATCAACAACAAATAATAGGTTAGTGAGAAACTTAAAACAGGTTGGAGATCTAAATGAGTAAGCATGAACCAAGGAAACATGACCAGAAGGAAAAAAACATCACAAGCAATGGCATAAAGGAGGCAGCTGGTTAGAAGGTCTTTTAAAAACCCTGATGTCAGAGTATAGAGAAGAAAGGCATCTGACACAAGATGGCCTACATAGGCAGGCAGGGGACAGCCACACTGAGCTCTGCATAGAGTCTTAAGGATTGTGACCTTCACTCTGAAAACAGTGCTGTGTCACCAAATGAGTGTCATAAGTTGTAGGAAAAAATTAGTGGCTATAAAAGACCAGTGGGCTCCAAATAAGGAGTGAGTGTGGCTTGTTCTAAGTTAATGATGGACAAGATGAAACCAAATGGAAGGATTCTGGACCTAGTCACAGAGGGTGGATTCAGCAGGACTAAGGTGTGAATTAGTCTGGGAAGACTGTGTGTTGGGGGGGGGGATAAGGATGTAATGAAGAGTTTTTCCTTTTTTAATTTTAACTTTCTAAATGTATTTTTAGTAGTTCTTTGAGAATTTCCCACAATGAGTTTCTTTCTCCCAACCCCTCCCAGATTCCCAGATCTGTCTTCCTTCCCTACCCACTCAATTTTGCATTCAATCTCTCTCTCTCTCTCTCTCTCTCTCTCTCTCTCTCTCTCTCCCTCCCTCCCTCCCTCCCTCCCTCTCCCTCTCCCTCTCTCTCTCCCTCTCCCCCTCTCTTCTCTCTCTCCCTCTCCCCCTCTCCTCTCTCTCTCTCCAATCATCAAGCCCTATTTGTGGTGCCCATATATTCCTGGATGTGTGGCCTTCCACTGGAGTATGGTTGCCTATCAGTGGCTAGCACTCTTATAGGAAACTGACTCCCTCTCCCAGCAGCTACAACTGACTGAGGTGCAGCGAATAACAGCCTTTGGAACCTGCTGCCTTGAATGGAACATCTGTACTCCACCCTTCTTCCTATGAGCCAGGGATCTTTCCGGAAGATGGGGCAGAAAGAGTGTAAGAGCTGGAGGCAGTGAAGAAACACAAGAAGCTGTATCTTCTGGACACAACAAGGCAGCTGGACATATGCATTCACAGTGGCCATGACAACATGCACAGGCCCTGTGCAAGTTCAAGCCAGACTCAGCCCTCTGTTCTTTTTAATATGGAAATTAAGAGTAGCACCTAGGCAGAGAGAGGGAGGTGGGGCTTCAGCATACAGCAGATACCTGTGAAGCAAGGACCTGATAGGACTCGGGTCCACTGTCGCTTTTCTTTCTTAAGAACTATTGCAGAAGACAACAACAAAACCACTCTGATTTGCAGTGTAGTATGTCCCACAACAAAATCTGATGGGCTCTTGTTTTAATATTTACTATCAGTGTCCCATGTTGGGATTCAGAAGGAATATTATGTAACAGCTTCCTCTGATATTGGAATATTCTATCCTACAGGATGTCTTTACACTGGAAACTAAGCAATTCAAAATAGATTTAGGAAGTCCCTGAAATTGAGCAGATTCACTAGGCCCCTCCCTCCAAGAGTAAGCAATAAATACAGAGAGAGAGAGTCCCTCTTAGTCCAACTAAGGGGAGCTGCAAATAAGACTCTAAGACTAGATCAACTGGCTGGAAGAAGCAGAAACCAGCTAAGTTGCCTGGAAGAGATTAGGACCAGAGTTGCTTGGAAAGGACTCTCTCCAACCTGTTGAGCTGCCAGTAGTCTTTGCAGTGTGCTCCAGGTTCCCATCTTTGGTGACCTGTCACCCATGCTGGGGTGGGCCTTGGTGACACAGTTGTCTTTGAGTCATTTCTGCTTCTCTAAGTAACCCCTTACCATACTTCTGTAAGTAACCCCAATAAATCTCATTGGTTCACCAAGTTGGACTTTGATGGTATCCATACTTTGGTCTGTTGTGGGCTCCCTATCTGGGGTGAATAGACGTTTGTGTTGCATCTCCCCAGAAAATGTTTTATCACACAATAAGTATCTGATCCAGTCTGGAGGCATCTCTGGCCTTCTAGAAAATATGAAGATGCTGTATATCTGTGGGATCTTAAGGGGTGAAACAACATTAACTCGTTGTTTCTGGGCCCAGAAAGATGACAGTCTGGAAAATGTACATATATATGTATTAGACAGTGTTCTCTAGAGGAACAAGTTATAGACTGAATCTATATGTGTGTAGATAGAAAGGGGATTTATTAGATTGGCTCACAAGCTGTGTTCCAGCTGGCCCACAATGGCTGTCCACTAACAGAAGGTCCAAGCATCCAGGATTTGCTCAGTCCATAGAGCTGAATGCCTCAGCTGTTGTTCAGTGTACACTGGAATCCTGAATTAGGCTCCCATGGCAGTAAGGAATGGACTTACCAGCAGGTAAAGAGCAAAAGCTTCCTCTTTTCATGTCCTTATATAGGCTGCCAGCAGACTAACAGTGGACCTTTCCACCTAAAAGATCTGGATTAAATCTGGGTCTTCCCACTTCAAATGATTTAATGAAGAAAAAAAAAATCCCTCACAGGTGTGCCCAGCCTTTTCGGTTTTAGTTAATTCCAGATGTAGTCAGGTTGATAACCAAGAACAGACATCATAAGACATAAGGTATATTCAAGAATGCCTTAGGAAAAGGAAAGTCTGATCATTCGATGTTACAAAATTTACTAAGCAACTTCCTTGTGCCAGGCCCCGGGCACATCAAGAGTAGTCAGATGAGGAAACTGAGTCTGTCAGAAGTCACCTGGAAGAGAGAGAGAGGAAAAAAACCCCACATTGTATGTTTCTATGACCACTAATACACAATCTCATATGTAATCTATTGCCTTTTATCTTGGGATTAACCATGAGTTTTAGCACTTCTATTTATAACTGAATTAAAAAAAATGATTACAAACAGAACTAACTTCCATTCTGACTCTGATGTAATGCTAAAGAGGTAGTTGAAACACAATGTAGTCCCTGCCTGGAGTGCATTAAAATAGCCCAAAGTAGTTGTCAAGGCATAAACAACTCAGGAGGAAAGCATCGCTGAGACTTGACTCAACAGATGGCCCGATGACGTCAGTGTCTCCAAATTACCTGCAGCCAAAGCAGCTGGGAAAATTAACGTGGAAGCCAGGCCTGATCGCAGGCCACAGTCCCAGAGAACATGGGGAGGAAAACAAAATGCTGGCTTTCTTTGCATTGTCCTAGAGCTACTAAGGGCCTTTTCATTTGTGCAAATTCCTTCAATGAATGCCAAAGAATGGTTCCTACCACCAATTCAGGCTGGAGGAATCAGCATTTTGTAATGTCCCTGCTGCTAAAACCACAGTGATTCTAAATAGAAGTGATTAGGAGTTGGAGAGATGGCTGAGTGTCCACCCTACAAGCACAAGGATTGAGTTCGGATCCCAACACTCATGTAAATATTGGCTTTGGCAGCATCTGCCTGTACCAGTGCTGGAGTAGAGGTGAGGCACAGGAACTGGCTAATCTTAGAAACCTGTTGGCTAGCCAGTCTTGCTGGACTGACGAGCTTTAGGTTAATTGAGAGACCCTGTTTTTAGAAAAAATAGTGGAGAGTGATTGAGGAAAATACCGGCCATCTGCTGGACCTTTAATGCCCCCACCACACACGCATGCACACACGCATGCACACATGTACACACAGACACAGATACACACACAAACCCCTGCACAACCCCTCCTGTTAGTTATCTACTGCAGGCTTAACACGCTTCAGTCAGCTAGTCAGCCTGGATTATCTGGACAGCAAGATCTGAAATCCTGGAAGCTTGGTGCTCGGGATCAGAAGTTAGTCTCTCACAGTCTATCACTTACCATGGGCAGGGTACAGAGGTGGCATGAGAGTCCATAGGTCTATCTGAAGCCACCACAGTCCTACATACCCCAGAGCCCCTAACTCTTAGCTCTTAAGAAGTACAGACCATAAGATACCAGGCTTATACACGACAAACTAGAATAAAATTCAGGTCCTAAAAACCAAATTCCAGTTAGTGTTTTCTACCATACTTAGGTCCAATTTCATGACTATATTGCCTAGAGCAGGGCCATTCTGATTTAAGATTCACAAAAATAATCCTGAGACAAGAATGTGAGTACAAAAATCTGGTTGAGGCCAGTGGTGGGGGTGTCTCTGGAAGTGATGATTTGGGGTGGGGAGAAACAAGACAGGAACGGGAAACTCAGAGTCACCCCAACCAAGAGTGAGAGAGCTAGCTTACATCCTGCAACGCCCATGCCCAGCTGTCATCCGAGGAGAACTGCTGCCAGGGACACTAGCTTCCTTCTACTTTTGGATCTTCCAGGACAAGAGAAAGCCCTCCAGAGGAGAATGGCTGATGCTTGCAGAGGAATGTCCAGAGGGATGAATACTGAGAGGTGTGTTAGTCAGTTTTGTGATATAAGGATACCCAAGGCCTTTTATAAATTAAGGAGGTTTATCTAGCTCATGTTGAGAGGGTGAATTCTAATACTAGGTGGTCTAGTCTGTTTGACCCATAACGAGTTGTCCCTCCTACTCTCATGCTATATGACAATGTAAGAGAGAGACAGAAAAGGAGACTGCCACCTACAGAAATGGCCAAGCACATGGACTGGCCTTACATTAGAAGACTTCATTCTAGCAAGAACTTAGTACATGAGATTGGTGCCTTTTGAGAGTGGTGGTCCTGTGACCACGCTACCTTTTACCAGGCCCCATCTCACCTCTGCCACATGGGGACCAAGCCCCAGCACATAAACACACTCACCTGCATCTGAACCATCCCAGGATGTGAGCAGAGCACAGACAGCTTTCACTGTAGTCAACTTTGGATTGGGATCCCCTATGTGGACTTGCCACATGGCCTCAGACAAATAAGTTTCATTCCCTCTCTACCCTGTGGTTTCCTCACCACCACTAGATATGTGAGCCCCAGAAATGCTAGCTCAATGCTTGGTATGAGGGAAGTCTTAGATACGTGGCGTTATTGTATTTTATCTCTTTCTTTTTACATTTTTTGTTTGTTTGTGTAATTGAGGTCTCCCTTGTGTAGCCCTGGCTAGCCTGGTACTCTCCATGTAAACCAGGCTATCCTTGAACTCACAAAGATCCACCTACCTCTACCTCCCAAGTGCTAGGATCAAAGGCATGTGCCACCATGCCCAGTTTCTCCTCACTGTGACTAAATAACAGAGAGAAATAAAGAGGGGAATATGCTGTTTTGGCTTATAGTGTCAGAGATGTCAGTCCATGGTGAGAGGCAGTAACTAAAAGTTCACTTAATGGTCACCAGAAAGGAGAGAAAAGGAATACAGGAAGGGACCAAAGCAAGATACAGTATCCAAGGAACACACCGCAGTTACCCAAGTTCTCCAAGCAGGCCCATTCCCGAACTTTCAGCATCATATTATAACTCCATCAAGGGATTCGTCCTCTCATTAGGACAGAGCTTCAGAGCCCATCATCCCTGGAAACCCCCTCAAAGACATATTCACCTCTGCTTTACTTGCCTGCGGGGCATTGCTCAAGGGCTAGAGAGTGGCTGCAACAGACAGGTACACTGGTCTGTTCCATCTGGAGTGTTCTTTCCAGCACCTTGAACTGACTTCCTCAGAATTATTCACAGAATACAGATCTAGAAGGGAGACTAAATTGTCACCTTTCTTTAAAGGGTTTTCTGTCACCATTTGGATAAATTAGCAGTAGCTGCCCACAGTACTGTTTTCTGAAAGATTCTGAGGATGGGGTGCCTTGGGCCAGGCATGTGACTGGTTTCAACGTCTGTGAAGTGTATGTTGACTGGCTAAAGAAGTAGTAGAAACATGGTGTATTTATCCTGAAGCTAATACCAAGGAAATAAAGAAAGCACTGTATTCATTTGATTAGAATAATAATATATTATTATAGGATATACAAAACAATGATATGTCATAGGAATATTTAAAGATATAAATGAAAAAATAGTAAATATATTTAAGGTACATTAAAAAATAAAGTTGGGAGTTGGAGAGATGGCTCACTTTTTAAACACACTTGTCACCCTTGGAGAGAACCAGGGTTCCATTTCCAGCACCCACATGGTGACGTGCAACCATCTGTAACTCTAGTTCAAGGGGATACAATACCCTCTTCCGACTTCTTCAAGAATGAGCATGCATGTGGTACAGAAACATAAATGCAAAATACTCATACACATAAAATAAAATGAAAACTTTTTTTTTTTAAGGAGGAGGAGAAAGCTGGTCTTTGAAATTGACTGAGAGTTTTAATAATGACAATCAGACAACCAGAGAGGAAGAAAGGAAGTTGAAACAAGACGGTTGAAAATCTTATATGCTGCTCATACACGGATACAGAACAGTGTAGTAGTTCTGTTTGTGTGTACCCTACTCTTTGTGTGTGCAGGGGACATGGGGACTGAAGGCTCCCAAGTTGATCTATATAATCAGTCCCTTCTAAGCAAAACATCAGCAGGAGTTTTCATATAATTAGAGGCTTATTCTAAAACTTATCGGGAAACAGAACAAAATGTATGGCGGCATTTCTGAAAGAGTAGGAAGAGGAGACTTACAGCTAATTATGTAGTTCAGAATTGTCTTTCAACTAATTATGAAACTGTGTATTTGTTACTTTTCTCCTTCCTGTGATGAAACACTTGCTAAAAGTAACTTAAGGACAGAAGCATTTATTCTGGCTCACAGCTTCAGAGCACAGTCCATTTATGTGGAAGTCATAGCAGCAAGAACTCGAAGCAGCTGGTCACATTATGTCCACAGTCAGGAAGCAGAGAGAGATGACTGCTGGAGTTCCTTCCAATCGTCCCCTTTTTATTCACCCTGACGCCCTAGCCACCCATGGAATGGTGCCACCTATATGCAGGGCAGCCTTTTTCATCTTGATAAGACCTCGCTGGAAATATTGTCACAGATATACTAAGACGTTTGCTTCCTATTTGCTTCTATGTTCTGTCAAATTGACCATCTGGATTAACCGTCACAAGTCTACTTCTCATCAACTTCACACCCAAACACATCTCTTTAATCATAGTGTGCTATTCTTGGCCCTGAAGTCTCATGTTCATCTTATAATGTAGAATGCACTTAGCCCTCCTCTCTCTCTCTCTCTCTCTCTCTCTCTCTCTCTCTCTCTGTCTTTACTCTATTTTTTCATGTGGTTATTTAGTGTGGAGGCACCCAAGTGTGCACATATTGGTCAGAGAATAACTTGTAGGAGTCAGTTTTCCCCTTCAATCACATGAGTCCCAGGAATCAAACTCTTAATTGTCAGGCTTAGCAGCAAGTGCCCATCTTTGCTGAGACATCTTGCTATTCTTGTTTAGTTCACTTCTATAAGTACTTATCATCTTTCCAATTTCTATTTCTTGTTCAGAATTGCAAGTGTATAGTGTCTTCTGAAACAATGTCTTATCTATGAGGTATTGTGTTAAAAACAAGTTATATACTTCTAATATATGATGATACAGAGTAAATGTTCCCTTCCTAAAAGGGAAGAACAGGCACAGACTGAACCAAATTGAGGCCAAAATCCAGCAAAGCAAACGCCAAACCCATAGCTTCATATCTGGTATCAAGGTGGCATCATCCAGCTACATAAAATCAACTAATACAGATAGTTTGAGTTTAAAAATAGCCCAATCATCATTTGAATATGAAATACCTTTTGGGGTACACTGTGTGAAGTTGTATCTTGGTCCTTCCTTACCTACCTAAGGTATTCTCTGATTGGTTTTAATAAAAATCTGATGGCCAATTAGGTGGGCAGAGAGAGAAGAGGTAGGCGGGACGACTTGGGAGAAAGAGAGGGATTCTGGGAAGAAGAAAGGAAAGTCTTTTTGCCAGGAGACACAACAGAAGAGAGATGTGATTGTGGGCTTGGAAGATAAAGCTAACTACATGGCTGGGTGAGGCAAGGTGGACGGGTTAACTGAGATGAGCTAGTTGAAAGTACAGCTAAGGCCTAGGTGTTGAAATATTAAAAGCTTTTGGTATATTTATTTTATGGTCTAAGGGCTGCCCTGGGTCTTAGGCCTTTTCACCTGGAAACATAAGCTGCTGGTCTTCTCAGTCTCATACGACAAATAACCACCACAAGTGTACTGAACACTTGGTACCCAGCTGGTGACCCTTTTTGGGAAGGTTGAACCCTTTGGAGGTGGCTCCTCACTAGAGAAAGTGGGTCACTGTGGGTGAGCATTGAGACTTTATAGCCTTGTCCCACTTGCCTTTTGTTTTTCTCTGCTTCCTGAGGGTGGATACAAGGTAACCAGCAAGCCCTCTGCTCTACCTACCCTTTCCCTAGCTGCTGTCACGTCTTCCCTAACATGATAGACTCTGTCCCTGTGGAAATGTGAACCAAAATAAAACCTCTCTTCCTTAAGCTGCTTCTGTCAGGGTATGTTATCTCAGCAATGAGAAAGTAACTAAGATAGTTACCCCCAACCTTATTTTATTTAACTTATTTATTTTTATCTGTGCTGCATGTGGAGGGAAGGCGAGAGGACAACCTCAGGTGCCATTCTCAGAATGCCCTTCTATTGAGACAGAGTTTTCTTTTAGCCTGGAGCTAACTGATTAGGTTAGGCAGCCTGACTGGTCAGTGAGCCCCAAAGATACACCTGTCTCCTCCCCCATGGGCCACTGTACTTGGCCTTTTTATGTGGGCTCTTGTGATAGAATCAGGTCCTCAAAGCAAGGGCTTTATTTATTGAGATTTTTCTCCATCTTCCAATGTGCAAGTTGTGATTCAGAGGTTAAACATATGAGTGAGAATCCTCATACCTGGTGCCCTGCCATTGGGACCTCCATAATACTTCTGGCATTGTCAATCATGTTTCATGCTGTCCTAAGCCAGAACCAACTTTGTTCCCTTTTCCATTGCTAATTTTTTCTCACATGTGTCTAAGGGCTGGCTCACCATGACACCCGTCAAAGAATCCCTGTCATATTGCAACAGAGGGGAAACTGAAGTGGTTTGAATTGTCATCTGTGTGAGTTTGTTCTCCAAAATTGACATTTACCTGATTTCTCAATGTACTGAGGTGAGCTGGGGTTATGAGCCATGAGCCATAGATATCTTAAGTGAGGATCTCCCACTCTTAGGTATGATTGGCATTGTCAGGTTCTCCCACTTTTAGGTATAATCATTGATGCCTGGAAATTGTTGTATGGACTGTGCTGTGCATTGTAGTTTAATTACCAGTGCTGTGTAACTGTTTCCTCTTTGTTGGATATGATCATTGCCATATTAATTCAAGTATCATGAGTCACAGAGACCATTATGTGATCAAGTCTATTAGCATTCTCTCCAGAGAGAGGTGTGTTCATGGGGCTCCCATGAGAGCCTCAGTAGCCTCTCTTCCCTGAGATTCCATTCCTCACACTTCAGGGGGTAAACAAGTGACCAGAATGAAGCTTCTCTGGGGGGTATAGCTGCCCACAGGTTCTCCAGGAGACTTCCCAATGGTGTTACTACCTTTGTGTCATCTCTGCTCCTGTAACTAATTTCAATAACCTAATTGGTTCATCAAGCTGGACTTGGAGTGAATCTTTGTTTGTTCTGACAGTTCCTTAAGACCACAGCAAGCCTTACTCCTTGCCTCTACTCATTACATGCTGATAGTAGTCTATTCCCCAACTAGTATGCACACATATACAAAAAAAGTCTCCAGATATTGCCAAATATCCTCTGGGGGAAAAATCATTTCTAGTAGTGTGATCCCTTTTTGATCTATCAGTGTCTCCAACATAAAATTGAAACAGGAAGTGAAGTAAAGTAATTTACATGAGAGGTGACCTCGGGAGGGCACTCTGAGGTAGTAGGGAAGTACATTTTCACTTTTCCATTGTAAAAAAGTACCTGCCAAGAAGAAACTTAAGGGAGAAGAGGCTATCTTGGCTCACAGTTTAAGGGAATACATTCTATCATGGGGTAAGGGAGCATGGTGGTGGCAGGGAGAGGGTACTGGGCACATTACATCCATACTCAAGAGACAAAAAAGAATGAACAAGTGAGGCAGACTAACAAACCTCAGGACGAGCCCCCATGTGAACCCACTTCCTCCAAGAAGCCACCACCTCCTAAGGTTTCACAACCTTCCTTAGAAGGCCTCTAGCTGGAGACTAGTTATTCAAACCTATGCGGTACATTTCACGTTTGAATCACAACAGAATGGGAATCAGAAAAGGGAAGAAAGGTAACAAGCAGGTTGTAATTGTGCAACACAAGGGTGATTTCCCTGGGAACTTCTGGCGTGAGGAGCCTGGTGTTCTATTAATTCCACAAGAGTAAGACCACTACCACAATTTTTGAGCCAAATTTGAAGCAAGCTTTATTAAATACCAGTGAGGATGATGGACACTGGCCTGTCCATACTCTGATTCCCAGAGTATGTCCTGAACTACTTTAGTCAGAGGCTTAAGGCAAAACCCACAAGGCTATGTACTTCCCTCCCTTTGTCCAATCAGGGGCAAGCATACATCTTGACGTACTTCCTGCTTATGTGTGATCAACCACATCCCGTGCAGTTGGGGCAACCAAGCCTGTTTCCAGAAGCAAAATCACCTGGCTTGTTGTCTTACATGGACAACAGCCCCCAGCATTCCAGGCACATAGAAGGAGAAAGAAATCTGAAACATTTCTCATTTTCCATATACCTTAAATCACTTCCTTATAACTTCATAACTTACATAAGCTTTCATTTCCCCAGAAATTACTTTCTTAGAACCTCATGCATGACTTATATAAACTTTAAGCCTTTTCTTTCTGATTAATGATTTACCACAAGACACAAGTTAGTTGATTACTGAGGGTAGTCCTTTACTATCCCTTTAAGTAAGGCAGCAGTAAAAAGCTACAGCTGAAACCTGTTTATCTTTTGATGTGAAGCCTGTTAACAAGAGATCTAGTAGCTTTAGAAAAAGCAAGGCCAAATTTTTACATAAGAAATGTACTAAGAAGGTAGCTGCAGCCTTGGGAAGGATCTGGTTGCTTGCTGCTGTTAAACTGGCAAAGCTACAGTTATCCTAATGTCAGTAGAGATCTGAGAAAGAGAAATTATAGAAGGAAGTATAATCCAAATGGCCTATATGTATCAATTAAAATGACAGAGACTAATCTATTACCTATGTGGTTACCCTAGGCTCCCATGGTCTTGATGGCCCAGAAGATTTGAGAGACTTTCCTGTGGAGGAGGAAGTTGGGGATTGGCCTACCTTGTCTAGACAAAGTGGGGCAATCAACTCTCCAGTGTCCTGCTTGTCCACAGTCTGGACAGGGTTCTCATGGTAGGTAAGGCATGGTGTTCCAACAAAACTGTTCCCCCCCCCCCAAGTGGTCAGCGTTACCACAATCCAGGTGGCCTCATCTGTGTCCCATTTTCTTCTTTAGCCACCTAGAGTCACTGCTAGGAGCTGGAATTTCTGTCTATTATGGACATTTTTTTTTCATTAAACATTTTAAATGCCATATTCAACAGATCTCTGAAGAGTTTGAGGTCCATAATCTGTTAAGTATATCTGAGCTAAACAAACTTCAATTTTAGTTACTAGTTTTAGGCTTACTCTTGAAAACACATACAGTAAGCTAAAAAAACCTTGTGATTATAAATGAATTACACTTGACCTTAGTATGGCTACAAGCATAGTTCTGAGCATATTAAAGAATTTGATCCTTTAATGAGGTGACTGACTATTAACTTGCATGTCTTAATTATCTTTAGCAGTTTACAATAAGTTAGTAGCTTTTATAAGATTACGATTTTAGAGCTTTATCTCTGTTAAGTCTGAGCCTTAAAAAAGTAACAATTTCTGAATTGAAGCTCTTTTAGTATCAAAATAAAACTTAACATCATAAATATAGTCCATGGGGAGACTGGCAACTTTATTTTCCTGGTCTAGTGCAACATTAAAGAATATTACAGTTTCTTTTTTTTTATAAATATTTTATTATTTTTTTCCTTCAAGTTACATCTCAGTCACAAACCTCACCCTATCCCGCCCTTCCACCCTCTTCCCCCCAGAAGTTTCCCCTTTCAGTCCAACAGATGGTTCCTTCTCTTATAACAGTAAGTATTATACAAAACAACAGATATAAATATGACACATTTATGAGAGTTAAATGGCCCAGTATACCTTCCCAATCTCCAGTTTATACATATTTGGCCCCTGACTTTAAAATTCTACTATCTAACAATCTCCATGAGTTTAAAGGTCTACATCTGACTCAACACTCATATTAACTTGCAACACACTTTTAAGAGTATCTTCTTAGATTTATAACAACCTCTTGATTCCTAAACAACTCAAAATTTAACTATGAGACTCTAGCTGTCTATTCTTCAACCACCTCAGAGACCTGAGAGGGATAAATATATCTGCTTATATAGGAAGTGCAGGGCCTGCAGCTTCCAAAACTAAGAAAGGACATGCCAATGACTGCCTGGACAGTTCCCATTTTCTCTCCATACATTCCTGCATCAGTCTTCATCCTTTGGGTCCTGTTTCTCTGACAGACATTTGTTGTAGAGCAGGGATTATGAAGGACTTACCTACCCTGTCTTGGCAGAGTTAGGCTGTCGACTTCCCTGCTACCAAGTTTTGTCCTTTTTGGACAGCAGTCTGTCTGCAGTTGGTGCAAGGGGTTTTTTCATGCCAAGAGAAAGGCTTGCCACTAATTCAACCATCTTACAGTGGAGGTTCTTCGATGCTTATCTTCTACTTGGAGTAGAATAGGGGGTGCTGTCAGGTGCTGATATGTCTTGATATAAAAAAAAAAGAAAAACTTGATTTAAGATAACATCTTTGAATGCCATATTCTGCAGATCTCTTGGGGTTTTTGAAGATGCCCTATCCATCTCTTGTATTTACATAAGCAAATGTTGCTTGTCTCTTAGCAACTTGATTACTGGGTAGTTTAGAGAATATCTGTGATAGACTGTCATAGTAGCTAACAAAGTGACATGTTTGCATGACTAGGAGTTTGTTTTACTTAACTATCCTAGACCGTTTTAGACGGTTGGTATCAAGAGGTCAGAGCTTCACATTTTATTTTTAAGTATCTCTAGGTATGATACCATTAGGAAGCATTACCTTTAAATTTGTATCAATATACAAAGATCTATTCAATTGTGTTTAAATATACTCTTAATTATGTATCAATATACAAAGATCAATGCCTATGTAGCCTAATACAATCTTAATATTACATCCATTTACAAGGGTCAATACCATTGTGGCCAAATATAATAATCTTAATTTTGTATCAATATACAAATATCAATACCGATGTAATCCAATACAATCTTATTTTTGCACAATAAACAATGGTCAATACCACTTTAGCCAAATAAACTACTAATTTTGTATCAATATACAAAGGTATAAGGGCATATTCAATAATCTGCCCCTTCTTCTTGGACCTTCCTGTGCTATGTCTATATCTCATTTTTCTCAAGCCTATGCACTCCTACATAGGAGAGGAGGAAGGATACAGAAAAGGAAAACTAGGAAGTCCCTGGGGCTAACCTCCAAAACCCATTAAACAGGACCATTTATCAGCTTGTAATCTCTTCCCCTAAATATCAGAGTTTTCAGTTATCCTTCAAATAACCAAAAAGAAGGGCGGAGAAACACCTTCCCCACCCTCTGGGCATGGGACATGGCTCTCTTAAAGTGACTTCCTGGTGATTTGGGTCGTAGTAGACCTGTTTGGGGCCCGAACCCAAATGGAAAAAATGGTTAAAAATGTTAGTACACTCCTTTTATGTTCAGTCCTTCTGTTCTCAGCTGTTTAGATGACCTAAGGGGTTTGTAGGCAGAAGCTGATCTTGCAGGCTTCACTGAGGTTCCTGCCGGGGCATTGTGTAGAGCTGAACGGTCCCAGCGACATTGGATTGCCGTGGTGGTTGCAGGCCCCCGATGGAGACAGCTATTGAGGAAGTCTGCCAGGCAGAATCAACTGGGTCACTCGTCCTCCTTGGTGCCTGATTCTGCTCTCTGCTGTGGTTTCCGCTGTCCAGCTGTCCCCGGGCTCCCCTAATGGACGCTTCGATTCTCCTGGAAAGATAAGAACAGAGCCCTGCCCCAATCCCAACCCTAGGACAATTGCCCTCTTTTTTTTGGGGGGGGGGCTAGGTAGTACTTCTCCTGAAGCAAATTTGGCCTTCCGACAACATACAAAGCGTTATCTTTCAGTCTGGGTTAAAGAAGAAATCATTCTGTCACCTTGGAGCTAAACCAGCTCTAGGAAGTCTCCTCATCTATGTTCATAGCAGCCTTATTTGTAATAGCTAGAAATTGGAAACAACCCAGATGTCCCTCAACTGAAGAATGGATTAAAAAATTGTGGTACATCTATACAATGGAATATTACTCAGCTATAAGAAACAATGAAATCATGCAATTTGCAACCAAATGGATGGATCTAGAGGAGCTCATCCTGAGTGAGCTAACCCAGTCTCAGAAGGATGCACATGGCATCTATTCACTTATAGTAGGATTTTAACTATATCGTACAGGATATCTGTACTACAACCAACGCACCAAAAGGAACATGGACATAAATTTTTTTTATCTTTTTCTTTTTCCTTCTTTTTTTCTTTTTTCTTTTTCCTTTCCCTTCTCTTTTTCCTCTCTTTTTTTGTTGATATTCTTTGTTTTTGTGGGTTTGTGTGTTTGTTGGTCTTTTTTTTTTAGTATTCCCCCAGGAGCAAGGAGACACCTTTCACTGGCAGTACTGCCTCGTAGGCCTCCGGTGAATGAAGAGGCTCTTGGCCCTCATATGACTCCTGATCTGTGGTGAGAGACTGTTAGGCAGGGCCACTCCACCCCAGAGGAACAAGACGGAAGGGTCAGGGGGTAGAGCATGGGAGGGTGGGGCTGGGAAGCGGGAAAAGAGGACAATATGATAAGGATGTAACCTGAAGCAACAAACAAATAAATTTATTAACTAAAAAAAAAAAAAAAAAAAGGCAGGTGGCAGGGCTGAAACACTGTGAATGGAATAGAGGATACAGCCATTCGGCCTGGTTTTGCAGACCTCCAGGTGTAGAGAAGACGTGGAGCTAAGGTAAAATACAAGAGAACTGTGGTATTGGCCCATGCCTTTGACTTCAGCGGAGACGGGGAGGTGGGGGGGAGCACCGTAGAGTTGGTGGTCTTATGTATTCTGGAGTCATACGGAGCGGGTTGGTGAGGGTGCATACTCTTGGTCCCACCATTCAAGAAGAGTACACCCTTGGTCCCAGCTCCCAGCACACTGGAGACAGAAACGGGCAGATCCCGGAGCTCAGGGTCAGCCTGATGCAGGGCAAACTCTAAATAGAGAAAGACTTCGATCCAGGAGTGGTGGAACACATCTTTGATCCCTTCAGATGGGAAACACAGGTCTCTGATCCCAAGAATTAGAGTTCAGAGACACACACATGGGATTTGGAGGGACCTAGGTTTGGAGGCTACTTACAAAAGGCCTTCTCGATGCAGGCAGATTGTCATTTGGGATCTCAAATTCATACAGTTTTGAAGGAAGTATACCGTACTTTAAAACTATATCCTGGAGCAATTTATGTACTGTAGGAATTTTTCTATTCTTTAAAAGCTTTGAGAGAACTCACCAGTAGTGCACTGGGATACTGGCACCTGTCTTACCTTACTGTGCACTACTATGTGTTTTCTGTTACCTGATTACGCAAAATCAGAAAAGCATGACTATTAAATCAATTAGTCAGACACTTGCAGCTAAGAATAATGGTTTCTTGTTCCTTTGTTTGCAGGCTAGGGATTGAAGCCAGGGCAATCCCTCTATCACTAAGCTGCATCCCCAGCCCTGAAAAGTGTTTCTTAAAATTCAATAAAGTCAATTTGATCTTTTGCTGATCACATTAACTTGCTATTTCTCTTTTTTATTGGTTAATAGTTTTCAGATTTTGACCATTTTGTCAAAATGCATATTTCATGTTGGTTTTCTTTATAATGTTGCCACTATATTTTTATTTTCTTACTGTGTTTTGGCTCATTACTTCCCTACTAGAAATTTTAGGTACAAAATTAATTCAGGACATTACTAATCTCATTTTCTTCATAGTATGACTTAGAGAGAGAAATTTAATTGCAGAATCTCCTGGTATTTATTTGTTGCTACTATAACTTTCTTCTGTGAGGATTAATATAGTTATATAATTAAGTAATTATATATATAATTAACTTATATATATAGTTTTATATATATAATATATATAACTATATATATATAATATATAGTTATATAATTAAGTAATATAATTAATATGAAACTGTGGCTTTCATCTCCATGAGCTTGTCTCTGCTGAACTCTATTCTCTTTATTTAATTATAACTGTATTGCTTTGTTGTAATGTGAGAATATGGTTTCATAGATTTCACGCTCTTACATTTAGCAGAGTGCATTCTTCTATCTCTCTATACAGTTAATTTGTGTGACTAAAACTAATCTTTTCAACCCTTTGTTCTAGGTATACTTTCCATATGTCATTTGCTCTTCTGCTTCATTCCTTCAATGTAATTTTCAGCGACAGACATTTGCTCTCCTATTTTTCTAAAGATTCTGCCATATATTTCAGTACTGATATCTGCAGTTCTATTTCTGCAGTTCCCATGTGTGCTTTCACAGAGGGGGACTTCCAGTATGTTATGACCCACTCATAGGTTCCTATTCTCAGAATTTGGTTTAATTCTTTGCTGTTACTCTGATGTTACTGTCATGATTTTTAGTCATTTCAGCATTTGCACTTTGCAGAGAGCCCCTCCAATAATGTAGCCAACCCTGTGTAATCAGTGACTTTGCTGGAGCTACAGTTTATCACAGGATGATTGGAGATGACTTGTTGTGTTTTCTAGGTAAGTTATTCCATCATCTAGATGAAATGCTTCTCCAGCAGGCAGCTTTGAGAAAGTCCTCTGGTTAGCCTTCCCCACAAGCAGAGTGAAATTACTGCAGACAGTTCTCTGGTGTCTCCTTCACTTAATGTCAAATGTTCCTTTATTGCTTCCAGAGGAGCTTGGGGTCAGGTGTCCAACAGATGGGACTCAGCCCACACCCCAGCAGGGCTTTTGTTTGGTGCAGCAGCTGGCATAAAAGGAAGCTCTGGTTTTCATCTTTTCCTCCCATAATCCTTCTGCCTTAACTATACCCTACCATCATCCTGGAGGTGCAAGACTCACATCTACAAAATACAGCCTTTCTCTGGAAGAGTGCAGGAGGTAGCTGAGTCTTTTCTGTGCACTCCAGGAAACTGAGATGGCTTTGGTGGAGCAGGGTGGGGTTAACCCACACAGGCGAATACTAGAGATCTGACTTTGGCTCTCCCTTCCATGTCAAGTCATTCTCTTAGTTCTCCTCTCCATCAAACGGTGAAAACAGTAACTGCTCATGAGCACTTCTGTGTGGGCTAAGAGAGGAGAGTCTGAAAAGCCTTTGAAATAAGCCAGGTGCCTGATAAGTACTCCCTGCTCCTCACTGAGCTGTATGGCTGAGCCATAAGGCTACACCAAAATGGCTATGGTGTGTGAATACTCAGAAGTGTCTCTTTGTACCATGGTCTCAGGAAGGGAAATAGGAAAAGCCTCTGTGCCCCGATAAAGAAAAACTAAGCAGGTGACTGGCTTGGGTCCCAGTGTTCTGGCAATGACTGTAATGTTATACCTGCACATCCTTTGGGCTGACATTCAATTTTGTGGATGGCGTCCTGACTTCCTTCCCTTGGTATTGCCTAATTGTAACATAAACAAGCTTACCTCAAGAAGAGCTGGGCAATTTCAGTTGTTAGTGTCTCATGGAAGCAAATGTGTGCATTATGCCAGCCCCGCTCCTGCTGTGCTGTTCCTTCAGTCCTTCATAAGGAGGGTATTGGTTCAGGAGATGAGCATGCTTTGCTATCCCTCTAACTCCCCTTGTCTCATTCTTTTCTTTATCCCCAGCTGATCTCCTTGTTTTCAGTTTAGCTGCTGCCAAAGGCTGAGACAACAAAGGAACACACCTCCAGATCTTGGAATCAGGGTCTCTATGGAGTAAATCCATAACGTCCAAATGTCAAAGCAGGCCTAAACATAAAATCTCCCCTTGAAAGACCTGTGTGACAGCCTGAATATAAGGCTACTGTCAGATGCTCCACTCATACCAAGATTCTTGTATGTCCCACCTGAGGGTCAGTTGGACTTGCCAGGAGAACCAATAAATAAGCATTTCTCCAAGGTGCTGCTGTTGGCATTACATGTAGAAGTTAGACTGCTGAACTAGCTGCACAAGGAAGCCCTAGTTCTATTATGTTCTTTCATTTTGATTCTGGAACAATCCCAACCTGTGGTCCCCATTGCCTACTTGCCTTTCTGGATTTATGAGTGAGTTTCCCGGAGGCAGCTCTGTTTGCTAGGCAAGCACCCCTCTTTCTCAATGAGATCATCTGTTTCTCTCATGTTCTGTTTCTTTCTCTTTGTAATCATCACCTTAGATTTAGAAGACTGAAACAGTTTTATAGCTAAGTACAGGTGGACAAGTGGATGTGCAAACAATCCTCAAGCCAATAGGTCAAACAGGAATCCATTGTTAACAGACTTCAATGAGCATAATGCTGTCTGTGTTCCAATGAATATCCATATTTCATGATAGAGAACATATTTTATTATATTAAATATGGGAATAAGGAGGCTGCTGGTTACAAGATATTGTACCTAAAAAATAATGTTAAACAAAAAACGGTAAGAAGGAGAGCACATTACATGTAGATGGGGTTGAGACTTCTTGTGAGCTCCAAAAATGTCCTGTAGATTATGGGGAAATTTTATTTATGGATTTATGTTTCTACTTTTAAAATCAGTGTTCATGCCACTCTTTTTTAAAAATAATTTATTTGTTTTTATTTTATGTAGATTGATATTTTGACTGCCTGTATGTTTTGTGAGGGTGTCAGATCCCCTGGAACAGGAGTTACAGACAGTTGTGAACAGCCATGTGGGTGCTGGGATTTGAACCCAGGAAGAGCAGCCAGTGTTCCTAACCACTGGACCATCTCTCCAGACCCTTATGACATTCTTGAAGGCCTATGACTTGCTACACCATTCACCCTGGGAGCAAGATATAAAGACCAGTCACTATTTTTTATTTTTATTTAAAAGTTTTACTATATTGAGTGTGTGTGTGTGTGTGTGCACATTCGTGTTGCTTCAGGAATTTCTTCTCTTCCTCCACTATGTATGTCCTGGGAATTGGAGTCAGTTCTTTAGGCCACAAGCACCTCCACCTTCTGAGCCCTCTCACTGGTCCCCAGTCATTATTTTTATCCCCATGTGACCAAGGCAGAGAATTCAATCCCCAAGGTTTAAAGGATTTGTTTTTTATCAAACCTGACTGACTGCCAGGTTCTGTCGTACACTCCCAGGCAGAGTGCCTCAAGTCTGGGCTGAGTTAGCCACTAGGGTGCTTCCTACTAGTCTAAAGTAGACAGAAGGCTTGAGTTCCCTTAAAAGTAAGTGCGGCAACAGTAGACTTCAGGATAGAAATATTTACACACTTCTACAGAGAAAAGGGTTAGGGAAGACCTTTGAATTAAGCTACATGTTTAAAAGGGGAAAAGAGATATAATGGAGACAGTGAGGATCATTTTTATGACTGAAATATCAATACAGACTAATACGGTCTTCATAGAGAGATGGATGGATACAGAATGAAGAACTGGCTCAGTGTGTGTTCTTGTGGAGGCAAGAAGGCTGAGTTTGATACTGGAGAATATGGAAGAGAAAGCAACTTTATTTTGGATGTAATGTGAGTTGAAACTCTAAAGTACCAATGCCAGAACTGAAGACTGAAGGCAATGACTTCACTTTCTTTGATTGCATTGCTCTTGTATTGTACTAATTATCACAAACACAGCAAGCACACAACATCAAAGAAGTTACCATATCAGGAAAAAGGCATTTATAATTGACCAAGTAACCTGGGATCTCTGGCCCCATGATAAAGAGAGAAGTGGAACCTAATTGACAAAGCAGGGGGAATGAGCCAGTTAAGTGAAATGTTAGAACTCAGACTCTAGAAATACATGATGACAAAGATATTTAGTTTCAAGACACTAAAACTCCACAGGAGAGAAATATGCATTTGGAAGAAGGCTAACACATTTTATTGCATCACACTAAATAGTAATTCCTCTAAAATAGGCTAGGAAGAACTGAAGGGAGGAGACTGGAAGCTGCTACTGGTGGTAAAACATTTAATTTGACTTCAATTATAAATTCAAAAAACACCAGTGATTGTATGCCCAGAGTCAGCAGGTTGACCAGAGTCTTTCATCATGACCTTTGGCCTTGGGGCTGGAACCTCCCCTACCACCCTGGCAGATAATTGCCTTCCCAGTTCTCAGGGTTTTCATGAAAAGGAAGTTCTAAGGCTCCATTGGTAATGCATTCCAGTGCCTGATGGCAGAGCAGGGAAAGTTTTCCTTCATCCCAGTCTAGCTCAGGGTCCAAGATTCATATGATAACAAGATCTTCAAAGATTATCTTAGGCTCCCTCCCCATGGTACCTTACCACCACAAAAGAATTCTGATGGAGACAGAAACTAAGATGCACTGTGGCTTGTGCTATCAGCTTCCCCGCTATGACCTTCTGACCCCATGAACAAGCCAGTTTCATCACTTCCTTTAAGCTTAGGCTCACACAAGCCTGACTTCCTTTTTGTGCTCCTCAAGGTGTTTGTGTCCCTTGACTGATACCAAACCAGATTATAAAACCATAGCCTGTGATTCCCAGTCTTGTCATTTGCCCTAAGCTCTATGTCTTTCCCCAAGTCACACAGAGGGTAGAGTACAGTGTTTTGAGCTGTTGTGTGCCATGATTAACCTGACTTTGGTGCCTCACAGGGGTTCCAGGTGGCTTTTCCACCAAGGATGAGGTAGTTTGGTGCTTTTTTGTGTTTTGCTAATATGTGTAAGTAGGAGCTGTCCAAGGAAGCTTCCTTTTGCCAAGTAATTTGATCATTTTAACAATAACTTTTTGGAGATTTCATCCTCTCTTGTGTTGTTTGTGGTTTGTGGTGGGAATCTCTAATGATGGACTTGGGTAGTGTGCCAAGCTGGAGGGATGATGTGTTTGGTCTGGTGTGGCTTTGATATAACTTACCTCTCAGATATAGGCCAGGACTTTTAAGGCCCTATAGTGAGGCCCAGACTGCTCCACTAACTTATTTTTAATGGAACTGTTAATTTATACATAGTGGACAATAGATACACTTTCTATTCCAAACTTCTAGTGACCTTCCTTCATAGAATCAAATAGTCTCTTTCATAAGCACTATGTGAAGGAGTTTATTTGTATGGGATAATAAGGAAAAAATAGAAAGAAGTATAAAGTACAGAGTTTATAGAAACTCAACATAACCAAGGAAGAAGTCTTAGGAAACAAGAAAGGGGAATATGAGTGTGGAGAGACAAAGATAGTATTAATTAAAATCTACAAATTTATTAATGATCTATGGTATGTCAGACCGTGAGTTGGTGCAGTCAAAGGCTGACTAACAATATGGAGAAAAAGCTTTAAGTGGAACTAACTCATATGGGGAAAAGATTCATAAATAAACGAATGGGATATATTTTAATAAGAGCCATTGCTGAGGTATATACTTTAGTGGTTCAAGAGCCTTGATAGAGTAATGAATTATGTTTTTGGCTAAAATATATTATAAAAAGAAGAAATGTTTATGCTTCTTGAAGAATGCATCCTACTTCTAATGGTGAGAGAAAAAGGAATTCTACACCTAGCAGACACCACAGGCCAAAGGTGACAATGTTTGGCTTTTTTACAAGATAGTGTGACACTGTTGGGTACATTGAAACAGGAGATTATACTAGAAAGAAACCTGAAGCCCAGCTTATCATGGGCCTTATGTATATCCATAAAAAAATGAAGTTTTCTTAAAGCAAGAATGTGGGAGATTTTGAATTTGAACAGTGATCCCCTGCCCCCCAGGACATTCTGTTGGACTTGGAGAAATAGTTTGAAGCTGGCAGGGAACAGAGGAAGGCAAGGTCAGGAGGCAAGTGCAGAAGTCTAAGTGAAGTGTGATGGCACATTAAATAGTCCATTCTGGTGGGAATGGGCTTGAGAGACATCTCTAGGTTGATTTGTGATGCCTCACTGGTTAAATGGAGCAGCAGATGCAGGAGGTAGCTATTGATGCTGTTTTTTTTTTTCAACGAGACTATCATGTGCGCTAAACACTCCTGAATCACATACAAAGTATAGGAAAATAGATCTATGGAGTTCAGATGTAATATATTTAGACTGATGTGTGGCTTAGGCAGGCCCAGAACCTTGACAGGACAGGGAACTTGTCAACAATAGAGGAGTTAGTATCAAATCTTCCATAAAAGTCAACAAAACTAAAAACTAAAAAAACAGCATTGAATATGTTCATTTGGATATAAACCAGGATCTGTATGAGGGTAGTTCCTGTAGAAAAGGCAGAAGGCAGACAGAGGAGCCTGGAAGTAGAGAAAGCTGAGAGAATCGTAGAACAGGATGTTTTCTAGACAGAAGTTTCATATGAGGGCAAGGAAAGTGAGAAGAGAGAAAGATGGTTATGGGAAGGTTTTAGGAAAGCAGTCTACAATATGTCAAAATGTGGAAGGAAAGCAGTCCATGGAGAGAGAAATAAATCGAACAAAAAGGTGGGAGAGAGGGAGGACCTGCCCCATGTCAGTGAGATTATAGGAGAGACACCCCACCACCACACAAACATAGGTAGGTGCCTTTGGCCTCTTCAACTCAAGGGTTCAATTTGCCCTGGCATCTTTCTTGGGCTGTTATCTCTCATCAGCACCATGCTGGCTAGGAGTGAGGTGGCCAGGAGGATGTCCTCTTTTCTTTGTAGACTGTCCTTTCATCCATAGTGGCACAGTGGAGGGGAGTAGTGATTGGCACAATCCCTCTCAAGTAACAGTATCACAGACTTAAAGCCACCCAGACTAACTTCTAGTTACCTAGTGTTTTTACCCTCAGAGCCCAGCCTTGGGGTGCTTCTGATGGAGGCATCCCTTCCCTGTCTGGCTTCTGGATGCTCTCCTCATTGCTTTGGGCAGGACTCTGTAACCTTTTCCATTCCTGACCCCTTTTCACTCCCCCAAATTTTTTTGCCATCCATGTATATAGGTATTTAAAATAGGAATATGGATGACATTTGCTTACAATAAATCATAAACTTACTTTAAAATAGTTCTTTGCATACATATAATTTTATTATTTATTAAAGACAAAGGCAAATTTCATTCTAATGAGATGGATGTGCCATGCACATTTACTTTTACATAAAGATTAAAATCTTGGCTGGATATTAGCATGATATAGAACATCTTCAATGTTTTTCAGAATTGATTGAAATTTTGATTTCATGATTGTCAACGCAAAGGATACTGCTTTGCATAAATATGTAGCACAAAATGGCAGAAGTATGTAGAGGGTCATTTCAGAAATTGCTGGAAGTTATCTTAATTCCAAGTCAAAATTCATTTAACAATTAAAAAGAAAATGAGGTGCCAATCAACAAGTTAAATGGCAATTTTAAAGACAAATCATTCTAACTCAACATGATCCAATACACTAATTGATATTTACAGATAGGGAAATATTAGAAGTCATTGTTTTCTGTAATTAAAGCACCATTGTGCTCATAGATATATGAGCAGAAAACATTGCATCTGCAGCAAGAGCACTTGCAGCTCATAACGCACAGCAGTGTCTGTCTGAGCTGCAGGCCCCACCAGCATCCTTGGTGCTGTACAGCATGTTACACGAGTGCAGAGTGAACTTTCAGATCTAAGGCTGTAGTGAAGTCATGTGATGTAACATGGGTGAGTACTGCCAGACACCTCACATTCATCACATATTTGCCCTTGAATGAATTTTTGATCACGTGTTCTGAACCCCTGTACTGTGGCCCAATTTCTGTGACCCCTAGACTCACCGTGTGACACCATATAGAGTTGCTACCCATAGTGCAAGAAGCTGCTGCCTTGAGCCCACCTGGAGTACTTTGTTCTCTTCCGTTCTGGGACCTTGTGCATGAGAGGCAAGTGCCCACCACTGAGCGGTATTCCCATCCTCTTCTGGGCTCATTCCTTTTATGCTGCTTTATGATATCCGAGTTAAGGCTGTTTCCAAAAATGTTGATTTCTTCTTGTTCTTATACATTCGGTGTTGGTATGGACCACTTCTTCAGGGAAGATTCCGCTTCATCTTGTACTCAACAGAAGGTACAAAACTCTATGATCTCCCACAGATAGATTACATTTTAACAGAGGAGGCTAGTAATCACAGCTAATACACACATATCTCATTTGAAGCTAACTTTAGACCACAGGGGAGGTGAGTGGAGATAAGGGCAGGCCGAGTAAAGGAACAACCAATGTAGTTTATTTCTTGAAGCAGTTCACTGTCTGTATAAGAACCTAGGGCAACTTCTGAGCTAGGGAGCTAGAGGGCCCATCAGAATACCACTAGTTTGGAGAACAAAGATCTGTGCCCAGTAGCAAGGGTAAAATGCTGTCCAAAAGCTCTGAGGACCCCTCTAGACACAAAAGTCATATAGTTGTCAGATAGTTTGGCTACATGATTTTTTCTTTCTCCAGCAGAGTGGCAGCTTGGAATATGCATGGAAAAGGCCATGATTAGATATATTTAGACATTTACTTTGGCAAGGTAGACACTGGAGGGTAAGAATAAGAAGGAATTAGCATGTCAGTGAGAAGTTAGTTAAAAGCCTTGACCATGAGGCCCAGCAGATCAGGGGGAATGATGTAAGAATGCTGGTGGACTGAGAATGGGATGGAATGGAGGATGGACAGGCCATTTAAGACGGGCAGTTGGTTTAGGAGAAAGGGAGGTGGAACTTATCCTGGTTGGTTTTCATTGTCAACTTGACACAACCTAGAATCATCCCAGGAGAGGAAGCTTCACTTTAGGAATTTCCCAAATCAGATTGGGTTGTGGCTATGTCTATAAGAGATGATCTTGTTTGATGATTGACATAGGAAGGCCCAGCCCATTCAGGTACAGCCCCTAGGCAGGTGTGTCTGGGCTGTATAGGAAAGCTGGCAGAGCATGAACTAGTGAGTGATCTAGTGAGCAGCGTGCCTCTGTGGTCTCGGCTTCCAGCTTCAGCCTTGAGTTCCTGTTATGACGTCACTTAGTGATGAATCACAAGCTGGAAGTGTAAGAGGAACTGAAGCTTTTCTTCTAAAGTTACTTTTGGTCATTGTTTTTATTACAGCAACAGAAAGCACACTGGAATAGGACTGATGAAATGGCTACATTTCTGGCTAGATAATGGGTCCCTATCTTTGGGTTTCAGAGATGAAACATTTCTAAGGTTGAGACTGTGAGGTGGGCAGACGAAGGGAAGTGGATTGGAGCAATACATCATACACTGGATATTTTAACTGTTTCATGAACATTCATGAAAATATATGTGTCCTTAAAAACCATGTTAAGAAGATACAAAGAAATGCAACTTTAGAAGGGCTTTCCCAAGCTATTACTTATCATGCCATTGAAGGTGGAATGGGAGAAAACAGGCCTTTCTGTAAACCTTACAAAGAATAAAGATGGACATGGTGGTTCATGTCTACAATGCCAGCTACCCAGGAGGACTGACAGGAGTTTGAGACTAGCCTGAGATACCTAGTGACTTTCAGGTCAGCCTGGGCTACAGTGAGAGACCTTGTCTTAAAAATATTAATAATAGCTAGGGGTGGTGTCTCCCACCTTTAATCCCAGCATTCGGGAGGCAGAGTGAGTTCGGATCTCTGTGAGTTTGAGGCCAGCCTTGTCTACAAATAGAACCCAGGGACAGTCAGGGCTACACAGAAAAACCCTGTCTGGGAAAAAAAACCAAACAAAATTATTAATAATAATGATAGTAATAAACACATCAAATCATTTTCATTTTGTGACACTTCTAAGAAAATGAACTGAGTAAAATAGCGGGTCTAATATCCCATGTTTGTGGCTTCTCTAGTAAAATAAAATGGTCATCTGAAAATAAAAATGAAACTGTCTGCTTGGGCCAGCATTTCCTCATGGAAGCAGTAAGATTTCTTACCAGGTGATCTGAGCCCTCAATACACAATATGGCTGTTCCACACTGGTTGAATGTTCATAGGTCTTGCTCAGAGATAGGAGAACACTGGAATGTTTCTGGTGTCAAAGACCTGTGAAAATGAGAGAACCATAGATGAATTAGGAAGGACATTCTTTTGCATTTTATCTGTAAAGTATATCACTGTTGACATTATAAATTCTAGCACTCTATTAAACAAATCCACCCGGGCTCTCTCATAGGCCACATAGACGTTTGTACTTGCACTGACCAAAGACCCCTGTAATAAAATGATGACATAAAAACCCTCAAATATACAAGAGAGAAATAGAAAACACAGTGTGATAAACAACAGGTATCTTTGGGGTGAATTATATTAGTCTACCATATTGTTACTATTTTTAAAAATAGAATAATCTTATTGAATCCCCAGTAATTAATAGATTACTTCAAAGTGCTACGTAATTCAATAGCCACTGACAAAATTTAATGAATTCACAAAGTGGTTCCTCCTTGACTGGAAAGCATTGATGTAACTCTCTGAGTGCACAGTTTCTTGGCAGCCACATGTACTTGTAGAAGACAGATCCAAGGAGAGTGGTTGAAGGTCCTTCAGTGCCAAAGGAGAGTAAGAATATGGAAATGAAAACTTTTGGCAGGTCTGACTAGCCACATAAGTGCCCAGAAAGAAAAGGACATACCTATTTTAGTTCTTAAGGATAATGAACATAAACACAATGTAAGCTTCGGGGGCATAACAGATGAAAACGAAAAGCATGGATTGACTCAGGATACAAATGGGCACCTTTTATGGACCACTACTTTGATGTATGTGACCTGCTACTTCCTTAAAGCATTTTGTACTTTCTGCTCCAGTTATCTCTCACACGAAGCATGTGGGGAGCAGTCCAGTAAGAAGGCCCTGAGGTCCAACTGCACCTTTAGAGAAACACAGGGAATAAGAGGAGAGTGGGTTTGGGAATAAGAGGAGAGTGGGTTTTGGAAAATAAAGGTTGTCATAATACACTAAGGAGGCCAAGTGCTCAGAGAGTCAGAAAAATCTGGAGTTGTAATATTAGAGCCTGTGAAGTGGAAACCAGATCCCAAGTCCTAACCTACAAGGGCATAAGTGACAGCCAGAAGTCTGCAAACAGCATCAGGGTTATCTGGGGAGACTGAAAGTTTATTACAGACCAGGGACCCTGAATAGCCTAAGTCCTGGGTCTCAAATTAATAATGCAAACAAATAGAAGGCAGTTTGGTGAAGAATGGCAATGATTAAAAACTAAGGTGATTGAAATGTGAGGAAGGCCTAAGAGAGACAAAGTTATGAATTGCCAGCACTCTAGAATGACACTATAAAGGTATCTGTTGACTTTAAGCATGAATAAATTGCTTATCAGAATTCAACCACTACTGGATAGATGCCGCAAACTGGTACCAACACCGCAGAGTTATCCAGAAAGAGCATTTTATCAATGACATGAACGTATTTTATTACTTTGCTCTGAAAATTAGTTGAAAAGAAATGCTAAACAGTATTTGTTGAATGACTGTATTTTGGCTCCTTTTCTAACTCTAACTTCTATGAATTTTACAATGCCATGAAAACACTTCAGTAAGTATTTTGGCATAATATTTACAATTTTTTAATAACATTGCTCATGAAATAGGAGTGATGGGAAGCAATCAGTAACTGAAGAGGCACAGGCAGGAAGGAGAAATAATTGCTTACTGCACTGTTTGTGATGAAGTCTTAGCTGAGCTTAAGAAACAGGTTGGGAGCCAAGAATTGCATGTCACAAAACACGCCTCTTCCTGTCACCATATCAAGATACCGACCAGTTCGCTGTTTGTAGACCAAGTGCCTCTTTAACACATGTATGACAAGAGGCTCGTGGGAGACAAGCACTTACTTAGGTCAGGAATGGATCCCAACCTGGCACAGGCCTTGGGTGTCTGCCATCATTGGTTACAGATCTGCCAAGATGCTTTGGCGAACATTTTAATTTAAATGCCAAGTTTATTTCAACGAAATCTTCCTGATATGACCTGTTGGGAATCTACAATGAAATAGGTAGGCGCTCACTTGGAGGGCATTTGTGAATTAGATGGTAGCTTCATGAACAACAACAAACAAAACAATAATGACCCATTCTGGCTGTTTGACCCTCAGTGGGTCCTACTCAGCCCCAGCACTTAAGGTTTGCTGTTTTTTTGGACATGTAAATGTAGAGAGTTAGCATCTACCACAGAAGGGTGGTTACTGAGAACATCAGTATTACATAACTTCAACAGTAAGACCCCACACTCTGCTCTCTCTCATGCAACACACTACAGGTGATTTTCACTGTAAATCAATAAAGCAAATGGACAACTAACTGATTGAAAGTGTTTTCCTAAGAAACTGTCACAAAACAAACAAAAAAATATTTTGAAGCTAAACTGGGAAAGGAGTTAATCTGCAGGGGTGGTTCTAAAAAGAATTAAAATCTTGTCTAACCATAAGAAATTTGTTAATGTGTGGGCCCTGTCTGACTTGTCCACTGGTTTACAAAAACATGCCAGGGGATCAGAAGAATTAAAACACCCAAAGAATAACAGGGAAGGATTTGGATGTTGCTCCTGGGGAAGGGTGAATATGCTCATGAATCTAAAGCTCATTTCCTCAGAGGCTTTTTGGCAATTTGCTACCATTCTATGCTAATGAGGGCAAAGTCTCTAAGTACTGTCCCAGTGGGCTCTCAGTTTCTCCTGTGCCCTGGGAAAGCGCGTTTCCAGAAGAGGAAATACATAGTGGGAGAAAAACTGGGGTGCTAGAGCCAGGTATGAGGCTGGACCTCAGGGAGCCTGGGATGGAGAGGTGGGTGGAGTCTCGTAGCACACAGTGCATTGATCCTGCCACTCTGCTAGTGGTCCTTCCAGGTTGCATGGTGGCCTGCACTGGAGCCCTCGGCAGCCCTTGGCTCCAGGAATGGAGGTTTAGGGAAAGTATTTGCATATGGAAGCAACACGTTGATCACTGATTTTTGATCCTGTCCCAAAAGATGGGCCTGATTTGGATGGTACCCTAACAGGGGTTGGGTGAGCAAGCATCCTTGGTGGCAGGATTAGGAATGACCCAGTTAGGGAAGTTAGGGAGGACAGTGATAAACCTCCGTGGGGCAACCCAGAGGAACCAAATAAACTCTGCGGATGTCTTCAATGTCTTCTGTCTCTCAACGCCTGCTAGCTAGCCATCCCTACCCCAGATCCTGGCAACCAGTCATGTCCATTGAGTTTAGCAGTCCAAGGGCACGCAAGGGGATTGGTTTCTGGATATGAAATGGGTCTGCTCCGCCGAGGAAGCCCAGGGGGAGCAGGGTGGGAAGAGCAGGACGCGAGGTGCATCGACCCAGACAGACCTGGCCCCAGGGACCTTCGACCCACCCGCGGCCCGCAGGCTCTCTGTCCCCTCGGGATGCCCTCTGGAGACTGACCGCTGGCTGTGGGGAAGCGCCCCGCTCCCCGCTGACCCAGGCAGGGAGACCGACCCGGGCCCTGACGCGGGTCCCCGCGGCCTGTAGGGGGCAGCACGAAGCTCGCGAGGCGATGGCCGCGGGTAGGTCGCGGTGGGCCCGGGGGCCGTCAGAAGCCGCCCTGGGCCTCGGGGGAACCACCCTGAGCGGGGGAGCCGGCCTGAGGGGACGCGGCGCTCGTCGCGGAGCGCGGGGCCTGAGGGGACGCAGCGCGGCGGTGGGCGCCGCCGGCGCGCGCGCGCGTTATTTTTGGCGCCCGCAGCGGCGCGTGTGCCGGGGCGTGTTTCCCTTCCCCAGGTGCCGGCGGCCGGGCGCCGTCGCCCGAGCTGACTTCTCTCTCCCTCTCTCTCTCTCCCCGACCCCAGCAGGACCCCAGAGATAACCCCGCCGGCGGCACGACGCTCTCCGTGCGGGAGACGAGCTCGCCGAACGCGTCACGTCTAAATCAAAAGAGAAGGAAAAAAGAGAGAGAGAGAGAGAGAGAAAAGAAAAAGCGGAAGAAACGGCCGAGGCGGCGGCGGCGGGAGGCGGCGAGGGGGAGGGGCCGCGCGCGGCGGCCCGAGGCGGCGGCGGCGGCGGGGACGCGGGGACGCGGGGACGCGGCTTTGTGCAGGCGGGTCGCGGGGCGCCCATGGCGGAGTGTGGCCGGGGCGCCGCAGGCGGGGCCCTGCCCACCTCCCCCGGCCCGGCCCTCGGCGCCAAGGGCGCCCTGAAAGCGGGAGCCGGCGAAGGCGGCGGCGGAGGAGGAGGAGGAGGAGGAGGGGGAGGTCGCCTCGGCCACGGGCGGACGCGCTATGACAGCGGCGGGGTTTCCAACGGAGACTGCAGCCTCGGCGTGTCCGGGGACGAAGCCCGGGCCAGCCCTGCCAGGGGACCTCGAGGCGTGGCGCTCGCGCGGACCCCTAGCCCGGCCGCCGGTCCTGTCCCCAGGGACAGCAAGCAGGGCGGCCTGCCCCGCCGGAGCAGCATCATCAAGGTAGGTAGGAGACCCGCGCGCGTCCTTGGGCTCCCTTTCCCCGCGCCCCGGGGAAGCGGTGGCGGAAGGAGGCGACGCAAAGTGAGCCCGATGCGGAGGGGGAAGCGAGGGCGCGCGGTTGTTTGGAGTGCTGGAGCAGGGATTGGAAGCCGAAGGCGTTGGGAAAGAACGGAGAGGTGATCTGGAGTGTGCATGAGAGCAATGCTCTGACATCCCCAGAGCAACTTGGGGCTGTCACCTCTCTTCAGATTGACTTGGAATTAAATGGCCTTGTACCTGCCTGGGTAGGACAGGCTTTTCAGAGGCAGCTTAGCCTGGTGGCACCTCCCTGTAAGGTTTCTATTGCATGTTGAAGACAAGGATTATGCGAACATATTTTCTTAACCCCCCCCCCCACAGGCTTGAGCATATTAATAGGTTTCTTTAATCTACGTTTGTAATCAGTTGCCCCTTGCAATCGATCGTATTTGGAGGATGTAAAATATCCCCTCAATGAATTACTTGAAGAAAGGGAACATAAACATAGATTTCCTCTTTCTTAGCCTTAAAAGCTCCGAGAGATTACAGTTCCTCACAATTTAATTCTTTCCTAGCTGCGACAGGCAGGCCTCCAGATCAGCAAGTTCCTTTGGAATGGTTTTGCTTGTTTTTGTTTTTTCATTGTGTTATTTAGAAAGCTACCAATTTCAAGAAGTTTATGGTGGTTTTCTTCAAATACTACAGTTTAGTTTGCAACATAAAAATATTGCTTGTGACATGAAGTGGAAAAAGAAAGTTGATAAGCTAAGAAAAGTAGAGCCTTGAGCCAGATTAACTCATTTGGCTTGCTCAAGTTTAGAGCAAATATGGAATGTTGCTTATTGAAAATGAAGGGGTTTTTAGGACAGGGCAGTGAGTAGCAGAGGACATTTGTAGCGTTGTACCTACCCTCCTTGTGGCTGATAACCCTTAGGAGCGAGGTCAGAATATGCCAACAGCATAGAGCTGGCACTGGCGGTCTTTGAAATTCAGAAATCCTCAAGTGCTGTGAAAGTGTCTCTTGTGTTGTCAACATCTGCGGCCATCTACTGAAATACACCGTTTTGGTGCTGTGTAAGAGGCAGTTGTGAAACTGCATTTAGCCTTGTCATCCGTTTGCTCAGTTTATATGTGGACAAGGGACGGTTAAAGGGTTTAAAGATCAAGTACATCACCTTCCTTTAAAGATAAAGTGTATCCCCTACTTTTAACCTAAGAGAAGCAGTGTCTTTTTGGTGCTTGTGTCTTTTCTTTTAGTATGTAGTTTGTTTCCATGAAATGTGTTTTCAAGTATATGTGGCTATTCATCCTATTTGCAGAGCGAGGTGATCTTTCTGTTTTTATTGGTCAACAAATATTTGTGGTGATTTTACATTGTAATATTGATAAAATTTAATGTGAAAATTTCAGAGACTATACCAGCTTATGTAATTTTAAACAACCTTTCCCCCCAAGGGTTTTGAGGGCCTTTTTTCTCCTCATTTAAAAGGCTAGAATTTATTAGCATCCATAGTAGGATTCATGGAGAAACCTAATGGACAGCAGCAGTGTTGTTCTGATTTACAGTTGTGGGAGTCAGGAAGGAAGAAATCCCTGCTTATTATCTGTGACATATAAAATTCAGACTGAGTCCTTGGTATCATTTCTGTAGAAAAAATGATGAAATTTTCAGAAATCACTGGTTGGGAAATGGTAATGCTACTTATATTGCATTCTGAGTTTCAAAGTTATGTTTTTCTTCTACTTTCTAGTAGGATTGTAGTAGGTGCTCAATAAGTTACTTATTGAAGGGACAGGGGAATGATAAAGGAGTACGTGTTTTCTCTAAGTTTTGCTGCTTTCTAAAACAGAAACAGGTGGTTTGGATTTATCAATCATATCTTGGTATCTTGTACCACATAAGATTATTTGACAGATTCCCCTTTCTGGCCTTTATGTTCAACTCATTTTTTTTCTTAACCATTCTTGATTATGAAAGTAGTGTTGAAAGTTAATTGTACCTGGGGGTATAGAAAGAAAGGCACTTAAGATGGGTAAGTAGTTATGTGTCTCCATGAATTGATGTCTTGAGACATCCAGATTTTAGGAAGGTAGTGTTGTGTTTTCTAAAGACACATTGTACAGCATAAAGACAATACCTTAATAGAATAAAGAAGTCTTTTAATTTAGTATCAGATTCCATAAAGCAGTGATCACTGCACAGGTACCTCTCCATATGAATGGCAGAAGTTATATTTCACTTTTGTAAGTAACAACTTAAGCGGAGCCCCTGGGAAAAAAGGTCATGATGGTACCTCTCCTGGGTTTCTTGTACTCTTTCAGAAGCAGTAAATGTGGTCAGGCGGCAGCAGGTCAGTGTGCTGGCTGAAGTTGGTTATATGTCAGTCATGTGTTTCTTTCCTGTCTTCAATTTTCTTTTCAATCTTCACATCCTGTTAGGTAGGGGTCACTAAGGCACAGTTGGGTAGGGCCTAAATGTGATAAATGGCAGGCAAAGAAAGGTTCAGTACTAACATGAGTGACATATTCAGAAACACATCGCAAGCTGACCAGAACTCTACTTATTTAAAATAATTTTTGGTGTTTCATCTGTTTTATAAATAACAATGAGTAAGAAATTGTAAGACTGTATTTTTCTGCCAAAATAGATGCAGAGATCTATACTAAAAGAGCTCCTCAATTGTGGTAGCAATCTTGCTGAAAATTGTGTAGGAGCCTTATAAAGTCTTTTACAGATACTTTGAGATGATACAGAACTCATGGAAAGCTTTCTTTAAGTTACTGAAAATAACAGTATGTTCTTGAGATTATCTGCAAAGGCACATTACTGGACTTTTAGGGGTAAAATTATGTTAATTATCTTTAGTAATTTAGTAAATGAAAACACTACTTTCATTTTCTCTTTCCGTAATTCACTTGGTCACACTACTCAATACAATCTACTTTATTTCCAGATAGATAATTTGGTTGATTTTTCAGATGGTCACTTATTTTTTAAATACATAGTTTATTCTTTAACTAAAATATGAAATAGCATTTGGGGCTTTAGGTTTGTTTTATTTTAGAAATCAATATATCAAGATGATTATATTAATTTGGGAAGTTTGTTCTAATCAGATTGAATTAAATGCTTTGCTTTTCAAAGGGTGCTGTGATTACAGCCACACTTGGTGTCAATTTTATGAGCTATGACAAATGCATGAAATGTCCTAGTCACTACCATAGTCTGTCTGCAGAGCAGTTTGACCAGCTCTTTTCACCTCTACTCCCAGATCTCTTTGTCATCCTCATCCTTTGCTCTCTACATTCTTACAGTGTGGCAGCTATTAATGTTGGGTCCTTTTCCATACTTAGGACATGTAACTATTGCATTACCTGATATTCAGATGAAGTAATAGTAACCACCGCTTACTAAACTCTCACTGTGGGCAGGACATGTGAAAAGTGTTTCTCTGACATGGTCCTGTGTCACCCACAGAAGATGGAGGCAGGCAGAATGTAGAGAGATTAACAGCGAGGTGCTGGAGCTGCACGCTGTAGGTATCTCTTCACTGAGCTGTGTGCCATTGCTCTTTAAATCACTCCATTCATTACACTGTCTGCATAAGTAAAGGAGCTTTGCTGGCTTTGAGATACCAGATGTGATTTTCCTTTTTAAATGTACAGAATGTTACAGGGGAAAGAATCTCTGTCTCTGCTGGCAGAATAGTTGATGGAAGATAACATAGCCAGGCAGCTGTCGGGTCACCTGTCATAACTACTTGGCCAGGCCTTCCAGTTTCACAGTGACGTTGTCGTTCTTAACATAGGCATCATATAATGCTGAGTAGAAAAAAGTAATTTTACTATCTTTATATCAACATATGTTCTTCTGCCTTGATGCTGAACTCTCAAGCATGGAGAACACCAGACTTTTTAAACCTGTTATAAATATTCAAGCAAAATAGTAAAAACATCTGAGCATTATGATGGGGCATGGCTTAAGTCAAGTGGGCTCTTTACAGGCAAAAGCTGTTGGCGGCTAGTTCTGAACTGATATCATACAGTACTCAGCGACTGTTTTTGAATTGGAACTTAATATTTGCACTCAACTCTAAACTTTTGTCTTTCCCTTTCTCACACAAGGAGAAACAAAGGCAACTGCAAGCTAGGCACTTCGGAACTGAGTCACATGGGAATTGTCTGAATAGATAGATTCTAGTAGATCTTTTAGATTATAAAATCTCAGCCAATGAGCAGCTTGTCTCTTTACTTTCTACTCATGCGTTTTGACCCAATAACTGTTAAAAGGTCAGAGCAAGACTAAAGAGCTTAAGTCATGATTCAGTTTCCCAAAGTAATAAAAGCAATAATAAGCACGGGTTTTTATACACCAACATTTCTTGTCCACCCTTTGCTTTTCCTTCTTTTAATCCTACATTTGATTTGCATTTTAAATCAAGTCCATAAAGACAGATGATGGGAAATTGTTTTACAAGTTGATTGTATTAGTCACTTAAGGCATTTTCTTAGAATGTTCTCCTCCCAAATCAGTTTACTTTTTTCTATAGCTTTGTGTGCTCTCCAACAGGTTCAAATTATACTGTTTTGTTTTTTTAATGCTTCAGTTATGATATAGCAGTATCACTTGTAGCCAAAATGCAGATATAAGATGAATTTTTTGTAGTTTTTTGTTAGACATATATTGATCCCAAATAACTGTTCTATCCCTTATGTTATAAATTTTGGACGGTATTGTCGATCCAACTGCTAGACCTCTGTATTAGTTCAGCTCCTTTTTTGTTCTTTGTTAGTGAGACACAAGTGTTTCTACCACTAGGTCACTTGAGTGGCAACAATTATTAAATTATATGTTGAAACTATGCAAGCCACCAGACCAGTGCTTTTTTCTTCTACTGATAATGAATCAGGAAGGGTTGTGTTTGGGACAAGGGTATGTCCTAACTCAAACTCAAGCCAGAGCCACTGGAGAAACCATAGGCATTCTTCTTTCTTTAGTCAGAATAACTCCAGAACTTTGGGGTTCTCAGAGTAGATAGTTAAGGATTGGTCTGACAGTGGATGTCTTCGGGTAGCTGCAGGATACTGGACACCTGACACCTATGTACTCTACAACGTCAGAGCAGGGAAGGCACCGGTGTTCTCCAGCCTCTAGCACTCTGCCTTGGCAGGGTTGGCCAGGTAAAATGTAGTCTAAGTAACCTCTTAACTTGGCTTCACCCTGGCTGTTTGGCACTTGTTTGGATTATTCATAAGGCAGAATACTGAAGTTAAATGAGAGAATCTTGAATCACCTGGCCCCTCTGCACCCTTTTATGCAGCCTTATGTACCCTGTATCTAAGGTAAGTAGGATAAAGACCTCTTGTACCAGTGTTCAGATTCCGTGAGATGATGTGTCCTCAGTGCATGGCAGACACTTGGCCATGAGCATTGTCTATCTACGGCATTTTTTTCTCTCCCATCTCTCACTGAAGGCCATTCTGAAATGAGCTGGTTCCTTGGAATCGGAGTTCACTGGTACTACCGTGCCCATTTTGGAAGATTTATCTTTAAATACATATAGAAAACTTGAGAAACTTTCTAGGTGTATGCTACTGATGTTCTGGAAAGTGAAATACTTAGGTGCTTTTCTGAATCCCACATTTTAGCACAATTGAGCATAATTAAGTAGCCACAGCTGTGACATTTCCATCTGTCTTGATTGGCTCAGGAAAACCTCGATTTTATTTTTTGTCACTACAAAATTATTAATAGTGTCCCTATTCACTCTCAAAAGTGTCCCAGTTTGGATGCTCTATTACCACCTCTCCAGGAACTTTGTGGGATGGTCTTCTATATCAAAGTTTAGCCTTTACATTAATCCTGCTGTTATTTTTGCTTGGAATGTTTTTCTCCTCAGTCATGCCTAGGATGTTGTTTGCCTAGTTGTCTCTCAGTTAGGATTAGGTGTTTCTTTCTCTGCCCTCTAGCTCCAACTCCACTTGTATTTCCATACTCCTCTGCCTCTCTCCACCTCAGAGGTACCTACGGCTTATTTACGCCTTGAGTTGAAGAAAAGTTCAATGTCTTGTGGAAAGGGTGTATTTAAGAGAGAGAGAGAGAGAGAGAGAGAGAGAGAGAGAGAGAGAGAGTTACATAAACGGGAGTTAAGAAGTTCTGATGACTGACAACTTAGTTTTATGAAGAAATTATTAGATTTAACTCCAAGTGGTTTGGATTGGAATATATCACTTCGTGGGGTGTGTGCTTCAAAAAGAAATTTCTTTCAAGTACTTAATTTTGAAAATAATCAGAAGAAAATACCTTCATATAAAGTAGGCTTCAGGCATTTTATTCCTTCTAGAATTGTTCTGCATGTTCAGATGATCTGTGCCTTCTGTGTTCCTAAATCAAGAGTAGACCTTTGGGAGAGAGCCAGCCCCTGTCACTACTAACAGTACTGTGCCATGCTTACAGACAGGGACATAGCATAACTGCCCGAGACTCACTGCCAAACATTAGGAGAAGTGCGGGATATCTGGTGGAATGGGGGAGGGATAGAAAGACCTGGAGGGGTCAAGAACTCCACAAGAAGACCAACAGAGACAACCAACCTAGGCCCAGGGAGGTCACAGAGACTGACATGAACTGGAACTGGACCTAGGGGACCTACACATATGTAACTGAGGTTAGCTTAGTCATCATGTGGGTCCCCTAGCAAGTAGAGTGGAGCTGTTTCTGGCATGGACTCTGATGCCTGGTTTTTGATCACTTCCCCATAACAGGGCTGCAGCACATGGCCTCAATAGAGGAGGATGTGCTCAGTCCTGATGAGACTCATGTGCTGGGGTGGGATGGAACAGGGGAAGGGGCTCCCCTTTTCTGAGGAGAAAGGGTGGGGGTTGGGGGAAGGGGGCAGGAGGGTGGGACCCAGAGGAGGGAAAGGAAGGGGCTATGATTGGGATTTAAAATGAATAAACTTTAAAAAAAAGAGTAGACCTTTGAACTTCTATGTTTTGGTCTCAGTTTAAAAAGCACAGCTGGAGAATGTTACTGTTTGTTAAAGCACTTAATCTCTTCTCTGGTATTTGGGCTTTAAAATGTGACTTACATGGTTTTTGCTCAACTATTGTTTCTTTTTTAGGTGTTAAAGTTAAACTACATACACTTTTATTGTCCTTGATATTGGAATGTGGAAAGGTATTTATTAGAAGTGGTGTGAATTAATAATAAACAAAGAAGTCTAAGGAACCTGTATTTCTGAAATACAGAGTCTTGAAATGAGAATCTCTATTCCCACAGTTGACTTTGCCATCTACTGGTAGAAATTCAGTCCTTTGTTGCAATGACTGGATTAGGTAAGAAAAAACATGTTTGATAGTTGTTATTTCACACATCTTTCATCAGAGCTTGCAAGGAGATGTCATTCTTTTCAGGCAAAGAAATCTTTCTATAAGGATTGAGAATTCCCAAGCTGGGTCACAGAATTTACATGGGGCAAAGCCAGCATTCAGACCAAATTTGTCTGTCTTTCAAGTCCAGTTTATACATTTTTTCCTTATTCTCTTTTTATTCTTATTTGCCTAAGCCATTTTGCTCTGTAATTATAGACGTTTCCACCAGTCTTGAGATGATGGTGTATTTCTAATTAGAAGAGTGTGGCTTCTTAAGAAGCTACATATACCTAACAGTGTAAGTCTGGAGCTGCTGTCTTGGCTGCAATGTCCCAAGTTCTGTCTGATCCAAAAGCCACTTTTCTTGACTGTGAAGTCAGTATTTGGGCATCTTCTTGTAGTGTTCTAAGTATACTGAGTTGAAAGTTGCAGGTGTTTACATCCCCCAAACTAAGTAGCTGGGTTTAAAATAAATCAATAGTGAAGACTCACTGTCTTTTCAGAATGGAGAGTGATCACATAAAATTCTGTCGTTAGAGATACATAAGGCCATACTGATTATTAAGTATATTTAGCTCCTGGCTATGGTTGAATTAATTTATTTGCATAGCAGTATAAGAGAATTGGAAAATTTGTTGTGTAATACTGCAGTATGCGGCTATTAATAGAAACAATGTGGTCCTACAGATAGCAATTTTTGTGATATTTTTTTCTCCTGTAGATAGCTGCATATATGCACATTCTACCCAGGCACAGGTTTACAAATAGTAAAGATTGAGCACTAAGTTAAGCAGACAGTCTAGAAGAGGTAACTTGCAGTGAGTCTGGTCCATCTCATGAGAGTATGAGATGGGTAGTAGGCATCTGCTGTCTAGGTTGAACACGACCTAGAAGGGGCTGAATATTTTCAATTATATTTCTTATTAAGCTTTAGTTGCTTTTTTAGTGATTAATGGGTCACAGAGGGATGCAGTAACCTGTCTGCAGCTACCACTAAAATCAAGTTGCATGCCTGCCGTATGGGCTCCTCCTTTCTTTTATTTTCACTCCTTTAAACTTCCTTATCCTGTAGTCACAGTGGTTATGATTTTTTTCAAGTTATTTTATATTTTAATGTTTATTCTTGAAGAATATAAATGAGTTGCTTAGCTTCCCCCACCCCCCAGAACCCTGCAAGGGAGGCGAGGCTCATTCTTGTTTTCTTTTCTTTCTTTTTTGTTTTTGTTTATTTATTACTTCAAGTTACATCTCCATCACAGTGCCCTCCTTCCACCCCTCCTGGTTTCAGTCTCCCACCCTCTCCTCCCTCTGTCACTCATCCCACTCCTCCGATGTGGAGTGTCCCTATATATCAGTCCCTCTCAGTTCAGCAGTCATATGAGGGTTAAGACCTTCCTCTTACACTGGGGCAAGATGCCCTACATGGTAGCACCCCTAGGGCAAATTGTCCCATTGATAGGTAACAAAGTCTATGTTCCTGATCTTTTTGGTGTGTTGGTTGTAGGATAGTTTTCCTGTACTATATGGCTAAAATCCAATTATAAGTGAGTAGATGCCATGTGCATCTTTCTGAGTCTGGGTTAGCTCATTCAGGATGAGCTTTTCTAATTCCATCCATTTGGCTGCGAATTGCATGATTTCCTTGTTTCTGATAGCTGAGTAGTATTCTACTTTTTATCCATTCATCGGTTGAGGGACATCTGGGTTGTTTCTAGTTTCTAGCTATTACAAATAAGGCTGCTATGAACATAGATGAGGATATGTCCTTGTGGTTTGGTAAGGAATCATTTGGGTGGATACCCAGAAGTGGTATGGCTGGGTCTTGAGATAGGGCTTTTCCAAGTTTTCTAAGAAAACCAGACTTATTTCCATAGTTGTACAAATTTGCACTCCGACCAGCAATGGAGGAGGGTTCCCCTTTCTCCACAGCCTCGCCAGCGTGTGCTGTCATTTGACTTTTTGATCTTAGCCATTCTGACAGGTATGAGATGGAATCTAAGAGTCATCTTGAGTTGCATTTCTCTAATGATTAAGGATGTTGATCATTTCTTCAAATATCTCACTGCCATTAGAGATTCCTCCTTTGTGAATTCTCTGTTTAGCTCTGTTTCCCATTTTTTGATTGGATTATTTGGTTTCTTGGTGTTTAATTTCTTGAGTTCTTTATAAGTTATGAATATTAGCCTTCTGTTGGAAGTGAAGTTGGTAAGGATCTTTTTCCAATCTGTAGGTTGCCGTTTTGTTCGAATGGCAGTGTCCTTTGCCTTACAGAAGCTTGTCAGTTTCATGAGGTCCCATTTATTGATTGTTTGTCTTAGAGCCTGAGTTATTGGTGTTCTGTTCAGGAAGTTGTTACCTATGCCAATGAGTTCAAGGCTTTTCCCCACTTTCTTTTCTATTAGATTTAGTGTGTCTGGCTTTATGTTAAGGTCTTTGATCTACTTGGACTTAATTTTTGTACAAGGTGATAAGTATGGGTCTAATTTCATTCATTTACATGTTGACATCCAGGTAGACCAGCACCATTTGTTGAAGATGCTGTCCTTTTTTTCCTTTCCTATTGAGCCATTCATTCTAGCTGCCAATAGAATTATTCAGGTGCTCTCAGTTTGGGGCTAATGAAATAATAGTATGAAGGATATGCTTCTGGAGCATTTGATGGTTTGCTAAAAGAAATTGGCACATTGTTTTCAAGCTTTTTTATCGCTTATATATATATATATATATATACATATATATATATATAGTCCACAAATAATTTTATATTTATTAAAAATACTAACCCCTTTCATAGGACATATTTAATTAAGTTTGCTGTAGTTGATAGCCCTGAGCATATTTTCTAGCTAGTTAAAGTATTTTACATGCTAACAGGTCAAATAATTTGTTGGTCACATATACGTAACTGATATTGCCAGTAGGTTTGGTTTGTTTTTTTCCTTTCGTCTTTGTAACCATTTTTATGGTTATGTGATTAATGGAACATTGCCATGGCTTTCCGATTGAATCTTGGTGATGATGATACTGAGGACCTTTCCATATTTCTTGATCATTTGGATATTGTCTTTGTGAAAAATGCCAGTTTGACTCCTTTTCCTGTTGAAAAATTGTTTCTTTTTTAAAAAATTGATTTGTATGACTTCAATTTTCTGATTGTGTCTTTTGTGAGATACAAATGGGATATAGATATGGAAGTGTCTTCTCCTGGATATGACTTGTCTCTTCACTGGTCTGAGAGGTTATCTTGTAATGAAAAAAATTCCTAATTTTAGTAAAACCAAATTTATTAACATTTTCAGTTTTGCTAATGGTTTTTGTGTCCTGTTTTTCAGACCATGAAGACTTTCATTTATTTCACGTTTGAAACTTTGCTTTACTTTTCATATACTATGTGGAATTTAGACTTTCTTTCCATATAAATATATGATTCCTTCAGCATCATTTATTTGAAAATAGAATCTTTTATTCATGTACTGCATTGAGGCTTTTGATCAATCAAGTGTCTAGTGTGTAGGTTTGTCTGTGCGTTGCATTCTGGGACATGGAGAAAGCCTTCCTAGTGCAGTAATTGTTACAAAGAACTTATTTGACAGTGGAACATGCACTATTCCTGGAGAGAGATGACAGACCTTTCAACCTTTACTGAAACAAATCTTTACATTCCCTTTAATCTTCCCACTTGTGCTCTAATGACACACCTTACATAGAGTAAAATGCTGTTTACTCAGAGGAAGTTTTATAGCGATCCTTGCCAAATGGTGTTTGTTAGTCCAAGTGATTTATATTAGAAGGGACAGACCAGACTGGTGGTACTTCAGTGCCCTCATTATGGTGGGCTCACTAGCCCAGTTCATGTGTCATGATGAATGAACACAAACTCCTGGAGTATTAATAAACATATTAATTACAGTGCAGTAAATTTTCAGTTGGTATATGTCCCTAGCTTTATTTATGTGGTGTGAACTCTTTAACCTCTCAGTGTGTGCCCTTGGATTGTCATTAGTGCTGCTTATTCTATTTGGATAGTTTTTTTTTGTTTGTTTGTTTTTCCAAATGAATATGTGGGAATCTTCTAGCACAGAAACATGTATGTCTTAGAGGTCTTGGGTAGGTTCTGAAGAAGAGAAGTAACCTGATGAGAAGGCTGTTTGAATTTTGGGGAACTCTGGTTTGGTTTTTGTTGTTGTTTCTGTTTCTGCTGAGTGCTTCCTATATATTGCCTTTATTCTGCTGAGATATATCCCAGTATACCTGTTCTTTCCCCAAGATTTTTATCATGAGTGGTTGTTGGATTTTTCAAAGGCATTTTCTACATTGTCTTCCTGTTCTACCACTGTGAAGAGACACCATGACCAAGGCAACTCTTATAAGAGAAAGCGTTTAACTGGGGCTTGCTTACAGTTTCCGAGGTTTAGTCCATTATCATCATGTTGGAGAGCATGGTGGCTCACAGGCTGACACTGTGCTGGAGAATTAGCTGAGAGTTCTACATCTGAATCTACAGGCAACAGGAACAGAGAGTGACACTGGGTCTGGTTTAGGTCTTTGAAACCTCAAGGCCCACCGCTAGTGACACTTCTTCTAATAAGGCCACACCTTCTAATTCTTTTCAAATAGCTCCACTTCTTGATGACTAAGCACTGAAATATATGACCCTGCAGGGACCACTCTTATTCAACCCACAACATGCATCTAGTTTGGTTTCTGTCCTTTAGTCTGTGTAGTGGGTTACATTTATTGATTTATATATGTTGAATCATCCTACATCTCTGGAATGGAGGTGACTTGATCATGATGTATAATCTTTTTGATGTGTTCTTGAATTCAATTTACAAATATCTTATTGAGAATTTTTGCACCTATGTTCAAAAGGGACATTGATCTGTACTTATTTTTTGTTGAGACTTTGTCTGGTTTTAGTATGGGATATGAGCTTCATAAAAGAAGTTAGAAGATGTGTCTTCTTTTTGCAGAATAGCTTGAGGAGTATTGTTAGTTCTTCACTGAAGGTCTGGTAGGATTCTGCACTGAATCCATCTGGCTCTCAACTGATTTTACTTGGGAGATTTTAAAATTATGATTTCTATCTTACTGCATTAAAAGTCTATTTAAATAATTTATTACATCTTGGGTTAACTTTAATAGGTTGTCTATATCTAGAAGTTAATCTGTTTCTTTTAGATTTTTCCAATTTGGTGGAATATAGGTGTTAAAAATATGTTCTCATAATTCTCTCTGAGTTTCCTCAGAGTCCATTGTAATCTCTAATTTTATGAATTTGGACCATTTTTCTCTTTCTTTTGGTTAATTTGGACAAAGGTTTGTCAATCTTGTTAATCTTTTCAAAGTACCAATTCATTGTTTCATTGATTTTTTTTTTGATGCTGTTTTCTTTGTTTCTGTTTTATGGATTTCAGCTCTGATTTTGATTATCTCTTCTCATCCACTCTTTTCATTCTTACTTTGCTAGGACCGTCAGATGCATCATTAAGCTATAATTTGAGGTTTCTTTTTTTTAATGTAAGCACATACTACTCTAAACTTCTCTCTTAGGACTGCCTTCATTGTGTCCATTGATTTTGGTATATTGTGTTTACATTTTCATTCAAATTCTAGGAATTTTAAAATCTCTACCTTGATTCCTTCCTTCACCCAATTTCAGTTTAGTAGTGTCTTATTTAGTTTCTATGAATTTATATACTTACTATCTTTTTGTTGTTGTTGTTGATATCCATCTTTATTGCATGGTGGCTAGATAGGAAATGGAGTGTAATTCCAATGTTCCCGTATTTGTTAAGACTACTTTATGTCCTAAAATGTGAACTATTTTGGAGAAAGTCCCACAGGCTACTGAGAACATGTATTCTTTAGTGTTTGGGTGGGATGTTCTGTAGATACATACCTGTTAGGTACATTTGATTTATGATGTTATTTAATTCAAGTTTCTCAATTTAATTTCTTCCCAGATTACTTGCTTATTAGTGAGAGTAGAACATTGAAATTACAACTATCACGGTTTGTTTCAATCTGTGCTTTTAAGTCTAATAGTTTGTGTGTGTGTGTGTGTGTGTGTGTGTGTGTGTGTGTAATTGGGTGCTCCTGTGTTTGGAACATTAGGATTGTAATATCCTGTTGTAGGATTTTCCTTTAAAGAGGATAAATTGCCCCTCTTAATCTCTTGCCTAGTAGTGGTTTGAAGTCAATTTGTTCAGATATTAGAATAGCCATACCTGCTTGTATTTTGATCCGATTTGTTTGGAATACCTTTTCCTAAACTTTTATCATAAGGTCTGTCATGGTCATGAGGTGTGTTTCTTTGACTCACCAAAAAGATGAATCATGTTTTCCGATCTGTGTCTCTTAATTAGGAAATACAGACCATTAATATTAGGAATTACTATTGAACACTGTGTATTAATTCCTGCCATTTGATGTTTGTGACTTTTTTTGTTTGAGTGTTCTAGAATTGCTTATTTGTTCCTTTTGCCTTCTTGGGTATATTTAATGTTCTCTTTATTTTTTTCTGTGTTTATTTTTATTTTTTCTTTATTTTTATTTCTTCAAGTTACATCTCAATCACAATCCTCTCCCTACTCCCCCCCTCCAGTCTCATCCTCCCACCCTCTTCAGCCTCAACCCACCCATCCCCTTCCTTTTTTTTTCAAAGTTTAAGGTATATCTTTTTCCCCCCAACAGCTCCCCCTTTCAGTCCAACAAATGGCTCTTTCTCTTATAACAATAAATACAATACAAAACAACAGAGGTAATCAGGCCACAATTATGAGAGTTATATGGCTTAGCATACATTCCCAATGTCCAGTCCATATGTATTTGGCACCTGACTTTAATATTCTACTATCTAACAATCTCCATGGGTTTAAAGTTCTATATCTAACTCAGTTTTCATACTAACTTGCATCACAATTTTAAAAACATCTTCTTAGATCCAGAACACTCTTGATTCCTGAACAACTCAAAATTTAATTATGAGACTCTAGCTATCTATTCTTCAACCACCTCAGAGACTTGAGAGGGATAAATATATCTGATTATATAGGAAGTGCAGGGCCTGCAGCTTCCAAAACTAAGAAATGACATACCAGTGGCTGCCTGGACAGTTCCCATTTTCTCTCCATACATTACAGCATTGATCTTCAGTCATTTGCCCCATTTCTCTGTTCTCTGACTGACATTGATTGTAGAGCAGGAATTATGAAGGACTTGCTTACCCTGTCTTGGCAGAGCTAGGCTGTCGACTTACCTGCTTCCAAGTTTTGTCCTTTTTGGACAGCATTCTGTCTTGTTGGAGCAAGGGATTTTTCCTGCCAAGAGATAGGCTTGCCACTAATTCAGTCTCTCCCATTGGAGATTCTTCGATGCTCATCTTCTACTTGGAGTAGAATAGGGGTTGCGTCAGGAGTTGATATGTCTCAATATCAAAAAAATCTAAAGTTAAGAAAACATCTTTGAATGCCATATTCTACAGATCTCTTGAGGGTTTTGAAGAGGCCCTATCTATCTCTTATATTAGGATAAGCAAATGTTGCTTGTCTCTTAGCAACTTGATTTCTGATTAGCTTAGAAAATAACTAAAATAGACTGTCATAGTACCTAACAAAATGACAGGCTTGCATGACTATTAATTTGCATTTCTTAATTATCCTAAACAGTTTATGACAATTAGTAGCAAAAGACCAAAACTTCACATTTCTTTTTTTTTTTCTTTACCCCCTGACCCTTCCATCTCACTTCTCTGGAGTGGAGTGTCCCTATATAGCAGTCCGTCACCCCAGTTCAGAGGTCATATGAGGGCCAAGAGCCTCCTCATACACTGGGGGTCTATGAGGCAGCACCACCAGTGAAAAGTGTCTCATTGCCAGGGAGCGAGAACTAAAAAACAAACAAACAAATAAGCAGACAAACAGATAAAAAAGAATAAAAAATAAAAATAATAAAAAAAAATAAAAAGTCTATGTCCATGTTCTCTTTGGTGTGTTGGTTGTAGTAACAATATCCTCTACTAAATAGCTAAAATATTTAATGTTCTCTTTAGACCTAAGTATTCCTTTTAGTATCTTCTGTAGAGCTGGATTAGCGATCATAATTACCGAAATCTATTTTTTTTAATTATACAAAGTTTCCCTTTTTCCTTCAGCTGTCACTAGTAGTTTGCTGGATACTGTGCTCAGGTTCTTCTTCTTCAACAAACAACAACATGTAGTATTCCATATCCTCTTCAGCCCCATCCTCAACTACCTCCTGACTAGGAAGCTCCATTTTTAGCTGTATCTTGAAAGAGGATCTGTGACTTCTTTCTCCATCTCCTCTTCTTTGAGCTACTCCTCCACTGTCTTCCATTGGTCAGGGTCATCAGGGCACCGTGTGCTGCACAGTTAGTAGGCCTTCTCCTTTCCATGCTCATCCAACTTTCCCATAGGCACAGCTACAGGTAAGTATGGATTCACTGATGAGTTTTAAGTTGGTATCTTCAGCTCAGGTTTTCCCTCAGCATCCTCATTAGCACATCACTTCCAACAGGTTACCGTATATAGTCAAATCTAGTCTTCCTTTCTCACCCTGTTGTCATCTTCTGTGTAGTCTATTTCTAGTGTTAATTTGGCAAATGGCACCATCATCCATTCTCCTTTCTTTCTCTTTTATGCAGTGTGTGTATGTGTGCATAATGTATATGTTTGTATATGTATATACATGTGAAAGTGTAGCTGGATGTGGCATTGGATATCTTTCTCAGTCATATTCCATCTTTTTTTTTTTTGAGATGTGGTCAGAGGTTGGCATTGGTATCTTTCTCAGTCATATTCCACCTTTTTTTTTTTTTTTGAGAAAGTATCCTTTGTTGAACCTGGAGTTTGCCATTTCAGCTAGGCTGGCTTGTCAGCAAGATCCAAGGTTCTACCCGTCTCTCTTGTGGTTACAGACACATACCACTGAGTTCACCTTTTTATGGGAGTGCTGGAGATCTATCTAACCCAGGTCTTTATGCTTGTATGACATTTTACCAACTGAGCCATTTCCCCCAGCCTCCATTTTCATTTGCATCCAATGGATCATTTTAAATAGAGGGGATTTATTTATTTTTTAAAAAAGAAGTTGGATATATTTATCCCTCTCAGGTCTCTGAGGTGGTTGAAGAATAGATAGCTAGAGTCTCATAGTTAGATTTTGAGTTGTTTAGGAATCAAGAGGGTGTTCTGGATCTAAGAAGATATTTTTAAAATTATGAGGCAAGTTAGTATGAAAGCTGAGTTATGTATAGAACTTTAAACTCATGGAGATGGTTAGATAGTAGAATGTTAAAGTCAGGTGCCAAATACATATGGACTGGACATTGGGAATGTATGCTAAGCCATATAACTCTTATAATCGTGGCCTATGGAAGAGTGGGACTGGAGGGGGGAGTAGGGAGGGGATTGTGATTGAGATGTAACTTGAAGAAACAAAAATAAATTATTAAAAAAAATTCAAAAAAAAAAGAAATAAAAAAAGAAATGATATTAAAAAAAAGAAGTTGGAAAGCTTAAATTATAGCTTGTCTTTCAAACATGTAGGATCAATACTGATTCTAATGCTTGCTATAGTATGAATGTGTTGTCTCCCGAGGACACTGAGGTCTTGGTCCCAGGATGGCAGTGATGGGATGTTTAGGAGGTGGGACCTTGTGGAAATTCTTTAAGCCATTGAGAATATGCCCCCTTAATGGAGATTATGGGACTGAATCTTTACCTTTATTTGCTTCCCAGACATGAAAGTAACAGTTTGTTCAGTTAAATACTCCCATCCAGGGTTCTGGAGAGATGACTCAGTGATTGAGAGCACTGACTGCTCTTCCAGAAGACCCTAGTTCAATTCCCAGCATCCATATGCAGCTCACAACTGTCTGTTAACTCCAAGATCTGACACCTTCACACAGATATACATTCAGGCAAAATACTCCCATCCATTACCATCCAGTACACCCACCAGAGCCCTAACTTCAAAACTATAAGTAAATAAGCTCTTAAATTAACTATCCCAAGTGTATTGTCATGGTGATAGAACTCTACTAATATACTGCTATTAAAACAAAAGGAATAATTCCCTATAGCAAGAATTATCTATACCTTAAAATTTCAATCTAAAATACTATGGAAGGAATCATGTATCTAGTTATTGATGTACCTCTACCTTCAACCTCTATTAATCTTTGAGGATCTTGTATCATTTTCTATGTGTTGGTTCACTTAAAATTACAAAGCAAAATTTAATTGGAATCTGCCTCAGAAATGTTTACTTCTTAGGAACACTGCTAGAAATTAGGAGTGGACAAATTTGTTTTGTCCATCAGAACCTGGGGGCGGGAACTAATGCAGGAGTGCTGCTGCTTACTGGCTTACTCAGCCTGTTTTCTTATTGTCGCAGTAATTACTAATTGATATATATATATATATATAGTTATTAGGGCAGCAAAGCCATCCCTAAACCTGCCACTTATAAATATGCATACACAGACACCTGTTGGATTTTAATATTACCTTGTAGCACTGGGGGTAGGCAGAGTCCATCCCTCTAAGCTAACCCCTCAGCTAAAACCTCCATGATTACTTGCGTGTTCCATATAGTCTGGTCCTTAGAGCAGGCTGCTCTTGATCACACCCGCTTTTCTCTTTCATCTAGACCATGGTGTCTGGTCCCTCTCCTCCTCTTTCTCTGTCTCTGGTCCTCCTCTCTCCTTCTTTCCTCCCAAGCCCTCAATGGACTGCTTTATTCAACCTATATCAGAGATGACTTGGGACAAACAATTAAAGTTTGAATACAAATCTTTCAGATCATCCTAACATCTTATAGCACCCAGGACCACCAGCCCAGACGTGGCACTGCCCACAGTGAGCTGGGCCTACCCACATCAGTTGTCAAGAAAATACACCACATGTTTGCCCACAAGCTAGTCTGGTTGGGAGATTTTCTCAATTGAGGTTCCCTCTCCACAATGACTATGACTATAGTTGGGTCAAGTTGGCATAAAAGTAACCCACACAGAAAGCAGAATACATTGAACTTCGGCTCTTTAATTTTACTTTCATTGGTGAATATATAAGAGACAAGCCCTTGAGCTGATTTCACAGCAAGGCATTTGCCAGTGAAAGTGTGGAATCTGTAGGAGTTCTGGTGTGTCTACCACTGTGCACCCATATGTGTGAGAGGATGTAGTCTGAAGGTTGAGAGAGGTTGGGTGCCATGCAACCACCACACCCAGTGGGAGGTATCGTGTGAAGCTTTATTTCTGGGAAATGGTCAAATTGGGTTTGTGGCCGTGTGCAGAGGAAAAGATTTGCAGCAGATTCTGTAAAAATGTGCTGTATGCTCAAGGTTCTGAGGTTTCTTTTGATGTTCTCCAGGAGCTTTTGGCAGGAGAAAAGCTTTAGCCTACTCTTTTTGTAAGCCAGTTAGCATTCTTGAGTTGTGACCCTATGCTGGTTTTCATCAGTTATGTGAATATGGGGACTATCCAATATTATTTTTTGTGGTCTCTTGGAAAGTACCATGTTCATGGATTCCTTTGACTTTGCTGGTAAGAAAGTCCTGGTCCCAGGGAAGAGACCATCGGGTGTGGGCAGCTAATCTGGCTTTTCTGATTTAGTCAAAACAAAAACAAATAAACACATGCCTCATATGTCCTGAGTTGCTTTCAGCTTTTCATGTCCCTGTTCAGTTTTGTCGGTTGTGCTATTTAGTAACTCTGAAAAACTGAGTGTATGACCTCTGGCACTGTTGTTAAGTTGGCCAAGCCAGGGACATGATTTTTCACTTTTTAGCTTTTTCAGATCTTGGTAAATACAAAGCAAAACAATTACCACT
>CAJQZJ010001969.1:5207464-5251464 GCA_907164525.1 Lophiomys imhausi
ACACACACACACACACACACACACACACACACACACACACACACACATACACACACACACACACACACACACAGAGATAATAAAACAGTATTAGACTTTGTTACCACTGAAGTTCTTTTTTTACTGGTTTTCTAGAGAACTAGGTGTAAGGGAATATGTATGATTGAGGAAGGACATGTAGAAGACTGAAGAGGCAAACTTTGCAGGGAAAGAGCTTACTGTTGGGTTGGCCTATTTGGTGGCTTACTAGCCCTGTGAATTAGGTCTTTCAGTTCAGTCTTTGCGGTTCCCACAGTGGTTACTGTTCAAAAGCTGGGAGTGCTTTTATCCAGTTGCTGTTCTGGAAGCACAGCGATAGCCACATGCATCTATAAGCTGGAGTCAGGAGTGCTTTGCAGTTGGAAGCCTCTTTGCAAGCAGGAGCCATGGACACCAGGAAAAACAACAGAGTGTCTTTTAAAGTCACTTGGTTCTCGTAGCCTCCTGTTGAAATATGGACCAAATTCTCTCCCTCATGACACAGATGTCATCAGAATGGCTGTCCTTACTGCACAGCCTCTAGAAGGGTGTGTGGGCACAGGGAGTGACAGGTAGATAGATATAACCAGATGAGACAAAGGACTTTTACTTTGTTGTACACACAGTATTCCAAACCTGGCAGAATGGTCTTCATTCCCTACTTGGCACCACGTATCTGTGTTATCATTAAAACAAAACCTAGAAGTCACAGACTAGGCCCCAGTTTCAACCTCTGTATGTAGAGTGGCAGGTTGCTAATGGAAATGCTACTTAAAGGGTACTTTTCTTGTTTTACCTGTAGATCTTTATTTTTTTAGGTGCTTCTAATTGATTATTTATAATGTATTAATTCTTCTGTGAGGAGAAAATGAGTTGTCATTTGTAAAATTTCATGTAAAAATAAATTGTATGAAAAGTTTGGCAATTATGTGCATGTTTCTGAAACAATTTTCATGTGATTTACAAAGGAGTCAGAAACCTAGCACTCAACAAATGACTGAGAAAACTGCAATTGCAGCAGCTCCAGCTCTGTGCTGGAGTCAGGAGGGCGCCTGCCTACTTCTGCATCCCTATCTTACAGAGACAGGAGGCATTTGAGATTGGAGAAGGGGCTGGGAATGATGGAGTATTTGTTGACAGTGGCCCATAATTTCCCAGGCTTATCTAAGGCACCACCGGGCCATCTCTTGCTTTGGCAAGGTAGTGAAGAACCACCTAGAAAAGCTTTTGGAATTGAAAGGACTGTGTTTGTAGTAGGACTATGTAATGACTTTCTTTGTGAATCTTTCTTCCATGAAAAAAATATAAGAATGATATTCTGTTTGGGTATAATGACAAATAATGCTATATATTAAAATTATTTTAGACTTAGTGGTCTTTTAATTTTCCTGATTTTAAAAGAAAGTAAAACATTTTTATGGACCTTTAAAACTATTGTGAGTCTCTTTTTATCATTGTGTGGACTGTAGATTAGTTGGCCCTGATGTGTGCAGACTGCCTTCTGATTTTCCTACTAGCAAGTATGAGGAAGATACAGAATGTGTAATTGAGTGTTTCTTTTTACTTTCAGCCTGTAATTTTCAAGAAGAAATTACTAATTATGTTATTTAAAATTTGAAGTTAGAGAATTTTACAGTAGTTAATATTTAACTTGTATCATCAATTTAGATCTATTGTATCACTAATTTTTGCCAAGATAATTATTTTTAAGTTTGGACAGATTGTATTTTTAAATTTTAAATTTTTTGATATTATTAGTAATGAATAGTTTATAAATTATAGGATTTATTCTTCTAAGTACATTTGTAATGAAAGATATTTTAGCTCTCTTTATAGCTTACTTAATTTGTGAATGTGTATAATACTTTTAACCTAAAATTACTTTTTAAATGAAATAAGCTTTATGTAAAAACTTACATGTTTCTTTTTGATTCTGAGTTGTTTTCTATAAATTCTGTGAGTAAAATCTATTTTAAAAGACAGCAGGCCATAATTTGTGACCAGGAGATTTCAGAGTGGCCAGGAAGAGCATACTAAGAATAGAAACTGTGGTTATTTGTTACTCCACCCAGTGCAGGACCCGGCTGTGTGCTTGCAGATGCAGGGAAGGCCACTGGTGACTTGGGAGGTAGTGTTCCTCCAGTTTCAGAGTTGAAATCATTCATTCTTGTAACTTCTGAATTCTGTTTCCTTTCTTTAGAAGCCTCAGATAAATTATTTTTTATAAGCTGTTACCTAAAAAAAAGAGTTTGACCACATTAGTTTTCAGTTCCTTCTTACTCTCTTTTCTATTTGTATATTTAGTATTGTTCCATGGTGAAAGTATAAAATCCAGTGTGAAGCTCCACAGCTTCAAATGACTATTCTAACTGTACAGAAGTTCATGAAATGTGGAGCCTTAAGGTTTGGTTAATATCTGTGTGGTTTTTTTGGTCAAATTTACAAGTTTTTAAAAAATTCATTTGTTCATTTTACAACCTGATCATAGCCCCTTCCCTCCTCTCCACCTGTTCCCACTCTCTCCCCTTTTTCCCCTTCCCCTTCTCCTCAGAAATGGGGACACCCCCCCCATCAGCCCACCCTGGCTCTTCAAGTCATGTCAAGACTAAGAGCATCCTCTTCCACTGAAAGCAGACAAGTCAACCCATCTAGGATAAGGTGATCCTGAAACAGGCGATAGAGTCTGTGTCAGGTACTGTCTCCACTCCATTTGCTAGGTAATCAACATGAAGACAGAGTTGCTTATCAGTTACATATGTGTGGGGCCATAGGTCTTGACCATACATGCTTTTTGGTTGGTGCTTCAGTCTCTGTAAGCCCCCAGGAGCTAGATTAGTTGACTCTGTTGGTCTTCTTGTGAGCTTCTTGTCCTCTCTGGGTCCTTCTCTTCTTACTCCTACTCTTCTTCAAGACTCCCTGAACTGCACCTATTGTGAGTTGACTGTGAGTCTCAGCATCTGTTTCGATCCACTGCTGGGTGGAGCCTCTCAGAGGATAGTTATGCTAGGTTCCTGTCTGCAGGCATAGCAGAGAATCATTCATAGTGTCAGGAGTTGGCTCTCTCCTGTGGGTTGAGTCTCAAGTTGTGTCAGTCATTGGCTGGCCATTCCCTTAATCTCTGCTCCATCTTTATCCCTATACATCTTGTATGCAGGGTAAATTTTGGGTGGAAGGTTTATGGGTGGGTTGGTGTCCTGACTCCCTCCACTGGAATCAGAGTAGGAGGTGGTCACTTCTGTCTCCATGTCCTCAGGTGCTAGGAGTCTCACCTAGGGTCATCCCTCTATCCTCCCAGGGGAATACTGTTTCACTGGTATCCTACTTGTTTCAGAGATGCCTCCCATTGGTTTCCCTTTTCTCCCAGCTCTCTTACCTCTCAGCCCCCCACTCTCACCATACCTGATCCCCACCTTCATTCTCCTCCTCATTCTCCTCGCACTTAGTTCCCTTTCTTCATCCACTTCCTGTGTCTATTTTATTTTCCCTCTGAGTGAGATTCAAGCAGCCTCCGTTAGGCCTTCCTTGGAACTTAGTTTTTTTTGGGTGTATGGATTGTAGGATGGTTATCCTATACAACATGACTAATATCCACTTATAAGTGAGTATATATACATATATATATATATATATGTATCTTTCTGGGTCTGGGTTATCTCACTCAGAATGATCTTTTCTAGTCCCACCCATTTGCCCATGAATTGAATTATTTCCTTGTTTTTAATAGCTGAGTAGTATTCCATTGTGTAAATGAACTATAGTTTCTTTATCTATACTTAGGTTGAGGGACATCTGGGTTGTTTCCAGTTTCTGGCTATTATGAATAAAGCTGCTATGAACATGGTTGAGCAATCCTTGTGATTTGGTGGAGCTTCTTTTGGTTATATGCCCAGGAGAAATTTACAAGTGTTTTATAATAAAGTTGAAAATAATTTTAATAAAAAGAGGAAACTTTGAGATTGTGGATTTTATCACTAATTATGCTCTGAAAGTTTGCCACTTATAATTTAAAAATTTCCCAGATGTGCTGGTTAATTGTCATTGTCAGCTCTACTGAGTTTTGTAATCATTTAGAAGACACGCTGATGGCATTTTTCAGTAGCGTTCCCAGAGAGGCTTAAGTAAAGAGGAAAGACCCATCCTCAGTGTGGCCAGTCCTGTGGTATCAGCCCTTGACTGAATGGAAAGGGAAAAAGGAGGAAACCAGCTCAACAGCTCTTCATGCGTTCTGCCTCCTGATCTGTCCAGATGTGGTAAGCCATATATAAGTTTCTTCCATCATGAATTCTGCCGTGGCTTCATTGTTATGAAACTGTGAGCCAAGGCAGGGCAGCTAAATCCCTTTTAAGCGGCTTCTGCAAGTATTCTTGTCACAGTAATGAGAGAAATAACCAGTACACTGACATTTTCATGAAAGTCTAAAAAATGACTATTAGTTCACTGGATTTGTTCATTGTATTAAAGGGGTCTGGAGATATAATTCAGTGTTAGAATACTTGCTTAGCATGCCCAAAACATCTGGGTTCAGTCCCCAATAGCGCACACACACACACACACACACACACACACACACACACACACACACACGGTGGGAATGGGAGGGGTGGGGTGGAGTTTTGTATCTAGGAAGGCTGCTGATTTTTGTGAGTTAATTCAGATACTTTGCTGAAAGTGTTTATCAGCCTTAGGAATTTCTGTGGAATTTTTAGTGTAAGTTGCATATACTATCAATATCATCTGCAAGTAAAGATACTTTGACCTCTTCCTTTACAATTTGTGTCTCCTTGTTCTTCTCCAGTTGTCTTATTGCTTTATCTAAGACTTCAAGTACTATACTGAATGTGTTGGAGAGCATGGTGGCTCACAGGCTGACACTGTGCTGGAGAATTAGCTGAGAGTTCTACATCTGAATCTACAGGCAACAGGAACAGAGAGTGACACTGGGTCTGGTTTAGGTCTTTGAAACCTCAAGGCCCACCGCTAGTGACACTTCTTCTAATAAGGCCACACCTTCTAATTCTTTTCAAATAGCTCCACTTCTTGATGACTAAGCACTGAAATATATGACCCTGCAGGGACCATTCTTATTCAAACCACAACATGCATCTAGTTTGGTTTCTGTCCTTTAGTCTGTGTAGTGGGTTACATTTATTGATTTATATATGTTGAATCATCCTACATCTCTGGAATGGAGGTGACTTGATCATGATGTATAATCTTTTTGATGTGTTCTTGAATTCAATTTACAAATATCTTATTGAGAATTTTTGCACCTATGTTCAAAAGGGACATTGATCTATACTTATTTTTTGTGGAGACTTTGTCTGGTTTTAGTATGCAAGGGCAATGATGCTACAAAGCTTGTAGGAATAACCAACAAATATTTTATTTGACTTAAGTCTCACTCCAGGAGATGGAATCCATATCCAACACTGCTTTGTTGACCAAGAAGCTAAGACTAGATAGCCCAGGGACCTAGAGTAAAACCAAATACTACTGTTCAAACAAACAAACAAACAAACAAACAAACAAATAAATACTAGATAGCCCAGGGACCTAGAGTAAAACCAAACACTACTGTTCAAATAAATAAATAAATAAATAAATAAACAAACAAACAAACAAACAAACAGCCAAATACTACTGTTCTTAAAATAAACAAACAAACAAATAAGTAAATAAATAAATGACTCCTAATAACCTTCTGCTATACTCATGGACCAGTGCCTTGCTCATCCATCATCAGAGAAACTTCCTCCTGTAGCAGATGGGAACAAATACAGAGACCCACACACAGCCAGACATTATGTATAGTGAGGACCTCAGAACACTCAGCTCTAAATGGGATGTCTTCATCAAATCCCTCCCCCCCAGGAACCCTACAAAGAGAAGGTGGAAAGAATTTAAGAGCCAGAAGGAATGGAGAACACCAAGAACACAAGGCCCACTAAATCAACATGATCAGAGCTCATTTGAACTCTCAGAGACTGAGGCAGCACGCACAGAGCCTGTGTGCCTCTGCACCAGGTCCTTTAAGTATATATTACAGCTTCCAGAATAGTGTTTTATAGGATTCCTGAGTTTTGAACAAGAGAGTTTCTGATTCTTGTCCCATCTCTTGAGCTCTTTTTTCCTCTGTTTGTTTTGTACAACTCCAAAGTGTTAGTTTTTGTGACATCTTATATTTTATTATATACTATTTTATTTTATTATTATCCTTTAGAATCCTGCCTTTTTTCTCATGAGAGACAGAAAGAGAGTGGATCTAGATGGAAAGGAAAGTGGGAAGGAACTGAAAGGTGTAGAGGGAGAGGAAACTGTAATCAGGATATATTATGTGAAGGAAAAAAATCTATTTTTAATACTTTTTTCTACAAAAAAGGCACATAAAGCAATGGGTGAAAGCTGAATTGAGTGTTTTTTTTAAGTGACTGCTTATTTGTTCACTCTGTTACAAAACATGTCCAGGAAACTGAGAATATAATTTTCTTTTAACTCCTGGTTTTAACTGGGTAATTTAATGTAGATTAGATATGTGATAACATTTAGGAGTTATTAATTTTATGTATAACAGTAGTTCATGGATTTTCTTTAGAGAACAAACAGGGATAATGAGTGGGAATACAGAGAAAACAAGATTAGTCATATGGTGATAACTAATGAAGTGGGGAAGGGAGTTGAGTTTACTACACCATCCTCTCTATTGTGGCTATTTTACACAGTTACAAGGAGAGTAAGGGCAGAGACAGAGAGACAGAAAGACAAAGACAAAGAGTGTGCTCTAAGTGCACGCAAGCTTGAAACAGAGAGGCAGTCAATTATACAATAGGAATCGTAGCTTGTGAGTGCCAGGTCTGCCAGTAACAGTAAGTAGTCACTATTTGGGATAAAATATTAAAATTAATGTTATAGAAAAATGCATAAAATATATTTTGAAGATAAGCTGAAATGCAATAACATATAACTTAATGGTCAGCTTTTTTTAATGCAAGGAGTAGAAAACGTCATGAAATTAAGTACCACATTCTGTAACTCCTGAAAAAAAAACTTACTAAAACCAGTGCTTTACATGCATAATTTCAATGAATTCTCACAAGATTCCAATGATCTCAGTATTACACCCAGTTTAGAGATAAGGAAACTAGACAGCAGATGATCTTCAACCTGGAGTCACATACACAGTCTGAGCACTACGTACCCTCCTCCTTCCAAAGCAATACCCTATAGAAATGGACTTTGTTAATGTCCACACCTGGTCACAGAGTTAGCAAAGCATCATGTGAGCAGCAGACCAAACTAGCCAGAACCACATCTGACTAACAACAGATGCAGTGGCCCAGCACTATCACTGGGTTACGATGTTTCCAGTGCTTGTGGTGATGCTGCGTCTGTGTAAGCTGTGTCTTTCCTAAGTTCTAAGACTACACAAGAACTAAGGTCACTATCTGATTTTATATTGAGATCTTTGATCCTTTAGAGGTGAGTTTTGTGCAAGATGATGAGTTTGGATCTATTTGGATTCTTCTATATGCAACTGTCTAGTTTGACCAGCACCATGTGTTGTAGATGCTGTTTTGTCTCACATGTGTACTTCTGGCTTCTTTATCAAAAATCAGATGTCTGGGTCTTCAGTTGAATTACATTGATCAAAGTGTCTGTTTTTATGCCAATATTATAGTGTTTTTATTACTATAGCTCTGTAGTACACCTTGAAGCAAGGAATAGTGATGCCTCCCAGAGTTCTTTTTATTTTTCCGAATTGTTTTAGCTATCTTAGGTTTTTTTGTGTTTCCATTTGAAGCTGAAATTTGTCCTTTAAAAATCTGTGAAGAAGCCGGGCGGTGGTGGCGCACGCCTTTAGTCCCAGCACTCGGGAGGCAGAGGCAGGCGGATCTCTGTGAGTTCGAGGCCAGCCTGGTCTACAAAGCAAGTCCAGGACAGCCAGGGCTGTTACACAGAGAAACTCTGTCTCAAAAAAACCAAAAAAAAAAAAAAAAATCTGTGAAGAATTAAGTTGGAATTTTGATGGAGACTGCATTGAATCTAGATTGCTTTTGGTAGAATGGTTGTTTTTACTATATTGATCCTACCAATCCATGAGCATGGGGGAATCTTTCCATCTTCTGATAGAAAGATTCTTTCTTTCTTCAAAGACTTGAAACTTTTATCTTGCCAGTTTTTCACTTGCTTGGTTAGAGTTACCTCAAGACATTTTATATTGTTTGAGGCTATTGTGAAAGGTGTTGCCTCCCTGATTTCTTCCTCAGTTTGTCATTTGTATCTAGGAAGGCTGCTGATTTTTGTGAGTTAATTCAGATACTTTGCTGAAAGTGTTTATCAGCCTTAGGAATTTCTGTGGAATTTTTAGTGTAAGTTGCATATACTATCAATATCATCTGCAAGTAAAGATACTTTGACTTCTTCCTTTACAATTTGTGTCTCCTTGTTTGTTCTTCTCCAGTTGTCTTATTGCTTTATCTAAGACTTCAAGTACTATACTGAATGTGTTTGGAGATGGTAGGGAACCTTGTCTTGTTCCTGATTTTGGTGGAATTGCTTTGAATTTAAGTTGACGCTGGCTATGGTCTTGCTGTAAACTGTCTTCATTAAGTTTAGGTATGTCCCTTGTATCTTCAGGAATTTTATCATGAAGGGGTTTTTTAGATCTTGTCAAAAGCATTTTCTGCATCTAATGAGATGGTCCTTTTTTTATCTCTTTCAGTTTACTTATACCATGGATTACATTTATTGACTTATGTGTGTTGAACCATTCCTGTATTTCTGGGATGAAGGCTACTTGATCATGGTGAATGATCTTTTGGTGTATTCTTGGATTCCTTTTGCAAGTATTTTATTCAGTATTTTTGCATGTTTATAAGAAAATTAGTCTGTAATTATCTTTTTTTGCTGAGTCTTTATGTAGTTTTGGTTATGTAGTTTTGAGTATCAGGATAATTATGGCCTCATGAAAAGAACTGGGCAATGTTCCTTTCTATTTCTATTTTATGGAGTAATTTCAGGAATATTGGTATTAACTCTTCTTTGAAAATCTGGTAAAATTCTGCACTAAAACCGTCTGGCTCTGGACTGTTTTTGGTTGAGAGACTTAATGACTGCTTCAGGTTCACATGATTCTCTGGATTTCCTTGGCGGCTCTTGTTATGTCCACCTTTTCATTTTTGATTTTTTAAAAAATTGTATATTCTCTCCTGCCTTTTAGTTAATTTGGATAAGCATTTGTCAGTCTTACTGATTTTTTTTTCAAAGAATCAACTCTATGTTTGACTTTTCTGTATTGTTCTCTTTGTTTCTATTTTATTGATTTCAACCCGGAGTTTGATTATTTCTTGCCATTTCTGTTACTTTTTGGGTGTTATTTTTTTCTTTTTGTTCTAGAGCTTTCAGGTGTGCTGTTAAGTTACTAGTATGAAATTTCTGTTTTTTTTTTTATATAGGCACTTAGTGCTATGAACTTGGTCTTAGAACATTCATAGTGTCCCATAAGTATGGTTATGTTGTTTAATCATTTTCATTCAGTTCTAGAAAGTCTTTGATTTTTTTTCTTAATTTCTGTCTTGACTCATTTTTTATTCAGTAGTGAGTTGTTGAGTTTCCTTGTGTTTGTAAACTTTTTATTGTTTCTGTTGCTGATATCCAGCTTTAATCTGTAGTGGTCAACTCCTGCTGGAGTTGGGGCCTGGTATAAAGTAATGAGTGAGGGGAAGGAAGGAATATCTGTGTGGTTCACACAGTTGGATGCACTGGGGGAAGGGAGGCGGAAGCAGGTGGTCTGCTGCAGAGCTGGGGGATGAGATTGAGGGGGGGGTTGTTTGGAGGAGAGGAAGGATAGGTTCTACCTGCATCTCTGGATGGAGTGATCTGTGTGTTTCCAGGGAGTCTGATGTGTTTCTACTTATATGCTAGCCAGTTGTTGTCTGTGAACAGATTCCGGGGTTAGTTGAGAGCTGCCAAGAGCACACAGGGGAGATAGCAGATTAAGCCAGAGTATCTACTGCCTCCATATTTTAGGGAAAGTAGATGGAGACCTTTCATGTGATCAGAGACCCTTGAGTAGTGTAATATATTTGGGGTATCCATCTTCCAATTGGGAAAGTGTAACAATGATACTGGTGTTGAAGTTATATTCTAAGTTAGGGTTTATTATATATACATTTTTGATACAAAGTTTAAAAACAGCTTACTTAGCCAAATGAAGATAAAGTTAATTGAAATGTGATGATAGCAGACAGCATAGGAATTACACAATGTATCAGTCTACATTTGTTTTCTGTAATGTTTAATTCGGAAAATTTTGGTAACATCTAAGAAGCGTTGGGGCTTCTAAAGGTTCCATATCTGCGTCAATTATCATAATATTTTCTTTCTATTGTTTTAATGTTAAAGTTAATGTAGACATCCAGTTAGTAAAGATATCTTAGAAGAAGACTATGGTTATCACCATGTCCCACAGGTACTCTTCAGCAGCTTGTGTTATCTGCTTGCTACATTTGACATAAAAGTAAAATTGTATATAGGCAAGTGTCTTATCACTGAGCTACACCCTTTTTGCATTTAAAAATTTGAGACAGTTTTGCTAAGTTGTTCAGGCTGCCCTTGAACTTTTTGTCTTGTCTCAACCTCAGGAGACTTGTTACTACAGATATTACCAGGGTTAACTTGTTTGTTCTTTTGTGTGCAGAAATACACACTCAGTAGAAAGGTGTTTGTTTCCTCTTCCTCTCTCCCCAAGACAGGGTTTCTCTATGTAGCCCTTGCTGTCCTAGAACTCATTCAGAAGACCAGGCTGACCACAAACTCACAGAGATCTGCCTACCTCTGCCTCCTGAGTGCTGGGATTAAAGGCGTGCCCCACCATCTCCCAGCTGTTTACTGTTTCTTTTTTCTTTTTTTTTAATCATGGTTATAAGTCTGATTTGAATGCATGTTTATAAGGTTCCAAAGTCTTCACTGTTATTTTATGTCAATACAGTTTTGTATTTACATAATAATTTTATTTTTATCATGTATCATAACATAATAATGGGAAAGTAGGAAGACCATCCAGAAGTAAGGAACAGAAAATAATACTCTAAAATGTTATTATAATACATCTACCTTTCTAGTTCTAGAAAATGTAAATCTAATTCCTGCTTTAGACTGTTTTCTTAATTAACAAACCAAAGTCATAAAAGGGGATGGAATGTTTTGAACCTCTTTCAGTAATGAGTCAATAACCTATGAACTTAATTTTGTTAGGCATAGGAGCTCTGTTCCCCAAGTTTAAGCAGTGAAAGAAAATTGAACTGCCTCCAATACCTATCAGTTATTTCCTAGGATCAGTTTATATGCAAAATGCAAGTTATCATTTATTTACTTCTTTATTTTTATGAATATTATAGGTATGAGCTGACTTACAGGCACCTACCCAGTGGTTTAGTACAACAATGAAATTTTGTTGCTTTGAAATTTTTTTCTTGAAGGCTGGCAAGGTGGGTCAATGGTTAAAGGAACTTGCTGCCAAGTGTGATGACCTAGGTTTGATCCCCAGGACCCACATGGGAGAAGGAGAGAATTGACTCCTACAAGTTTTCCTCTGACCTTCACATGTATGTGCTGTGGCATGTGACCTCTCCATAAATAAATGAATGTAATAAAATACGTGATCTGGATTTGAATTTACAAAATTACATTTCATGTTAGTTTTGAATAGTAGCCATATAGTTTTTGGAAACTGTATCAAGGCCATGACTGATTTGCTAAGAAGTAAAAGACATGAGAGTATTTCATAGGGTGGATTTGATACTGACATGTTTGGACATCTACATTCTCATCGGAGCAGGATGTACATTCAGTTATGTAGAGTTGAAGGAGGCACATCTAGTCAAGTTTTGACATTTTGTTAGTGGTTTCACATTTGTATAGAAGTAAGGAACAGAAAATAATACTCTAAAATGTTGTTACAATACATCTACCTTTCTAGTTCTAGAAAATGTAAATCTAATTCCTGCTTTGGACTGTTTTCTTAATTAACATAAAAGGGGATGGAATGTTTTGAACCTCTTTCAGTAATGAGTCAATAACCCATGAACTTAATTTTGGGATTTTCCTTAAACTAAGTGCTTTAAAATCAGAGGTTTGAGTTTGTAGAAATAAACTCAACAAGAACAAAGTATAACAGTTTACTTACTGCTTGCTTTATTATTTTTCTCTGAAGGGAACTGAGACTTACACTGTAGTGCAAAGTGATGAGCAACATTGTTCTAAAAGCCAAAAATAAATTTTCGGGCTGACTACAGGACCAGGTGCTCTGTCCTCTGATTTTGTTCTGTTTTCTTTGAGTTCGTGAAATACTGATACAAGCTGGTAGTATGTCTTACTGATAGCTGGTTAGCATGCATGATGTGTTGTGTTCAGTCCTCAACATCCAAAGAAAAATTTTAATTTAATAAAATTATTAAAAAATCTCAATTAATGTTGGCTATGAGAGTAATCCTAGTTAGCTCTACAAGTAATTTACATCTTCATCAAACTAGGCTAGACATGATCAGGCTGATATTGCTATTAGAAGATGCCTTCCCCTTACCAGCTGACTATGTTCTCACTGTTGCTCACATTTGTTCACTGATTCTGGCTCAAGGTTCTTGTCACCAACACATGCTTAACTCCCTTCCTGCTGTTCCACTGCTCTTCCCCCCACACCCCTGTTACAGATAGCCGGTGGGCATTTCTGTGATTGCTAATCAAGGTAAGAGGTCCCAGCCCACTGTGGGAGGTAGGTAGCCTTGCTAGGCAGGTGGGCCTGGATGATCTAGGAAAGGTAATTGAATATAAACCTGGAAGCAACTCATTAAGCAGTGTTTTTCCATGGTTTCTGCTTCAGGCTTTTGTTTTGAATTCTAACCTTGGGTTCCTTTAATGATGGACTGTAACATGTACGATGAAATTAACTCTTCCATTCCACAATTGTTTTATTATAGCAACAGGATGCAAACTGGAACAACTACTTTGTCAAATCCTTCCATTTGACTGTTGTGTGATAGTCTTTGCTCTGAGGCTAAAGCTTTAACACTTCCTGTTTTCCAGAGGGCAGGGTGCTTGGGAGTCCCTGCATTATCTTCTCCTGGTTTTTGTGTTTGTTTGTTTGTTTGGTTTTTGTTTTTGTTTTTTTTTGCTAAACCCTGTCCTTTTGAGACAGCCATAGTCCTTCCATCTCTCTTGATTCTTGTGTTCTCTCCTCTAATTTAGAAGCCCTCTTGCCTCTTATGTTGGGCAGCAGACACAGAGCTTCTCCAGGGTACTTCTCATCTATGAGCTGCAAGTGTGTGCAGTGCTGCCCTGAACCCTGGAGAGGAAGGCTCCTCTCTAAGCTCACACTTATCTTCACTTAGAAGATTTTTCTTAATATTACAGGTTGTTGCTAGGATTCTGTTAGGAGTAATTTGCAAATAAAATAGTATTGCAGTGTTTACCTTCTGATGTATTTGCTTTAAATAGCATTTTAAATTTGACAGTAAGGAAAACAAATGTTTAATTTTAGTTAAAAATTTGTGAAATGTTGAGTGACTTTGTTTTGAGAAAGGGAAACAAAAATCCAATTACCAAATCTGTGTTTATATATATATGTGTGTGTGTGTGTGTGTGTGTGTGTGTGTGTGTGTACATGTAGTTTTCATATAGTCATTGCTTTATGACAGGGTGTTGAAAAATCTCTGTATAATAATATGAACAGAACATTTGAGGTGTTAGACTATATTCATGGTTTTTGTGGAAGAAAGAACTATCTATACATTTTTTTTCCTGTTTCAAAATTGTGAAGGGGGCATGAGGATGTGTCTCAGTCGATGAAGCTTTTGCCTAATGTGCACAAAGCCTTGGATTTAGTCCCAAGAATCATATAAGTGAGGCATTGTGGTACACACCTGTAATCCTGGCACTTAGGAGGCAGAGGAAGGAGAGGATCAGGAATTCAAGGTCATCCTTGGCAAAATAGTGAGTTTGAGGCTAGCCAGGATTATGTGAGACCATGCCACACTCCTACCCCAAAATAAAGAAGGAAAACTCTTACTCCAGAGTTTTGAAATGCAAGAACTGGACAGCGGCATTAATATAACATCTACCCTATTTCTATATTACTTTTCAGATTGCTATGACAGCAAGAACTTTTATCCACCTTAGTATATATTGCCATAATGTTGTAAATTCAGTGGAACTCAATTACATTTAACCAAAGTCAGTCTTTTCTTTCTTTTTGTTTATTGTGAGGCTTTTAGGATATACCATTATTTATGAGAAATCATTTTAGTATGAGTTCAGAAGAGTAAAAGTTGAAAATTAGTCTACTCTGATATAAATCTTAATATATTCCATATTTTCATGAAAACAGTAAAAATTTTTATATGAGAAATATATATAACAGTGAACAGAGGAAGGAATTGGGGAAAAGCACATTCATTTCAATTTAAAAAATCTAAGTGAATTCTTAAATCTATTGTTAAAATTAGTAATTTGAATTGGCTTCTCAGATTATGAGTTAAAAACCAGTGTACTTTCATATATTGAATTTAAAGTTTTTTTTTGGTGGTCCAATTTAACTGTACTAAAATAGGTAGTTTTCTGTATTTCAATAAACTAGATAAAATTTATTCTTTGAAGTCACTTTGTGGTAAAAGTGAGTGGTTAAAAGTTGTGGAGGTGGCTGAAGAGATGGTTCATTGGTTAAATGTGTGCATTGGTTTTGTTAAGAATCTGAGTTCAGTTACCAGCGCCCGTGTTGGTCAGTTCATAACCACCGGGAAATCCAGTTCCTAAGGATCCATTTCCAGAAAATCTGAGCCTTTATGGGTACAGACACACGCTTAAAGTTAATGAAAATCTTTTTTAAAGTTCTTATAGAAATTTTTAGAATCTTTTTGGTTTATATGATTTAAGGGTATGTGTGTTTTAAAGATAAACACAAATACCACTTTAACTTGTAGAGTGGTACTGTTGGTTTGTGAGAGTAAGTATTCACTGTGCTTGTAAAGCTGTCCTATTGGATGGTAATGCAAACTGATTAAGAAAGATGAGGCTAGAGAGTTTAAAACAAGTACTGTTCTTCCAGATGACCCTCATTCTATCTGTGATCCTAGCTCCAGGGGATCTGACACCTTTGGCCTCTGTGGATAGCCATACTCATGTGCCTATACTGCATATATAATTGAAAATAAAACCAAAGAAAGAAAAAAAATGAGCTTGAACCAAACACTGCCTAACATTAATGAAGTTTCTTTTTGCTTTGAGGTTAGTTCTTTTAATTCAAAAGCTAGAAGTTGCTTTAGATTTCATTGGAAATTTTACCTTTATTCTCACCTGTATTTCTTATTTTTTAAGTGACAGATTCTGAGCACTTTTGTCCTCACATCACTATATAATGATATTTGACAAAAGCAGATGAAAGAACAGCATGTCTTTGCTGTAGAGTCTCTGAAAATCTTTGGTGTTTCTGCCCTGACAGAGCCAGTCATGTTTCATAATTCATGATTATTTACTTACTTGTTGGAAACAGCTACTTCCCTATGGTTTAGATCTATTCTCTGATGGAGGTGGGGTTCTTTTCTGCTCTAATATTTGTCCTTTAAAATATTAACTTTTCTCTCATTTTATTCAAACAGTTTCTTCTCTTCTGGGAAATTACTTCTTATTGGTTTATTCTATACTGTTTTTTTCCTTCCAAATTCATCATTTGAACTATGGAAAGTTGACAATTTCTAAAAAGTTCATGATTTCTGAAAGGTTCTTTTCTATTAATCAGACCAGGCACAGAGGTCACAGTTCCTCCTGTGCTTTGTGAGAGGAGAGGAGAGGAAGGAGGAAGGTTAGAGAGAAGAGAGACTGAAATTCGGCTTACAAAACACTGGAAGAAACCCAGTCAGGCCCCACTGAGTTTAGGATGTGATTCATGAATATATAAGGTTCCACTATTTGTAACTAAATCAAAATGTATTTACTAAGGGTTTATAATCTTGAAGTGTTTGGTGGTTTGATATAACTACAAGAGTTTTTGTTTGTTTACTTTTTGTTGGCAGGAGCCTTTAAGAGAAGAGCTACTGAGACTATAAAGCTGACATTCTAGAAAACAAATGTGAGGAAGGGTGAGGTTTGTTGAATGTAACATTAACGAGCTTTCAAAATGTTATAATCAATCATTTTGCTTTTAAATTGGTAGTTTTCACATTTTGGAAGCAAGAAAACTTATTATTTCTCACTGGATAATGATTTTGATGGTGCTTATAAGTTCCTGTAGTGAGCTAGTTGAAACCTATACTGAAGGACACTTTTCTGTGGTACTGAGGTGTTGTTCTGCATCTTCCGGGGAGCTCAGGCCTTGTTGGGCACCAAGCTGCAAGTTCATGCTTCTCCATCAGAAGGTCTGAACTTAGTCAGTTTCCATTCAGAAAAGAATGGAACACAGAATGAGGTCTGTGTCACAGGATATCTGGTCTGCCAGAGCAGTAGGAGAATCACTGCACAGTGTTACAGCTCCCAGATAAAACTACAGGAGAGTTTTACCTTCTCTGCCATGCAGTGTAAGGTCACAGCCTTTTATGCCAATCTGCCAGCCCCAGGCCAGGCAGCAGCAGGGAACTTGGGGGATCCTGAACCGAGCCACGCTGTGGTGGGAGCCCAACTTGGCTGGCAAATCTGGCTGCTGCTTCCTTTGGGAACAGCCAACAACAGGCCTTTGCAGACAAGCACTGAGCATTGCAGCAGGGCAGCATGGGAGAAGGCGGCAGTTTGCGCAGAGAGTGGCCTTGGCAATGAGGCAGAGGTGGGAGCTTGCGCCCTGGGCACCCTGAAGTGAGCCCTGACTGCCAGTGGCAGGGGCCTGGTTAGGCAGGCAGATCCAAAGGTCCAGCCATGATTTGTTCTGGGAGGAAAAGCCTCTTCCTTTTCAAGTGCTACTGCCCAAAACAAGCACCTAGTCTTAGATGATGTTTGATGAAGTGGATGGTGGAAGGAATCCTTTATTTTGTGAACAGGAACATTAGAAACCCTGTGCAGTGGGAGGGGTTTTGGGGGTGGATGCATTTGATTGGCTGGGGCTAGGAGTGCCAGGGCTGCTTCATTTACATGCAGCAGCTCAATCCTATCATAAGAGGGACATAGTACCTAATTATGCTATGGGCAGCTGGGTGGAGGGGTGGTGGGGGAAGAACTCCAGGTATGGAGTTAGAGGAATGGACAAAGGCCATTGACTGAATGAAAGCTAAGGTACTAAGATATCTCATTAGCCTGGAGAGGTATTTCCAGGAATCCCAGGTGCTGCTGAATGGGTTCCTTATGGGGAGAAAGAGTTGCACCTGTAATTTCACCAAGGGCTATATGACATTCGTCAGATAGTGGGTATGGGGTTCAACAGTCCAGGAACCCCCATGTAGAAAAGGAACGACCCTGCTGACAAAGGGAGTTTGTCATTTTGCACCGAGATCAAGGGCTTTCTGGTAATGCCAGACTTCAATCTTATCAGTAGGATTTCCCAACACTGAAGGAGGAAAATGAAAAAATGGCTCATAGATGGAGAAGTAGTCAGGTGGGAAGTAACTTCTCCTTAAATTATTTCTGATGGAAAATGTATTTTGGAAGTTGGAGTTTTAATTTGTTAATGTTACAGCCCCAGGAATAACTTGCCACCAAGAACATCTAGTGTGTTTAAGAGAATAGTCCAAAAGAAATAACATCCGTGTAAGTCAGTGGTGCTTTATATAGAGAATATACTTCATGTAACTCTGACAGTCTCTTTAACTTAAAGGAAGGATCCAAGTAGTTGATGATAACTATTTGGAGTAATTTTTATAGCAGCAATACTTAAAGATATTTAAAATACAGATGTTGCCGGGCATGATGGCAAAGGCCTTTAATCCCAGCACTCGGGAGGCAGAGGCAGGCAGATCTCTGTGAGTTCAAGGCCAGCCTGGTCTACAAAGTGAGTCCAGGACAGCCATAGATACATAGAGAAACTCTTGCCTTGAAAAACCTAAACAAACAAACAAATAAATAAATATATGGATGTTATAAACATGATTTTGAAGGTTAAATTGTGAAGATCATTGAAATACTTGATTTTTCCTTTTTGACTGCTTGTGGGCCTTCTTCTATCATATGGAGTCATACATTTCCCATATGTCCTCAGTGAGGAAAGCTATCCTTTTTCTTGCCCATGTTCTGTCTCATGAGCTCCTTGGAGACTCATAGTTAGCAACTCAACTTAGAATCAGCGGAGCAGTCTGTCTGGCAATAACTGAAGAATGACATAGATGTACCATAAAAGCATCACCTTCCCTTGCCTAGCCTTTTCTGGTCCTTAGCTTCTTTCTGAATGTGTACAGGACATAGTCCCATTGTATTAAGACATATATCTTCTATGTATTAGTGTATTGATGTTCATTTCAACTGGAATCAAGTCTAAGGGATCTTTTCAGCCTTGTGTTCATCAGACTACCTAACCAATAAACATAAAAACTGGTCCTTTTCCTAAACTTAACAGTAATGTAGTATTTTAGTGGATTTGAACTAAACTACGTAGGAAAGTAGTCTCCATAGATAATATATGAAAACTTCCATTAACACTGATGCTTGTGCTGACCCTAACTGGTATGCCATAGAAGCACATGCTGGGATTCCAGCCCCAATGTTATATTACTTATATAGTAAAGGTAACTGGCAGAGCTGTGTTCACAGGGTTAGAGTTATGCCTTCCTGTGCTGGAGGAAAAGACTAAGTTAACATTTCAACCTTGGCAAGTTAAGTCACCTCCCTGGGTTGCAGTTTCCTTGTCTATAAAGTAGAAGGTTGGAATCGCTTTTAATATATAATTCTTTCACCTTGTTGACCTTTGCACTTATATAACGCTGGATTGAGGCAGTTATATGGCGACCTAAAGTTAATATTACATATGGGAGTTCAAGGGTTATTTGGTTTCAGTTCAGAAAGTTCACAAAATCTAACTAACCATTTGCCACTAGGTAGTCTGTTTGAACTGGTATTCACTAATCCCAAAGCTTAAACAGAAATAATTTAGGAAAACTCTAGGTTAAGTAAAAAAATAAAATAAAAGATGTAAGAAAAGATAGAAATCTTTGTTTTTAATTTGTTTTCATACAATCTAGTTTCATCATATTCTTCCCTTTCTCCAAGACCTCTCAACTCCTCCCCACCTCCCTGTTCACCTAACTTCATGTTCTTTATCTTTCTTTCAGAAATAAAATGTAATCAAAGCAATAAGACAGGCAGGGCATAGTGGCACATGCCTTTAATCCCAGCATTCAGGAAGCAGAGGCAGGTGGATCTCTGTGAGTTCAAGGCCAGCCTGGTCTACAAAGTGAGTCCAGGACACCCAGGGCTACACAGAGAAACCCTATCTCCAAAAACCACAAAACAAACAAACAAACAAAAAAAGACAAAAACTACCAAAACAAAACAAAAAACCCCAAACAAAACAAACAAGGAATCTAGTTACTCCTGAGCAGCCCCATCCTGGAATGTGGTTCTTATATGCAGTGACACTCCATTGGAGAAAACTGATTTTCCCTTTCCCAGTGGGTATCAATTGCAAATAGCTTCTGGGTTAGAAGTGAGACTGTGTGTCTCTCTCCCCTTCTCAGTGCTGGGATTTGTCTGCTGTGAAGCTGCGCAGGTCCTCTGTGTGCTGTCATAGTCTCTGTGAGGTCACGTGCTGTTGTGTCTGGAGGACACTGTTCCTTTGAGTCACCCACAGCCTCTGGCTCTTTCAGGCTCTCCACATCCTCTTCCATATAGATCCCTGAGCCTGGGGGAGAGGTTTGGTGAACACACTCAATTTAGTACTGAGGGCTTTAAAAGTCCTTCTCACTTTGGAGTTGCCCTATTGTGGATCTCTGTGTTAATTATCATACACTGAAAGAAAAAAACTTCTCTGATGAGGGTTGAGTGATACATAGATTTATGACTATAGCAATATAAAAGACAGAAATATTAATTTTATAGCATTTATACACCTGTAGTTATTAAATTTAAAATTGTTAGTTTTATTAATTTGAATCCCTACACTAAATTCCACTCATTTTTGAGTAAAAAAATTAGTTACTAGATGATAATTTAGTAGGAAATAATCCAATTTAAATTCTGAGACTATACACTGTAAATGTAGGCACTGCATAATTTTTGTAGTGTTTAGTTATAAATTTGTCCACTTTGCCTGAACTTTCAGATGTGTTGGTGTAATGGTCATTATGTTCTCTTGCCTTTTCTTCTTTCTGCTGCATGTATAGTTTTAATACTAATATTTTCATTCTGTCTCTTTTCTTGATTGAGTTTGTCAGAGGTTTATCAGTTTCATAGTCTTACCAACTTTGGCTTTGTTCAGCTTGTATATTCTTCTATTGTATTCCTTTTCTGGCTTTTTTGTTATTCCCTTTAACCATATTATTTATTTTTCCCCTTTTGATAATTCTCTTTTGTTCTTTTTTTCTGATCAGGCAGTTGTTTGCTTAGCTCTTTAATATTTAGCCTTCCTCTAGTGTATTATTTTTGAGGCTCATATACTTGCTTTAAGGTAAATATATAATTTTTTAACTTACCTTTTCTGGAGTATGGCCTGCTCTTCTGGAAGTACTTTCTCAAAATGAGAGAGAACCACCTCAGGAAGCAACATATAATTAGGATTCTTTCCTAGGACCCCATATCTTTAAGATTCTGTGAATGTGGACCTTATAGTCTTCTTCACACATCAGAATGTGTAAAATTACACAGCGAAGCAATTAAAAATTCATTCAGGCAAATTTTAAAACGAATAGTCATGTTTTTATCATGTGAATAGCACCATTCTTATGGAACCTAACCATCAGAATATATTTGTTAATATAGCCCTGTCTGCTTCAGAGGATGAACGTAGGTCAGTGAGATAAAATATCCTGTGTGTTCTTAAACAAGGTGGAATAACTTGTTTACAGTGCTTTGCTAATGGTGCTATTTGTAGTTTACTTTATTGCTGGTAAAATGTCTTCCACTCTGTAGCCTGTAAAGATGACACCAGGTACTTAAGTCATTGGACTGTGGATCCAGATTCTAGAGTGGCCTATTGTTTATAAGGCAGTGAGTTCTTATTGATCCAGTGGCTTTAGAATATCATTTGACTTTTTAATACTGCATTTGTTAAAATGTGAATTGTGGGGCTGAAGAGATGGCTCAGCGATTAAGAACACTGACTGCTCTTCCAGAGGACCTGGGTTCAAATCCGAGGACCCACATGGCAGATCACAGCTGTCTGTAACTTCTGTTCTGACAGGGGATCTGACACTCACACATAGACATACATGCAGTCAAAACACCAATGTACATAAATAAAAACAAATAAATTTTTAAAAATGTGAATCTTATTGATGATGTAATAACATGTTAGCACTGTGTTATCTGCTAGGAATATTTCAAATAGATATGTTGATTTTTTATACTATGATTATCTGATATACTAATAGAAGATATGATTATATATTAACTCACCCTTCCTTCATTCCTTCCTTCCTTCCACCTTCCCTTCCTTCCTTCTACCTTCCCTTCCTTCCTTCCACCCTCCCTTCCTTCCTTCCACCCTCTCTTCCTTCTTTCCTTCCTTCCTTCCTTCCTTCCTTCCTTCCTCCCTCCCTCCCTCCCTCCCTCCCTTCCTTCCTTCCTTCCTTCCTTCCTTCTTTCCTCCCTCCCTCCCCCCTCTCCCTTTCTTTCCTTTTCTTCCTTCCCTCCTTCCTTCTCTTCTTTCTTTTTCTCTTGCTTTTTAAAAATAAGCTATCAGATGGATATAGTTTTATGTACTCATGTTTGTATCTTCTCTTTTGCCCCATTAATCTACTTGTCCTTTTGTGTGTCAGTACCATGCTGGCTGTTTTTATTGCTATCTCTGTACTAGGGCTTGAAATGTGAATGCTAGTATTTCCAGTATTGTGCTCAAGATTGCTTTTTCACTATCTGGGGTCTTTGTGGTTCTATATGAATTGTAGATTTTTTTTCTATTTCTTTGAAGAATGTCATGGGGATTTTGATTAGAAATGCATTGAATGTGTAGATTTCTTTTGGTAGGATGTTTATCTTCTAAGTATTCTATCAATCTATAAGTATGGAAGTCTTTCCATCTTTTAATGTCTTCCTCAGTCTCTTCAGAGATTTGAAGTTTTCATTACCTCTTAACTTCTGTCCAGGTGTCAGTTAATACTTTGGACAAAGAAAATTTGTGAAAGTGACATTTTTGTATTAAACCCTGACTTCCTTATAGCCTTGTAAAAGTGAAAACCCACTGGGGAAAACTATAAACATTCTATAATATTTAAAATGTTGAAACCTCTTTCTAAGAATGAATTAAAGAGATCATTAAGTGTAATTCAATCTCTTAAGTGGCAAAATAAGGTCACATCTTTGCATCCCACCAATCAAGAATGCTCAAACTCTTAGCTGTGGCTAAGGCTGGATTTTTTAGTCCCTTGCCTCCTGCTGGCAAGGCACTGCAGATCTCAGTGGTTAAGAGTTGCTCTCCACACTCCAGTGACTTGAGATGGGGCTGGGCCAGATGACCTGGCAATGAGGAGTGGACAAGAGCAGGGTCAGGCAGCTGTGAAAGGAATAGTGAGCGGAAGAGAACAGGAGCCTAATGACTGTTGATGTGGCCAGATGGGCGCAGGTGATGGCCTGGATTTATCAGTCCAACTCTGTTACCTCTTAAGCGTCTTTAACACAGAGCTTTGTGTCACACCCTGTGCTTTCTGTTACAGGAGTTCTGCTGGACTCTGTGTTGGTGTGATTATTGGTATCTTGTAACAGTCAGCAAACTGTTCCATTTTCTGTATTCCTCTTTCTTGTCCACAGACTGGTAACCTCAGTTGACTTTGTAAGTTTGTTGAATCTTCTGATGACCCAGATCTGCTATTGAATCCTAGTGAAACCTTCACTTCCCTTATTATAATTTAAAATGCCAGAATTTATATTAGTTCTTTTAAGTCTTCTTTGTTCAAAGTCTGTTGTTGATGACATATCACTCTACCTTGGAACTCACTATATAGCCCATGGTGGAATAAAGTTGTGGTGATCCTCCAGTTTCAGACTCCAGATTACTGGGATTGTACACATTGAAGATGAGCTCCCCACCAAGCCAGCATTCCTTTAGGACCCTAGATTAGACACAAGCCACACCTTTTCACAGAGATCCTTTATTAATAAGCAGGGAAGAAAAGGTAAAGTGACTGCTTTCTGACTCAACCAGAAAGCAGCAAATGAACTTGATAGTGTCATTTTTTAATTGTTATTATTTTTTTATTTCTTCAAGTTACATCTCAATCACAATCCCCTTCCTGCTCCCCCTCCCATTCCACCCTCCCACCCTCTTCCTCCTCATACCCCCCCATCCACTTTCTTTTTTTTTTTTTTTAAAGGTCTATCTTTTCCCTCCAACAGTTTCCCCTTTCAGTCCAACAAATGGCTCTTTCTCTTATAACAACAAATACAATACAAAACAACAAAAACAATTAGGCCACAATTATGAGAGTTATATGGCTTAGCATACATTCCCAATGTCCAGTCCATACGTATTTGGCGTCTGACTTTAACATTCTACTATGCATCTATCTCCATGCGTTTAAATATCTATATCCAACTCAGCTTCCATCCTAACTTTCATCACAATTTTAAAAACATCTTCTTAAACCCAGAACATCCTCTTAATTGCTAAACAACTCAAAATTTAACTATGGGACTCTAGCTATCTATTCTTCAACCACATCAGAGACCTCAGAAGGATTAATATATCTGATTATGAAGGAAGTGCAGGGCCAGCAGCTTCCAAAATTAAGAAACTGGCTGTCTGGACAGTTCCCAATTTCTCTCCATACATTACAGCATCAATCGTCAGCCGTTTGGCCCCATTTCTCTGACAGACATTAATTGTAAAGCAGGAATTATGAAGGACTTGCCTACCCTATCTTGGCAGAGCTAGGCTGTTGACTTACCTGCTTCCAAGGTTTTTTTTGAGAAGAAAAAAGAGGAGGTTTGTGTTAGAATGGGCTAGGATGCAGTGGTAAATTTTGTTTGAGCATGTTAACTAGGGTTTTTGCTTGCTGGACTTCAACACTTTGATAGCTGAACTTTGGCAGTCAGGTCTCAGGAGGGAAGTGGCCAAATAAGGGAATAAATGTTGATGGCTAGCCTTAGGAATATAATCTAACAGTTTTAGCAAGGCAGAGAGAATGGGGGAGAAGGGCAAGGCCTGCCACAGTCATGTTTGCCACACCCAGACTGGTAGAGTCCCTTTACATGTGAACCACTGTGGTCAGCTTATTTCCTTTTTTGTTCTGTAAACATCATTCATTCATCTTAGCTCTTTGAGCATATTTAAAAGTGTTAAAGGATCTGTTTACCAAGTCTTATGTGCGGACTTCCTCAACCATAGGTTTTTGTTTTTTTAATCAGTTGCCTCTTTTACTGTATATGGCATGTTAAAGACCTTAAGTTTTTGTATTATGATATAGAAGCCATGTACATCAGATTCATTCCACATATCAGGTATATAGCTGCTTTTGGTTCTTTGTGATTTTGTTGTGTTGTTTTATATATATATATATATATATATATATATATATATATATATTTTTTTTTTTGTCTATGGCTGTTGGAATATGTTTCCTAGCTAAAAGTAGTCAGCTAGTGATTGGACTGCAATTTCTTTAAAACAAAAACAGTTTCATTCTTTGCAGTTGGGCTCTGTGTTTACACTAGCTAGCAGTTTACAACTCAGCCTTAACCTTTACTTCCTGTTTGTGAAGTGCCTGAAGGCCTGTCAGTGGTAAGTTGAGGTTATCTGAGGTCTGTACTAGGCCTATAGTCAGCCCCAGCATGGTGAGTTTTTCTTACAACCTGCAAGCAACTTATTTGTCTGTCAGGGAGGGGACATGGAAAATAGTAATAGGGTTCCCTCAGCTGTTTCCAGCAGCAGCAGAGAAGGTAGTTTACCAGTGTTGATGAGTAGACATTAGTAACTGGAAGTAACTTTATACTCTTGAAAGCAAGGGTTTTTAGTTGGGCATTAAAATATACCTCTAAGGCAGAATTTCAGATTTTATTCAACTGTATTTTATTTATATGGGATTTACATTTATAGAATATGAGTTTTTAAATTATTAACGGTGAGTGACCTAAGCCAATGTTGTTAACAGATGTTCCACATTAGATTCTATAATCCTATGTGTACACATACTTATCTTAACCAGTTACAGTTGTAAATGGGAGCTTTCAGTTTCTTTATCACAACTATTCAGTGTGTTTTTAGAACAGATATAATTTACAAGCTATAAAACCCACCCTATGAAAGCACACAATTCATTATGCTTTTTATCATATTTACAGTTGTATAGCCATTACCACTGTTGAATTCCAGAACATCGTCCTGACCTGTAAAATAAAAACCTTGTCTGTAAGTAATCATTCCTAGTCCTGGGCAACCACTAATGCACTGTCTCTCTGAATTTGTCTTTTCTAGACATGTAATATAAATGAGACTATATGGCCTTTTGTAACTGACTTCTTTAATTTTGCACAGTGTTTTAATAATTTATCCTTTATCAGCTTGTTTGCTTTGTGTAGTTGAATAACTATAGACATTATATGGGTACACCATCACTTATTCATTCATCAGCCAAAGGAGATTCAGATCATATCTACCTTTGGCTTATTTAAAAAAAATTTTAAATTTATTTATTACTTCAGGTTACATCTCCATCATAGTGTTCTCTTTCCACCCCTCCCAGTCCCACCCTCCCACCTCCCCCCTAATCCTTCCATCCCACTCCTCTGGAGTGGAGTGTCCCTACATAACAGTCCCGCATCCCAGTTCAGCAGTCACATGAGGGCCAAGAGCCTCCTCATACACTGGGGGCCTACAAGGCAGCACCACTAGGGAAAAGTGTCTCATTGACAGGAAAAAAAAGTCTATGTTCCTGTTCCCTTTGGTGCATTGGTTGTAGTATAGTTGTCCTTTACTATATGGCTAAAATCCGATTATAAGTGAATAGATGCCATGTGCGTCCTTCTGATTCAGGATTAGCTCACTCAGGATGAGCTTCTCTAGCTCCATCCATTTGGTTGCAAATTGCATGATTTCATTGTTTCTGCTGACTGAGTAGTATTCCATTGTGTAGTTGTACCACAGTTTTTTTTTATCCATTTGTCAGTTGAGAGACATCTTGGTTGTTTCTAGTTTCTAGCTATTACAAATAAGGCTGCTATGAACATAGATGAGGAAACTTCCTTGTGATTCGGTGAGAAATCATTTGTATGTATACCCAGAAGTGGTATGGCTGGGTCCCGAGGAAGAGCTATTCCAAGTTTTCTAAGATATCTCCAGACTGATCTCCTTTGTGGTTCCACAAGCCTGCACACCCACCAGCAATGGAGGAGGGTTCCCTTTTCTCCACACCCTCGCCAGCATGTGCTGTCATATGAGATTTTGATCTTAGCCATTCTGACAGGAGTTGTCTTGAGTTTCGTTTCTCTGATGATTAAGGATGTTGAGCATTTCTTCAAGTGTCTCTCAGTCATTAGGGATTCCTCCTTTGTGAATTCTCTGTTAAGCTCTGTTCCCCATTTTTTGATTGGATTATTTGGTTTCTTGGCATTTAATTTCTTGAGTTCTTTGTAAATTTTGGATATTTGCCCTCTGTCAGATATGGAGTTGGTGAAGATTTTTTCCCAATCTGTAGGCTGCCATTTTGTTCAAATGACAGTGTCTTTTGCCTTACAGAAGCTTCTCAGTTTCATGAAGTCCTATTTATTGATTGTTAGTTTTAGGTCCTGAGCTGTTGGTGTTCTGTTCAGGAAGTTGTCACCTGTGCCAAAGAGTTCGAGGGTTTTCCCCACTTTCTCTCTAGTAGATTTAGTTTGTCCAGCCTTATGTTAAGGTCTTTAATCCACTTGGACTTAAGTTTTGTACAAGGTGATAAGTATGGGTCTAATTTCATTCTTTTACATGCGGACATCCAGTTGGACCAGCACCATTTGTTGAAGATGCTGTCCTTTCTCCATTGTACGGTTTTGGCTTCTTTGTCAAAAATTAAGTGACCATAGGTGTGTGGGTTCATTTCTGAGTCTTCAATTCTTCCTTGGGCTTATTATAAACAAGGCTACTAACAACATTAATACACAAATTATTGTATGGACATAGATTTTTCATTCCACCATAATACCTAGAAATGGGACTGACAGGTTTTACTATAGTTCTCATATTTTAAAATATATATGTCAATATATATATTAATTTTTATTTTATTTTTATTTTTTGGTTTTTTGAGACAGGGTTTGTCTATGTGTCCTTGGCTGTCCTGGACTCACTTTGTAGACCAGGTTGGCCTTGAACTTAGAAATCCACCTGCCTCTGCCTCCCGAGTGCTGGGATTAAAGATGTGTGCCACCACACCCAGCCATTACAGACAGCTGTAAACTGCCATGTGAGTGCTGGGATTTGAACCTGGGTCCTTTGGAAGAAGAGCCAGTGCTCTTAACCACTGAGCCATCTCTCAAGCCCTTTTTAATATGTTTTTAATTGAGATAGACTTTTGTAACTTTCACCCATCCTTTCCTCCCTTCAGCTCTTATAAGGGACCCTCCCTCCATCCATTTCCATCCCCCATCTCAAGTTGATAGCTTTATTTTCTTTGATTATTATTGTTACATGCATATATGTCTATATGTATGCATAAATATATAAATGCTACCTGCTGAGTCCATTTTAGTTGTTTGTGTGTATATGGTTTCAGAGGTTTGAATGGCCAGTCAGGCTCATCTCTGGGAGAGGCTAATTCTCCTTCTTCCATCAGTCATTAGTTTCTTATAGTTTTTTTTCTAGGAGCAGAACCATATAAGATTTTCCCCCTTCCGCATTAGGATGTCCATTGATACTGCCATTGTTTCAGTCTTGTTTATATAGCCATTTTCAGGAGAACAGACTTCTTGGTATTTTGGCTCTTACAGTCTTTCTGCCCCTTTTTCTGAGGTGTACCTTTAGCCATAGATATAGGAATTGTGATAAAAGATTTTATCTGTTGGGGCTGGGCTCCACACAACCTGTTGATTTTAGTATAATGTCCAATTGTGCTTTTCTGTGATGGTTTCCATTTGCTGTGAAGAGAGGCTCCTTGACAAAGGTGGTAGTTACACTTATATCTGAGGACAAGTAGGGTTCCACTTCAGTTTCTAGAAATGGTATTGACAGGTTATATGTTTTTTTTTTTTTTTTTTGGTTTTTCGAGACAGGGTTTCTCTGAATATCTCTGGCTGTCCTGGACTCGCTTTGTAGACCAGGCTGGCCTCGAACTCGCAAAGATCCGCCTGCCTCTGCCTCCCAAGTGCTGGGATTAAAGGCGTGCGCCACCACCGCCCGGCTGGTTATATGGTTTTAAAAACTTGCCTGATTGTTTTCTTAAGCAGCACAATTTGCTGTCATGATGACTGGCTCAAGTTAGTGAAGCCAAGAATCCCAAGCCTTTACACGTACACGCTAATAACACAGTTTGCTGGGAAATGTTTTCATGATAACTGTTGCGATTACTTTCTTTTGGAAACTCTCCAGGACTCTTTTATTACTGTGCTCTTCAATAGTTTAAGTCATTTTGCTCTGGCTTTTCTACTTATTCAGCTCTAAGTTGGCTCTTGATTTAACAAAACTGACCCATCTTCACAACCAAACTCTCCAGAACAGACAGATACAAGGGGTTGCTTTGCTCCTTCCTAGTAGCATCACTTTGGGGAATGCCCACCTTTCTTGAAGAATCTTGAATTCCTTTTTCTGTGAGTTAGGATTATTTGTACCTACCTCTAGGCTCCAGTTCCTGAAGGTGTTAGAACTGGAGGCTGTTCAGAAGGACATTGTCCTAACACTTCTAAGTGCTCAGTGGATGGTAATTATTGCTGTTGCTATCACTATTGGGTTATTGATAACAAGAAATTTTTTGGAAATGTTTTTAGAAGATGAAATGTATTTTAACTAACAATCAGATTTTACTTTAGGAAATGGAGCCCTTTATAATAAAAAAAATTTAAGGTGAAAAAAGAATGGGGGATGATTGAAAATAAGCAACTGAAATTATTTTTCAAAAAAAAACCCAAATTTTATTTTATGTGTGTGTTTTAATTCATTTATGTCTGTGTACCATGTGTGTTCCTTTAGAGATCCAGAAGAGGGTGTTGGATCTTCTGGAACTAGAGTTACAATACATATGGTTGTGAGCTGCCATGTTGATGCTGGCAATTGAATCTGGGTCTTCTGGAAGAACAGGCAGTGCTCTTAACTGCTGAACAGTTGTTCCAGCCCTTGGAGTTGTTGTTTCATAATTTTTATTTATCTTTGATTTGTATTAATATCACAGCATTTTTTCTTTTCCTTTCCTGAAGCAAATGGAGTTTAATCAAAGACTTTCTAAAAGGCTAAGATAGAATGTTAAACAAAATCATCATTCCTGTTAGCACTTAGGCTGTCTCTTAAGTAAGAACTGAGTAAACCTATCCAGAATGTTTGGAAAACATTTTATTGCACAATATGATATCAACTGTCACATTTCCCTTAAATGTTGCTTATCTTTTTGTAGCTAATGATCAAGTACAGTTAATTTTTTTTCTAGTAATATTTTCTCATAAAATAATGCTCCAAGTACACTGCAGATGAAATATTGGCAGCCAAATGCACAAATTAAACATAAACACATGTACAGACAATTGGAGACAAAATAGAAATAGCCAAGAAAGTTACTCAACACTCTGATCAAATACTTCGTGTTAATTTAAAAGGAGCACATTTTTGCACTCAGTTCTAACTAAGCTGTCCCATTATCTCATCTGTAGCCTCTTAGTAAGCTCTGCATGGTTTCTAGCATTAGAAGCTTTAGAGCTAGAGGTGGGCTTTTGGGGGGGGAGGGTAATAGTCAAGATTGGCCTGGTGAGAGGTTTACAGCCAGAGCATCATTGATGTTTTAGGTTAGTACCTCTTGGTCATGGGGGCTGTGCTGTACACTGTAGGACACTCAGCAGCATCTGTGCCTCTGACCTGTACCTCTTGAATGTTAGTAGTTCCCACACATATGTAAACCACTAGCATAGTGTTTGCAGAAATATGCTTAGTCATAGGAGAGTATACAGGACACTCAAGGAAGAGAAGATCACTTGTTTATGTAGGTGTGGGAAAATATTGTTTGAACAGCAGATCGACAGATTGTAACGTCTTGTCTAATGTGAATTTTCAAGAGGAGAACATATAACATATCTTCTTTGACCACAGCCCCCCTTTACAAAAGTCAGCTTGCAGGGTGAAGCAACCCCTCAACTGGGTCATTTTCCAGGTTAGAAATTGAGGCCTGGAAGGTTACATGACTTTCCCAGAGGCTTTGTATTACTTAATTCCGAAATGAACACCTGCTTGTTTTTCACTCCTGTCCCAGGCCCTGGGAAGAAAATGAGAATTTGGAGAAGAGAAGATGGTAGCCAGGTAACTACAGCACAGTGTGGCGAATGCCCAGAGAGCTTCCAGGAAAAGCCGTAATTCTGTAGAGAGCTAAGCCTGCACTGAGCAGTGCTTAATAATGGAGACAAGCAACTGGTGTTGTGTAACTGATGACATGTGTTCCATGGTATGATTAAGCTGAAGGTTTTATTGTAGATGTGAGAGAGGGGGAGACAGAGAGAGTAAGAGAGAGAGAGATAGCAGGGCTATAAGGAGGATGGTTAGCTGGAGGAGGGAGTTTTGATAGGGGAGGAGGTGATAAGGGCTTGGACTCTGAACTGTGTAAGGTTCTTGTGATGCTGAAGGAGCCTGGAGGGTAGCATGAGCTTTGGTATGCTAATAGGCACCATAGGTAGACATTTGTCCCTTCTGCCTGTGATAAGGGAAGTGGCTCCTTTTGTTAAAGGGGAATTAATTTCACAAAATCCAAAAGAATGCTGACTTTTATCTAACTGTCAGAAATCCTCCTATAGTCTAGATTGAATCCCTTTCTAGATATTTGGACTGCCTTTTGGAGTTTGGGGAATTGGAGCTTCCTTTGAACCTAACAAATATGAGCACCCCAGGGACAAAGAGCCAAGGATAGAATCCTGCCAACATCAGTGTTTACAAGACAAGTAGACCCAGTGAGCACACAGAGGAGGCAGGGCAAGCAAGGGGAGAAGTCAGCTGTAGGTGAGAGCTTGGGCCTCAGAGCTGAGTTGTGGTTGTGTTTTACCATCTGCCCTTCCTCAGCCTGTGTGTTATTTGGACACATCATCAACTTAAGAAACTTAGCAGAAGTATATAAAATACAGAATACTGTGCTTGGCATTCAGGTGGTCAGTAAATACTGGATGATATTCTGGTTGACAGACAGCATAAGGACTCTTGCACTTAGAATGCCATAGAGATTGTGGGTGGCCTGGGCAAAAATCACATTTCAGTGGGATAGTTTGAAAAGAAAGAAGGAGGTGAAAGAGCAGAGGCTTTGAGTTCAAAACTTTCTCAATTAGCTGTGAACAAACCTGACCAGGAGGTTTGTTGCTGTAGGAAGTGGAGCTTGAATGCAGATTTGAAGGAAAAAGGCAGGAGAGGCTTGGGAATGGCAAATTGCTTGTTGGTAAGAGGTAAGGGGAGAATGAGGAGCAAAGGGAAGAGATGGCTAGGAAAATGAGTTTAGAAAGGCAAGTAGGTGGACTTCAGTTGGGAACATGCACTGTACTTGAGCTTTCTCAGAGAGCATAGAGACTACTGGGGTTGAGATTTGTTGATTTCTGAAAATCAAGTAGAGCACTCTCCTTTCCATAAAGATAGCATCTTCCAGACTCTGAAGGACAGGAAGAGAGAGCTCTCCTGTCAGGATAGTCAGGAATCAGTGTGCCTTCAGTCATCCAACAACATTAGAGACACTTTGGAATGCAGACTCATGTTGCAGTCATTCTTGACTCTGATTAAAAGGGTTTTGTTTTGTTTTATTACTTCAAGTTACATCTCCATCACAGTTACCTCTCTCCACCCCTCCCGGTCTTACCCTCCCTTCTCCCACCTCTCCTCTCCCCTCTCCCACCTCTCCTACTCCTCCGGAGTGGGAGTGGGTTGCCCCTACATATCAGTCCCCCTCAGTTCAACAGTCATATGAGTGTAGGAGCTTCCTCTTGCACTGGGGGCCTGTATGGCAACTCTATTAGGGCACAGTGTCCCACTAAGAGGTAACATGGTCTATGTTCCTGTTCCTTTTGGTATGTTGATTGTAAGATAGTTGTCCTGTACTACATGGCTAAAATCCAACTATAAGTGAATAGATGCCATGTGCATCTTTCTGATTAAAAGTTTTTAAAGGGGTTTGTAGCTCAGCTGGTAGAGCACATGCCTAGCATGCATGTAACCCTGGGCTCCATCCCCAGTACCATATAAACTCAAGTATGGTGAGACATACTTGTAAATCTCTGCACTTGGAAGGTAGAGGCAGGGAATCAAAAGCTGAAGGTCTGTCACAGCTACATGAAAGCTAACCCATGCTACACGAGACTTGATCTCAATAAATAAAAAAATTAGCAACACTCAAACACCCCCTAAATTCCTATGGAACTGTGGCCATTAGCTCTTGTAATAATTTCTCTGTGTAGAGATGTGTCTGCCATAGTTCCTTCTCTGCTGGCCAGTGGTTTATTGTTTGTCTGACTAAGCCTACCAAACCCTTCCCCTTTCCCAGTGTCCCCGCAATTCTGAAATCTTAGAGGTCTGAGGAAGCTGAGTCCCTCTGGAACTTAAGAGGAGACTATCTTGTACTTCCTGGCATAGGCGCCTTGGTGTAAAACATTCCATGCATGGGTGCAAAGAAGCCAGTGGACAACTGATGTGCATTTTCACACTTTTGCCCTGACAAGTCATCTGGGGTTTTTCAGCATTCTTTGCAGTCATCTCCTTAGACTGCCCAAAGGGGAGCAGGCTTTCTTCCACAGGTCCGTAGGGACTTGTTGGGGATAGAAGGCTCCTTTCAGATAGAGAAATATCATAGGGCTTGACTGTTACAGAAGAGTCAGGTGATTCTGAATTTAGCATCATCCTTTCCTGTCAAAGTCTCCCTGCTTTGTCTTCCAGAGGTCTTAGAGCCCCAACATTGCTCTTCGAAGGAGGCGTTTCTCTCTGTTCCCCTTTTTTGCAAGTATGCCTTTGATTATTCCTCTATTTAAGGAAGGAACCCCTGGGTTTCTGTTTTTTTCCCCCCTTGTCTGGAAGACAGGCAAGATTCTTTGAGTAGATGGAATAACACCCAAAAATTCAGGAGTTCTTCAAAACTGAGAGAAAATAATGGACCTTCCTGGACTCCTGCAGAGCGAAGCTAGAATTGGGAACAGCTGTGTTTGAGTATCTCCTAATTGTTATTTATTCTATCTGCAGATCTAAAGCCCAACAAATGTATGAATAGATCTTTGCTGATCCTATCCCTGTTGTGGTCACAATTGCTATAAATAAGAGAACCACAATGTTCTGTTTTCTTAAACTCCTGGGTTTTACACAGTTCACTGTTTGTCCTTTGCGACTCTCTGCTCTGGCCTCTGTTCCTCTCTAAGACTTGAAGGGAGAGGAGAAGAGATGCTGCTGTCAGTTCTCTCTAGGCCTTTTCAGGCTTGCTGCTCATCTCCATGAGAGTCATCCTCCAGGCCTCCAGGAGCCCCATACAGCACACACTCACCTCCTCTGTGCCACTCATACCCCTGTGATCTCCTGTAACCGATCTTTTAAATTATTATTTAACACTTATTTATTTATTACTAAATTAACTTATAACAAACACCAACAATTTCTTAACTATTAATCCTATAAATTCCTACAACCCCTTTAACCTATCCACTAAACCTATTGATAATTATAACAACTACTTTCATAACCTTTTAGAATGATACAGTCTCTGGGGCAGGTCCTCAGTCGTCAGGAACACAGTCTTTGTTGTAGATTCTTTAACGCACTTAGCAGTCCTTTTTCTGGATCTCTCAGATGTAGGTTCTTCAGGGTAAGTTGGTTATTGCAGTCTCACCTTAAATAAGGCTTCATGCTTTCTTCTCTGTGGAAGACCCCAGCCATCTGCAGGCCAACTTACTTCTTTTGAATCAGGAACTCAGCTGCTCTGCCTCAGTCCTTAAAGCCAGGCACAGTTTCCCCTAGGCCACTGATCGGACAGATCAAACCCCTCCAGGCAAAAGCTGAGCCACAGGGTCCAGTCCTTGGCCTTTTGGTGTCTTGCTCAGGCTTTCTTTGCTCACCGGCTTCTTTCTGCTTCAGGGAGAGAGCTGGCCATCAATGGCCAGCCCTTTTTTCAGCAGGACTCTTGGAGCTCTCTAGCATCAGTGGCCTCTTCTTTTTCTGGGCTCCATGCACTGTCCTTAAATAGGAGGAACTCTGTTTCAGCTTAATTTGGGCTCCACCCACTTAGCAGCTGAAAACAATGTCAGGCCAGATACTTTGTTTCTTCAAGTCCATTAAGTCTTTCCTGTTTTCCTGACTTCAACATTGTTTTTCAGTCTATTGAGTCTTTCCTGTTTTTCCTGACTTCAACCTTGTTTTTCAGTCTATTAAGTCTCCTGTTTGTTTCCTGTTTTTAGTCCTTTTGCTGATAATGCTCTTCATGCCCCGAATTAAGAGACAGTATCAGAAACCCCTATATATTTTCTAAATCTAATTTATCTAACCCCTACAATCTCCTGTCAGTTCTTTATGACCCTGCAAGAATTCTGAAGAGGTCAACTCCTTTCCTTCTTATGTCCAGTTCCTGATTCTGTGGATGCCTGTTGTTTTCTTCAGTCCTCCATTCTTTTTTCCTTTTTTCTTTTCTTTTCTTTCCTTTTTTTTTTTTAAACTTATAGTACAGTGAACCACAGTAGCAAAATGTATAGTTCGTACTCTTCAGCTGTGCTGTTTCATAGTTCTGCTTTTCCTTTAAGGCTGATTCCAGCACCACTTTCTGAGAAGAAACTGTTCTAGTTTTCATCTCTTTCAATAAAATGGCGGTACTTAAGTATTGTTAGGAAGTGGGAACATTTTATAGTGACTGCTGCTCAGGTGATGATGACAGACTGAGAAAGAGAAGAAAGCAGAGCCAAGAGAAAAGGCACCCCCATTTCCGCACTCAGAGACAGTTACTTGAAGTCACCCAACAGGAAGGTACTGCTGCCTTTGCCTCCTGCCAGCCTATTCAAGAGGGTGGAGGCTGCGGGGGGTGGGGGGGCTTTTTGTTTCTAGGAGGGAGGAGGGAAACTAGAAAATTTGAGTTTCTCTTAAGAAGAGTTTTGTTAGTCAGTCGTATCTACTTAGTTAAATAAAAACTCAAAGCAAGCTACTTTTGAGTTAGGTAGTATACTAGCAAGACTGAATTAACAGTTCTCTGTTGTATGGATGTATGAAACCTTGAAACAGTTTTCTCATGCGGAAAATTTAGATTGCTTTCATCTTTAATTATCAACAAAAGTTTTGGATTAAAGAAGCTGTTTTTAAAAGTTCTCTTCCTCGTTTGTGAAGGAGGTCCTGATCAATGGTTCAATAGAAAGATTTCTTTTCATTAAGAGAATAAAGAGAGCCATGTAAGATCTATTTCCTAGTCCAGCAGAAATCACATTGGTAGGTCTTAAAGGAGAACCAATAAACACCAGAGAACCATGAAACTGTCTGAACTATGGGTCTAGTCCATCAGGCAACTATCTGCAAGTGCTGTCTTACATAAAAGTTAGATGAACATGTATGAAAGGAATGTTAGTGCCATTGTTAAACCATTAGAGCAATGCTTTCCCAGTGAGAAGTCAGAGAGTAAGAAAGGAAAAAACTCTTTAATAATAGCATGCAGCTGATTCTCGCTAATGTACAAAGGAGCCATCATCAAACAGAAAATGTTACCAGCTTATATAGGCTTATGCATTCCACATATGATGTCATCCTTGTATATTCTTCCGGTCTCAACCCCAGGTTACTCTTCGAATAATTTAAACAGAGACAGGAGACTGCAGGTCTGGTCATTTGGCCATATGGGAGATTTACACAGCAAATAATTATTTCTGAAGTACACCTCTGTTGTTCTTTTCAAGTAGTTGTTACCCAGGGTCATCTTGTCCACCAAGGATAATTATGCTTTTTCTTTTTTTTTTTTTTTTTTTGGTTTTTCGAGACAGGGTTTCTCTGTTTAACAGCTCTGGCTGTCCTGGACTCGCTTTGTAGACCAGGCTGGCCTCGAACTCCCAAAGATCTGCCTGCCTTTGCCTCCCAAGTGCTGGGATTAAAGGCGTGCGCCACCACCGCCCGGCTGCTTTTTCTGAGTGTTGAACCTGAGAGGGGCTCACCGAATCCTGACGCCCAAAGACCACCAATGCCCCCAATTCGCTGTAATAGACAAGAGGTTTATTAAACTGACGCGCCAGGGTTCAACTCCCCCGTAAAGCTGTTCTCTGGCCCTTTAAATACACAAGTGGCTACAAAAAGGTGGGGGCACCAAGGAGTAGCTTTTTTTAGCAAGGCAACAGCCACAGGTGGTGATAAAGGAACAAAGAGTATGTTAAGTTAGGTGGTGGATGCAAGTGGGGAGTGTAGAGGAGGGAACCAGAGGGGAGCCTGAACAGACGGTCAGCTATGCAAGCTTTGATGTTTTCAAGGACTGAGTTCTGTGGAAGGTTTCCAGAAGGAGTGAGGTCAGGGTCTCACCACAGAGGAGAAGGCCATGGATTCATTAATTTTTACAGTCTTACAAGAGCACAGGGAGACTAGGATTTGATGATGGCTGTTACCTTGTCCTGCTCTCTTATGCTGCCTGGTAGAGGCATGTTCTTTGCCTAGGTATGCGGCTGATCCTAATGACTGGTTATAAGTCAGTGTTGTCTCTCTTTGTTAGAGGAATGAAACCTAACTGGAGGTCAATCTTGAACAAACATTAGCAGAATTTCCCCCTCTGTAACCGTAACAACATTTCTACTTCAATTATAGCACACATTTTCTTCCTCCAATTTCTAACAGGCCTGGTTAGTATAGTGCTTATTTCCCAGTCACACTGGGGGCAGCACATAAATTTTCCTTTGTATAGCTTAGTATTTCCTTAGCAAGTTTATTTGTTAATCCTTTATAGCATCCATTTTATTACTTAAAGTTTCTGTAGGAACAAAATGGAGAGCTGGCCTTTGAGCATGTGGTGACTAGACACAGGCTGGAGTTACCTGAAAAGAGAGAGTGACAATTGAAAACACCTCCATGGGGCTAGCCTGAGGGCACGCATGTGGGCATTTTCTTAATTAGTGATTGACATGAGAGAGCTCATCTCATTGTGGCTGGTGCCACCTCTGACTAGGTGGTCCCAGGGTACATAGGAAGGCAGGCTGAGCAAGTTCATGCCTCTACTTTCCTGTCCTGACTTCCCTGGATGGTGTATTACAAGCTGTAAGTGAAATAAACCCTTTTCCCCAAGTTGCTCTTGGTCATGGTGTTTTATCACAATAGTAGAAACCCTAACTAAGACAGAAGGTGACCTGAAATACCTGTAAATTGATGACATATACAGTTAGTTACAGTTTTGTATAAATGCAGGCTGCACTTGGTGAGTGCCTACCAGTTACATCTCACACAGGAGGAGGAGGAAAAATGGGCCCTAAAGAAGTATCTTGTTAAGCCAAGCCTTGAATAGTGTGTTTGCAGAGAACAATATGGAACATCATATTATAGGAGGATGCATCCTTAAAGATTAGCCTAACCCATGGGAGAAACCTCAAGACCGTGTCTTTATAGGGAGAGGAGACTGCTAGTTAATTAGGGGACAAGCTTACGTGGCTCTCAACAAGTGTTAAGGAGTTTGAATTTAGAAAATAAACTAGAAAGGAATCAGATGATATAGTAATATATGATATTATATAATATATAATTAGCAATTAGAGAGGTAGTGGTCAGAGAGAGAGAGAGAGAGAGAAACAACATGAAAGAACTCTATTGACAGTGGTATCGCTCAGACTTTGAGATTGGGGAATTGTGTGTGGATGTGGACATACTCAACCTCTGGTTGTTTATCTTTAACAAAAATATTATAAGCAATGTGGTCATTATTATTCATGCACACTTGTGAATCTTACTATTCTTATTGTGTAAACCCTGGAATTAGAGCTGTTGAGGGAAAGGAAGTCAATTTTGAAGTCTTTTAATAATGTGGTGAAATTACCTCCAGAAAATCTAATTTGCCAGTTTGCATGCAATTAGGATGCTGCTTCAACCCACCAAGCATTATTGCTCTCAATTAACACTAATTGATAGAAAAATACGTACTTTTTAATTTGTATTTTTTAGTACTTGTGTGGTTGAACATTTTTCACTAATTACTTTTACAACATTTTTTCTTCTTCCCTCCCTTTCCTTCTCCCATGCTGGCGATTGAACTCAGAGCCTTGTGTGCATTAGGCAAACACTCTACCATTGAGCTATATTCCTGACTGTTTTCTTATTTTTATTTGAGCTGTTTCTTTTTTTTTTTAATTCTGGTAGTTCTAGTAGTATTTAGTTGCTGAACTCCATGCTTTCCTATTTTGGGAACCTTTGTTTGTGCTTACTTTTTATTTATGTTGTTTTGTTAATAAGAGAAATGTCTGAGCAGAGTAAGATGTCTTGCTTGTCCTTCCTGCTTGGTTCATCACCATCTTGTATAACTGTTGGTATTTGTGTAAATGTTCCACTTATTTCCATTTTCAGCTGCTTCAGATATCCAATTCAGTGGTTTTCTGATAACAGCATTGTTGTAGGAATGCTCCCTTTTAAGTTTCCAATAGTCTTAAAAAAATTAACCCTAAATCAGATAACTTGGTCTAACAAAGAATTTACAAAAAATATTTTAGAATGCATTTTTATTTTATTTTATATCCATGTATGTTTTTCCTGCATGTGTGTACATGCATCATGTGTGACATGTCTACAAAAGCCAGAAGTGAGTGACAGAAGCTCTGGAACTGGAGTTACAGGTGTTTGTGATCTGCCAGTGGGTTCCGGGAACCAAACTCCGGATCCTTTGTAACAGTTGTTTTTGTTTTGTTTTAATTATGGATCTTAACTAGTTTTTCCTGAGGGACAGTGCTGCCTTTTCCCCATAGATGAGGAATTGAAGGAGTGGAACATGATAATAGGACTGTTTATCTGAGGGTCCTAACAGGGCCTATGTTGCCCACACTAACATGTACCTACCATTGGTTCTGGATGGCTTGGGTTCCCAGCAAATGCTGGCTACAAAACTAGGGTGGGTCTCTGTAGTTATAAGCCACCCAGGGTGCCATATGTGCTTGTTTGATAGACTCTGAGGTTCATCTGTTCTGTGTTTTTGCCAGCTTGCTTAAGAAAACACAAAAACAGGGGCTGGAGATATGGCTCAGTGGTTAAGAGCACTGTCTGCTCTTTCAGAGGTCCAGAGTTCAATTCCCACAATCACATGTTGGCTTAAACCATCTATAATGAAATCTGATACCCTCTTCTGGCATATAGGGGTACATGCAGATAGAGCTCTCATCCATGCAAAATAAGTAAGTAAATAAATAAATACATCTTTAGAAAAAAGCACAAAAACCAGAAAGTGAAAAGTAAACAAGCAAATAGGCATGCATATGTGATAAATGTTCATTTTTTACATGAAAATTTGGAAATTATAATTTAATTCCTGAAAAAACAATTTCCCTGGGGAGATGTTTATGGGAGGAGCATGCACACTTCAAGGAAATATGGGATTTGGACAGAAATTATTTTTCTTTAAAGGCATAGATTTTCTGATGCTATTTAGGAGACCTAACCTTAGATCTTACCTCTGTGGTCCAGGTATTTTCACACTCAGAAGCACTCGGATTTTGAGCTGAATAACTCTTCTTTTTATTATAGGATGATTTGATATCTCTAGTTTCTACCAACCAAATGCTTCAGACCCATCTACACCCCAACCATTAAAATAAACAACTCCCCTGGATATTGGCAGGTGCTCTCTTTATAGTCCGTGGTGGAGAACTGATGGGAGAAAACCTGTAAGGGTTGTAGATTGGCTGCATGAGAATGTGTTTGAGCTGGGACTGGGGAGATGGTTCAGTAGTTAAGACACTAGTTGTTCTTCTAGAGGATCAAGTTTCAATTCCCAGCATTCACAGGATGACTCACAACCATCTGTAATTCTAGTTCTAAGAGATCCAGTGCCCCTTTCTGACTTCTGCAGGTACAGCAAATGGTGTACAGACATACATACAGACAAACACATCCCTACCTATAAAAATGAAAAAAAAATTCTTTGACTTTTTTGTTTTTTGAGACAGTGTAGCCCTGGCTTGTCTGGCCTTGAACTCAAAGTGATGCCTCTGCCTCTGCCTCTGCCTCTGCCTCCAGAGAGCTGGGTTGAAGGGTGTGGGCCTCATTGATAAGTTTCTGGCTGACTTTTGTATGGCTACTTATAAAGCAGGTATTTGTTTTCAAAATAAGAGTAGGCTCCTAGAATCAATATCACTAATTAACTTTGTTACATTGAAAGTTAAATTAGTGAATTGAGATCTGGAGATAGGTTAAGAGACTGGAAGTTTATTTTCTTCTTCTTTTTTTTTTTTGTTTTCTTTTGTTTGTTGAGACAGGGTTTTACTGTGTAGCCCTCCCTGTCTTGGAATTGACTCTAGACCAGGGTGGCTTTGAACTGAGAGATCCACCTGCCACTGCCTCCAGAGTGCTGAGATTAAAGACTTGCCCTGCTGAAAGGAAACTTTCTAAAAAGACTGATCTTTACATATTCCAGGCCAAAGATAGGAATCACAGGGCAAATCAGTTATGATTGTTATATTTATCTCTTGTGTGTTGGTGTATACATCAAAGAACAATAAATGCCTTTCTTAAAATATCTGCATGCCCTTCTGACTATGTGGATCACAAGATCTGCCGGTTGTGGCTTTTTTGTAGATATTTAACTTGTTCATACGAAGTACTCACCTTCCACAGAAATCTGGAAAATCAAAGCCTTCAACAAAGCCTCTATTTGATTACATACTGTAATAACTGTGGGTTATATGCTTAGACTAGAAATTAGTATGGTATGTTTCTTTACCCGTGGTTTAATTTCCTCCTCATTATTGCTGGCTTTTTAAAGGTGTTTCCTTTTATTAACACTGACAGTACAGATAAAACAAAATCTGAAGAGCCATGCCCCAGATTCAGTCTCACCAGTGAGTGTTATATGGGCATTTGGTCTTATATGACAGGTTACATGCGGTTTTACATTTTATTTTTGATAACACAATAGAAATAATTTTATGTAAGTTAGTTTGAAAGATAATGGTTCATGTGTGATCTGTTGTTCCATGGTAAAATGTATTTGTCTTGCATAATTTTTAGCACCACTCTTCAGTGCAACTTGCATTAATTCATTGTTAAATGTATTTTTACTAATTGCTTAATTGGACTAAATTATGAATCTTTTGCCAAAACAAAGAATCTTGCTTATACTGGACACATAATTAATCATATTTAGATCTGTTTTTTAGAAGCTTTGATGACTTTATAACACTTTTGGATAATTAGGTAGGATGTAATGTTTCTGTATTTTAATGCAACTTAAAAGGCCATAAAATAATAGTTGGAAATTAGAACTATAGTAAATTTCATTGCAGTGATCACTGCCAACAGAAGAAAGAAGAGGCATTCCAAAAACAAACAAGCCTTTGAAAGAAATATATGAAGTTTAGCTACCCTCTTTTTCTGTTCAGTCTTAAGCTTCGTCTACAGTGAGTTGGGACTGGCTTGGAGCAGGGAAGTCATTTGTGAGAAAATAGTTTACTGTGAAAGACTGTTAGTGCTTTTTGTTTGTTTTTCTTTTGTTTTCACAATTTCATTGGCCCTTGTTCGAATACATTTCTACATGAAACCAGGAAATAGTATATCTTTTGTTGTTACATTTCTAGTGCAAAGGTAGCATTTCAAAGCATTGTAATAGAGCAGACGTTAAGATGTGTCATAGCTAGATGCCTCCTGGAACATGAAAATGACTTTAGGATTTGATTTTTCCATATTTCCTTTTTCTCCTTTGTTTTGTTTTCATAGTTGAGTACCAGTGTGAGTCAAGGAATTGCATTCACTTTACTGAGTCTAAATTTGTTCTTGTATAGAGCAAAAGTATTAAAAACATGTACTTTTTACACAAGTGTTTACAGAAATATCCTACTTAAAAGTTTTATCCAGTTTTAACAACTCTAGATTTCCTTGAGTTATCTAATGTTGGGTGTATAAATATAGGTATTCCTAGGAATAATTTCATGCTTTCACACCTTGTCTTCCTTAGCTTGTAAGAATGTTTTGGGTATCATGGGGCTGTGTCCAAAGAGCATCTTTCATTCCAGTTTCTTGTGTATTAGGAAAAAAACCAGTAAACAAGACAGACCATAAATTTACTCAAAGAGGTGAGGATATTAAAATAGGGAAGTACAACCAGTCTTGGTAGCATACTCCGTTAATCCCAGTACTCCTGGAGACAGAGAAGTATATCTCTGTGAGACTAAGGGCAACTGGTTTATGTAGTGAGTATCAGGACAGTCAGAACTATGTAGAGAGACCCTGTCTTAAAAACAACAACAATAGTGCCAGCCAGCCAGCCAGCCAGACAGCCAACCAACCAACCAACCAACCAACCAAGTGAGTTCCAGGACAACCAGAACTATATAAAGAGACTCTGTCTCAAAAACAACAGTAATGGGGTGGAGGGAGAGGGCTGTGATGGAGATGTAACTTGAAGTAATAAATAAACATTAAAAAAATAAAAAAAAACAACAGTAACACAACCAACAAAACAAACAATAACAACAACAACAAAACTGTACAAAGACAAAAAAAAAACAGAAAAGCAGTAGAATAGTATTTATTTATAGAATAAAATCAGTAGAGATGTATTGGCTGCTGTAGAATAAAAATACTTGTAGTGTTACCAAGCATCTTAATGCACACAAGTCCAGATTTCCACCCTTTTCACATTGTAAAGACTATAGGTGTAGCTTTTCTTGTAGTAATTCTGTTATTGTCACCCTGTTTTCTTGCAAAGAAGCATGTTTTTAAAAAGCAGCAGAAAAGGACAGTGAGGAATCAGAGGGAATTCTCAAGCAACATTTTATGTGTATCTGAAGCTTTGGGGTCGACCCGTTGGTATTGTCCATTCTTAAAAGTAATCATATAGTGAGGGAATTAGGACATGTCTAGGTTACAGTCATGTAGGAATAACTCAGGCAACTTCTTTCCTTTCCCCTCCTCTAATCTCAGTGTGTAAAATGTGCCCCCCCCAAGCAGCTCCACTCCAATTCTAGTCTTCCCATCCTAACTGTCCCTCCTGCCCCCAGCTCATCTTCTAAGAGCTTCCTGTAGAAGGGCATTAATAAATCAGTCCTCTCTTTTCATTTCCTTCTTGACATTTTTGTTGCAAGAGAAGTCAGTTCTCCTCATACTGTGTCTTTTCCTATGCTTCAACAACTGTGCTGTCTTGTGTTTACTTTTGCAAAGGCTACAGCTGTGTTCCATGTTATAAAATCAGGTTTTAGTTTTATTTTAATATTTATTTATTGAGACAGGGTCTCATTCTGAAGTCTAGTCTGTCCTAAAACTTATGACAATATTCTTGCCTCTGGAACTGCAGTTGTGTGCTACCACACCCAAACTCCTTCCCCCCCCCCCCACCACCCTGCCACCTTATTTTTGCAGTACTGAAGATAGACTTGGGACTTTGTACTTACTGTACTCTATAAATGTACTATACCCAAGCCCTAAATTGATTTCTTTAGAAATAGGCCTTGGTATCAGATAGATGTCTTATTTCTGCTATAAAACTGACTGAAACAAAGCAAGTTATTTAACCCCTGGATGTCTGCATTACAAAATGGGCTGATAATAGCTTTTATTATAAAGATCGAATGGGATAAAGTACACACACACACACACACACACACACACACACACACACACACACACA
>CAJQZJ010001969.1:5251474-5276083 GCA_907164525.1 Lophiomys imhausi
ACACACACACACACACACACACACACACACACACACACACACACACACGTTATATACTTTTAGCATTGGGAAGCCCCTAAGAGAGAGTTTCATGAGGGATGGCTACTACTGTTGTACTCCCTCATACCAGGCCTGTTTCTGCTTTAGATTTTGCAGGTTTGCAGGCCTCTGCACGCTAATCTTTGGTTTCCCTGCTTATACCTTGTAGGTCAGTCTGTGAGTCTGTGGCCCACCTTGACCTCCCTTGCCTATTCTTCTGCCTTTCCTTTTCTTTGGGTCAGTTATCTTTCCGTACCCTATGTTTTTCTTACTATTTTGCCATCCATGCTATTTTGTTGTTGGTGGTGGTTTTCTTTTTTAAGGTTTTTCCAGAAAGGGTTTCTCTGTGTATCCTTGACTGTCCTGGACCCTAGACTCACTTTGTAGACCAGGCTGGCCTTGAACTCACAGAGATCTGCCTGCCTCTGCCTCCCTGAGTGCTGGGATTAAAGGTGTGCATCATCATGCCCAGCCCACACCTCAGTGCTTTTGATTCTCTTTTACCTGATGACATCATCGCTGGGATGCTCATATTGCTCAACACTTCATCATCTATCTACCAATTCGGCGTTGCCTCAGCCTTGTAATTATTCTTTCCTTTCCCCCTTTCTCCCAGTCCTTCTCTTCCCTTATTTCCTGCTTCCCACATCCCTTCTTTTTCTTCCTTAAAATTTTAGCACTCCACAGCCAGGGTGTTTTCTAGGGAAAAAAAAAGTGAATTAGATTATTCTCATAAACCCGTTAGCCAGATTCCTGGCTGCTCTACCCCTTCCTCTAGTATCTGCCCCTGCAGCTCTGGCCACAGCACCTCTCCATGATGCTCACCACCCATTGACCCCACTTCTATCTCCTGACTACTCAATACTTTGTTATCTTTCTTGTGCCACAGTGTGTGCTCTGGAAATAACAAATGCCAGCAGATCCTCCAAAGAGTACAGTGGCCACAGTCTGGCTTTGACTCTACAGGAATACCTTTCCTCCCTTCTCATCCCAAGTGGCTTCTCCTTGGTCCAGTCAGCCTCTTGAGAAGGTCCTCTTTGAAGTTTGGATGCTCATGGCCCTTCATTTCTTTTCACACAGCAGCACTCCTGTCTTTCAGACCTGTGACCCATATTTTACAATTTTAAATTGAATGGAACGAACTAGAAAAGAATACTGTTTTTCATGTTTGTATTCAGTTGTATATAGAGTTGCAGGGTAAACTATTTGTAGTTTACCCTGGCTCTCAAAATAATAGGTGTGCCATTCTGTACTGAAATGATCTGTGTGTATGGTTGACATGGACTCTAAATTCCCTAAAAGCAGTGGCCATTCTTAACACGTTGCCTAGTCAAGTACAGAATCAGTGAAGAACTTGTGAAGCGGAATCTGCCCATCCTTGATGAATCACAGGAGAAGGGAGAAAGTGCAGTTCATGAGCCACAAGCCGCTGTTTTGAGCTTCTGTGAAGTACTGTGCTTGAGCACTGGGAAAGAAATCTGTGCTGGAATCAGCCAAGACGAGCACCTGCTCCCTCATGTCCAAGTGGACTTGTGTATGCTGTACAGTGACAGGTCCTGTCACTGTTTAGGGGCAACAGCTCTCTTTTGTGTCAAGACTGAGCTTTTACCACATCACACTGTATAAATGACCTTCAGATTCCAGGGGAGCTTAGAATGTAAATGTGGGTCCACAGCAGTGTTTTAATGGTTTCATGATGTTTTATTATAATTTTCTAACAAATGCCATGTAGATATCCCTATTATTTTAGCATTATAAAAATAACTTTCTAATTAAGATCTGGAAGTAGGGGTGTTCTCTTTCCTCCCATCTTCACTGATGTTCTTCTTAGAACTGAAGCCAGACCTGGCAATCAGGGCAACTTGTCATGGTCTCCGAGTTCCTTGGCACCTTCCTTGTGTTGGCAGGGGGCCAGATGTGACCCAGCTCACTTTTCCATGCTTTTAAGTTGTTCTGTTTTCTTTTTCAAATTTAGTATTTGTTCTCATAATTGTATTGCCTCACCTTCACCATCTCATCTTTGTGAAATTTTTTCCTTCATCTTATCTTCTAACTGGTTTCCCTAAAAATGAAGAATTTAATATCTTTAATAAGAACTTGAGGGGAATGAGTTATTAAGTGACTTCTACTCCATTTGGGTACCTGCACTTAATGAAAGGAAGAAGATTTGTTTATTGTGCTACAGACTACACATTGAAAATGGTACAAGTTCTCAAGGGACTGCAACTCTGTCCTTACAGGGTGTAATCTGGAACAGTGAACCCAGCTTTCTGTCTGTCCCTAGATGGGCCAGTCAGGACCAAGTGTGCTGCTACAACTCCTTTTTTTCACCCTCACACATTTTTTTTTCTTGTCTCTTTTTCATATCTACATGCTGCCTCATGTTTTCAAACATTGTTATAGGTGCTTAATTTTATAATCCTGACATGAAAAAAGAGATTTGTTTATTTTATGTGTATGACTGTTTTGCCTGCATGTATGTATATGCACTGTGTGTGTGCCTGGTGTCTGGATGCCAGAAGAGGGTGTCAGATCCCCTGGATCTAGAGTACACATGGTTCTGAGTTGCCATGTAAGTTCCCAGAATGCAATCTAAGTCCTCAGAAGAATCAAGTGCTCTTAATTGCTGAACCATCTCTCCAGTCCCCTGTAATTGTGACACCTTGACACAAGTGACAATCTTGAAAGGTATGGTCCTATTGAAAATGCTAGCTGAATAATATGTTTTCATTTCTTGAGGTCAGATACCTCATTTGATTCTCTCAAGTTTTCCAAATTATTAGCTGTCAGAGTATTCTCTGAACCAGCTCTAACACCCGAGCATTGACAGTGACATTGTGAGGTTATCTGAGGTGTAGTTTCTGCCATTTTCAAAAAAAGTGCCTACAAAGAGGTTTTGAGTGCTAGCTAATCTTAGAACTTAAGAGGAGTCTGAAGAAAATGTTATATAAGAATTAGTTTTCAACATTTTAGCTATCCTTTGTAAGTATATCTAGACATTTATATTTATGTTTATATATATATTGTATTATATTATTTTAATAGAATATTTTAACATTGTATTTACATGCTTTAAAAAAGCAGTCTAAGGGGATCCAAGATGGCGGCGGCCTGTGCGGACGTATTTTGATTTTGGGGTTAATAGTCACAGGGTGGCGAGTGTTGCAGGACACTGTACAAATGGCTCAACCCCTTCTAAATCTCACCCAACTACCAAGGGAACACTGAGGGTCCCTGGGCAGGACGCTCCTTCCCACTCTCGGACATGCAAGGAAGCCGCTGGACCCGGGAATCGGGATACCCCCATCCCCCAACAGGAGAGACTCCTGGTAAGTTCCAATCTAATACCCAGCGGGCAGATTCAGATCCCACACAGAGATAATCCCCACCCTGCTGGGCACACCCAGGTCTCCCACAGACCATCCAGCTATCTGGAGAAAGGTTGCAATGCTTGGAAGTGAGCACAGCTCTGCTGCAAAGTTCCTTCAGACTTCAGATTGCAACCCACTGCTGTGACATCACTGGCCAGTTTCCAAGCCACGGAAGCGGCAAGGCTATTGGGGCTGAAGGGCAGATTTACCCACTACAGGATCCAACCCCCAGCAAACTGCAAGATACTTGAAACTGTCGTATATCGGACTTTTATACTAGTACTGGCCCTTCCAGCTGGGAATCAGAGCTTACTTGTACACAGCTCCACCACCTGGATTAGTTAGGTTTCCACCTAGGAGGCGAGGCTGAATGACTCACCTTATAGGGGTGGAGTAAGGCAACTCGAATCCTACACCAAAGCACCCCCTTTGGACCCAAGTCCAGAAGACAGCTAAAAAATTCCACACGGCCAGAGGCCCCAGACCAAAGAAAAAGAGCGAAATGACTCCAATAAAAGAAAGCAACGCTATTCCATCCAGCCTGAACCACCTCACCACGGCTGAAACACATGAAAATGATGACAATTCTACATTAGGGAAAGTGATAGAGTCCCTTCAAGAAGAACTTAAATCTATGAAGGAATTCAAAGAAGCCACAATTTTACAAGTCAAAACAACGAATAACACCATTAAAGAGCTCCAAGCCAAGGTGACTCAGCTTGAACAGGAAAAGGACAGAGGAATGAAAGATTTCCAGGCAAAAACAAGCAAACTGGAGAAGGAAATGTACAAAACGAACAATACCATTCAAGACATGAAAATAGAAATGGAAACAATAAAGAAAACACAGTCAGAGTTAAAAGAGGAAATGGAGAAACAAGGCAAGAGAACAGGAACTACGGATGTGAGTATCAAAAATAGGATGCAAGAGATGGAAGACAGGATCTCAGGCATGGAAGATTCGATGGAAGAAATCAGTACAACATCCAAAGAAAATGAGAAAGCTAAAAAGTCTCTCACCCACAACATCCAAGAAATCAAGGACTCAATGAAAAGACGGAACCTAAGAATTATAGGCATAGAGGAAGGAGAAGACTCCCGACTCCATGGTCCAGGAAATATCTTCAACAAAATCATAGAAGAAAACTTCCCAAACCTAAAGAAAGAGATGCCAATAAAAATCCAAGAGGCTTACAGAACACCAAACAGATTAGATCAGAAAAGAAACTCCTCTCGCCACATAAAAATAGAAACTCCAAATGTAGAGAACAAAGAAAGGATATTAAAAGCTGTAAGAGAAAAAGGCCAAGTCACATACAATGGCAGACCCATCAGAATCACACCTGACTTCTCCTCAGAAATGTTAAAAGCTAGAAGGGCCTGGACAGATGTCCTACAAGCCCTGAGAGGACATAGGTGCCCAGCCAGACTACTATACCCAGCAAAACACTCTATCAACATAGATGGAGAAAACAAGATATTCCATGACAAAATCAAATTTAAACAATATCTCCTCACAAAACCAGCCCTACAGAAGATCCTAGAAGGAAAATTCCAACATAGAGAAGATAACTACACCCCAAAAAACAGAGGAAATAGAAACCTCCACAGCAACTAAACAAAAAGAAACACAAGACAACCAGCTATACCAAAATAATGGGAAATAACAACCCCTGGTCACTAATATCCATCAACATCAATGGACTCAACTTGCCAATAAAAAGACACAGACTTACAGAGTGGATCTGTAAACAAGACCCATCTTTTTGCTGTATACAAGAAACACATCTCACTATTGAAGGTAAACACTATCTCAGAGTAAAGGGCTGGGAAAAGGTTTTCCAAGCAAATGGACCCAGGAAACAAGCTGGAGTAGCCACCCTAATATCAAACAAAATAGACTTCCAATTGAAGTTAATAAAAAAAAAAAAGACAGAGAAGGGCATTACATACTCATTAAAGGAAATATCCACCAAGAGGACATCTCAATATTGAACATCTATGCCCCAAATACAAAGACACCTACATTTGTAAAAGAAACACTTCTAAAACTTAAATCGCACATCGATCCAAACACTTTAAGAGTGGTAGACTTCAACACCCCACTCACAACTATGGACAGATCATCAAGACAGAAGCCAAACAGAGAAATAATGAGTCTAACAGAGATCATGAACCAAATGGACCTAACAGATATCTACAGAACGTTTCACCCAAACACAAAAGAATACACCTTCTTCGCAGCGCCTCACGGAACCTTCTCCAAAATCGACCATATAGTTGGACACAAAGATAGCCTCAACAGATACAAGAAAATTGAAATAACCCCTTGTATCTTATCAGACCACCATGGAATAAAGCTGGACTTCAATAGCAAAAGAATCAACAAAAAGTCTACAATCACATGGAAATTGAACAACTCTTTTCTAGAGGACCACCGGTTCAGGGAAGAAATAAAGAAGGAAATCAAAGACTTCTTAAAATCCAACGAAAATGAAGACACAACATTCCCAAACCTATGGGACACAATGAAAGCTGTGCTACGAGGAAAGTTCATAGCACTAAGTGCCTTCAAAAAGAAAATTGTGACAGCTCATATTAGCGAATTAACAGCTAAAGTAGGTGAATTGGAAAGAAAAGAAGAAAACACTCCCAAGAGGGGCAGAAGGCAGGAGATCATCAAACTTAGGGCTGAAATCAACAACTTAGAAACAAAAAGAACTATACAAAGAATAAATGAAACCAAGAGTTGGTTCTTCAAGAAAATCAACAAAATAGACAGACCCTTAGCCAAATTAACTAAAAGACAGAGGGAGAAAACACAAATAAACAAAATCAGAAATGAAAAGGGAGAAATAACAACAGACATTGAGGAAATCCAGAGAATATTTGGATCCTACTTTAAAAATCTATACTCCACCAAATTTGAAAACTTAAGTGAAATGGACAATTTTCTTGATAGATTCCACCTACCGAAGCTAAATCAAGATCAGATAAACAGATTAAACAGCCCTATAACCCCTAATAGCAACAGTCATTAAAAATCTCCCAACCAAAAAAAGCCCAGGGCCAGATGGCTTTAGCACAGAATTCTACCAGACCCTCAAAGAGGAGCTAACACCAATACTTTTCAAACTCTTTCACAAAATAGAATCTGAAAGAACATTGCCAAACTCATTGTATGAGGCCACAGTCACCCTGATTACCAAACCACACAAAGACCCAACAAAGAAAGAGAACTTCAGACCAATCTCCCTCATGAACATAGATGCAAAAATTCTTAATAAAATACTAGCAAACTGAATTCAAGAACACATCAAAAGTATGATACACCATGATCATGTAGGCTTCATCCCAGGAATGCAGGGATGGTTCAACATATGGAAGTCTATCAACGTCATTCACCATATAAACAAGATGAAAGAGAAACATCACATGATAATCTCACTAGATGCCAGAAAAAGCATTTGACAAAATCCAACACCCCGTCATGCTAAAAATTCTGGAGAGAACGGGCATACAAGGACCGTACCTAGAAATAATAAAGGCAATATACAGCAGGCCAGTGGCCAACATCAAAATAAATGGAGAGAAACTTGAAGCATTTCCTCTAAACTCAGGGACAAGACAAGGATGTCCACTTTCACCATATCTCTTCTTGCTAGAGCAGTACGACAACTAAAGGAGATCAAGGGGATAAACATCGGATTTGAAGAAGTCAAATTATCCCTATTTGCAGATGATATGATAGTATACATAACCGACCCCAAAAATTCCACCAGGGAACTCTTACAGCTGATAAACACCTTGAGCAAAGTGGCTGGATACAAAATTAACTCAAAAAAATCAGAAGCCCTTCTTTATACAACAAACAAATGGGCCGAGAAAGAAATAAGGGAAATAACCCCCTTCACAGTAGCCACAAACAACATAAAATACCTGGGGGTAACTCTAACAAAGCAAGTAAAGGACCTGTACAACAAGAACTTCAAGCTCTTGAAGAAAGAAAGGGAAGAGGCCTTTAGAAGATGGAAAGATCTCCCATGCTCATGGATAGGTAGGATCAACATAATAAATGGCCATCCTACCAAAAGTAATATATAGATTCAATGCAATTTCTATCAAAATACCCACACAATTTTTTATAGACTTGGAAAGAGCTAGTCTCAATTTCATATGGAACAACAAAAAGCCCAGAATAGCAAAATCAATCCTGTACAATAAAAAAAACATCTGGAGGTATCACCATCTCAGATTTCAAGCTGTACTACAGAGCAATAATAGTAAAACCAGCATGGTATTGGTATAGAAACAGACCAGTAGATCAATGGAATCGAATTGAAGATCCAGAAATAGACGCACACACTTATGGCCACCCAATTTTTGACAAAGAAGCCAAAATGGCACAATGGAAGGACAGCATCTTCAACAAATGGTGCTGGTCCAACTGGATGTCTACTTGTAAAAGAATGAAATTAGACACATACTTACCACCTTGTACAAAACTTAAGTCCAAGTGGATCAAAGACCTTAATATAAGTCCGCTTACATTAAATCTACTAGAAGAAAAAGTGGGAGAAACCCTCGAACTCATTGGCACAGGCCACAACTTCCTGAACAGAACACCAACAGCTCAGGACCTGAGATCAACAATCAATAAATGGGACCTCATGAAACTGAAAAGCTTCTGTAAGGCAAAAGACACTGTCATTCGAGCAAAACGGTAGCCTAAAGACTGGGAGAAAATCTTCACCAACCCCACATCTGCCAGAGGGCTAATATCTAAAATCTACAAGAACTCAAGAAATTAAATGCCACGAAACCAAATAATCCAATCAAAAAATGCTAAATAGAGGGACAGAGCTAAATAGAGAATTCACAAAGGAGGAATCCCTAATGGCTGAAAGACACTTGAAGAAATGCTCAACATCCTTAATCATCAGAGAAATGCAACTCAAGACGACTCTGAAATTCCATCTCACACCTGTCAGAATGGCTAAGATCAAAAGCTCAAATGACAGCACATGGTGGCGAGGGTGTGGAGAAAGGAGTACCCTACTCCATTGCTAGTGGGAGTGCAGGCTTGTGCAACCACTATGGGGGTCAGTCTGGCAATATCTTAGAAAACTTGGAATAGCTTTGCCTTAGTACCCAGCCATACCACTTCTGGGTATACACCCAAATGCCTCTTCACAGAATCATAAGGAAGTTTCCTCATCTATGATTATAGCAGCCTTATTTGTAATAGCTAGAAACTGGAAACAACCCAGATGTCCCTCAACCAAAGAATAGGTTAAACAACTGTGGTACATCTACACAATGGAATATTATTCAGCTATCAGGAACAATGAAATTATGCAATTTGCAGCCAAATGGATGGAACTAGAAAAGCTCATCCTGAGTGAGCTAACCCAGACTCAGAAGGATGCATATGGCATCTATTCACTTATAGTAGGATTTTAGCTCTATAGTACAAGGTATCGATACTACAACTAACACACCAAAGGGAACTTGGACATAGACTTTTTATTTTTTATTTTTATTTTTAAAATATTTTTAAAATATATTTTTCTATTTTTTAGTCTGTTTTATCTATTTGTCTGCTTATTTGTTTGTTTGTTTTTTAGTTCTCTCTCTCGGGCAATGAGACACTTTTCACTGATGGTACTGCCTCGTAGACCCCCAATGAATGAGGAGGCTTTTGGCCCTCATAAGACCTCTCAACTGAGACGAGGGACTGTTATATAAGGACACCCCACCCCAGAGAAATGGGATGGAAGGGTTAGGAGGTATAGAAAAAAAATGAAATGTGATGTTTCGGCCTTTTACTACTAATCGTCACAAACTGTTTAGGATAATTAAGAAATGCAAACTAATAGTTATGCAAGCTGGTCATTCTGTTAGGTACTATGGCAGCCTATTATAGTTATTTTCTAAGCTAATCAGAAATAAAGCTGCTAAGAGACAAGCAACATCTGCTTACCCTAATATATGAGATAGATAAGGCCTCTTCAAAAACCTCAAGAGATCTGCAGAATATGGCATTCAAAGATGTTTTTGTAACTTTAGATTTTTTTATATCAAGACATATCACTCCTGACAGTACCTCCTATTCTACCCCAAGTAGAAGATGAGCATTGAAGAATCTCCAGTGGGAGATGATTGAATTAGTCGCAAGCCTGTCTTTTGGTAGGAAAAGCCCCTTGCTCCAACTGTAGACAGAATGCTATCCAAAAAGGACAAAACCTGGAAGCAGGTAAGTCGACAGCCTAGCTCTGCCAAGACAGGGTAGGCAAGTCCTTCATAACCCCTGCTCTACAATCAATGCCTGCCAGAGAAACGGGACCAAACAACTGAAGATCGATGCTGTAATGTATGGAGAGAAAATGGGAACTTCCCAGGCAGCCACTGGTATGTCATTTCTTAGTTTTGGAAGCTGCAGGCCCTGTACTTCCTATAAAATCAGATATATTTATCCCTCTCAGGTCTCTGAGGTGGTTGAAGAACAGATAGCTAGAGCCTCATAATTAAATTTTGAGTTGTTTAGGAGTCAAGATAGTGTTATAGATCTAAGAAGATGCTTTTAAAATTGTGTTGCAAGTTACTATGAATGTTGAGTTAGATATAGAACTTTAAACTCATGGAAATGGTTAGATTGTAGAAAGTTAAAGTTAGGTGCCAAATACATGTGGACTGGACATTGGGAATGTACGCTAAGCCATATAACCCTCATAACTGTGGCCTAATTACCTCTGTTGTTTTGTATTGTATTTATTATCATAAGAGAAAGAGCCATTTGTTGGACTGAAAGGGGAAAGTGTAGGGGGAAATAAGATATACCTTAAACTTAAAAAAGGGAAGAGGATGGGGGGATGAGGGTGGGAGGGTGGGACTGAAGGGGGGAATAGGGAGGGGACTTCGATTGAGATGTAACTTGAAGAAATAAAAAATAAAGGAATAAAAAAATAAAAGCATGTACCACTAAAAAAAAAGCAGTCTAACAGATATATATGTGTATGTACATAATAAATGTGGCTCCACAGCAATGTTTTAATCGTTTCATGATGTTTTATTATAGGGATATTCCATAGTTTTCTAACAAATGACATGTAGATATCCCTATTATTTTAGCCTTTTAAAAATAGCTTTCTAATTAATATCTGTTCCAGAGAGCTCTGAATAAATATTGAGTCTCATATTCTGAGGTTTATTATAACTGTGCTTTCCTGCCTGCAGCTCCTGGCTTTTTCTGGAAGCCAGGCAGTCAGATAAGGGCTTGACAGTTGGGAGCAGAATGTTCTAATTCAAATTGCTTTGATTATAGCTAACTACCTATGTCACCTTGAGCAATTTGGGAAACGTTGTTAAGCCTGGGCTTCCTGATCTGTAGATGAAGATGGTTATCTTGATGTTATATGATGTTGTAAGGATTAAGTGAAGTTATGTCCATAACCCACTTAGCACCATGTCTCACTCTGTGAGAAAAGAAGTTACTGTTGTTTAGGTTACCGTGTCTATTTGTTATTACAGCCTGAACAAGCCAACACAGCAGCTCCGTTTCCTCTTGCACCTTCTATCTAACCCATTAGTAAGTGTTTTCTGCATCTTTCAGGATTTAACCACATCTGACTACATCTTACCACTTTTCATTTCTGTCATCTTGGTCCAGAGCAGCACTATCTCTCTCTGGTTTATTTTAGTGATGTGGCATAAGTCAAATGATATTACTCTTCTGCCTGAACTCAGCCATGTCAAACAAAAGATGAAATCCGGGCTATGGCCCGTGAGTCATTACATGATCTGGCCATTTGTTACCTTCATCCTTCACTCCTACTATTCTTTCCACCACAGTCTGCTCAGCTACTGTGCCTCCCTGATGGTCCTATTCCAGGCACATGCCTCATGTTCTTTGTGTTTGCCCATGCTCCCTGCCTTGGACACGAGTCCCACAGATACCCAAGGTTCTTTGTCTCATCCTGTGTCACACCCTTACTCAGAAACTAGCTTCTCCATGAGGTTTTACCTGATGACCCTACTTAAAATTGCAACCACAAGTATGATTGTGACTGTGCCCTGATTCTCTCCTCATGGAATAGAAAACTTTTAGCTTGTGTTTTTTTAATTAATTAATTAATTAATTTTTATTTAGCAGGAGCCCACAGTTAAGATACTTGGAATATTTTAGAGAGATGTTGAATTATTGGAAACAAAGAAATAGATTGAGAGAAAGCAAGGTGGGGAGGATAACATTGGAAAGGATGGAGGGAGAAAAGGAAGAGGGAAATGATGTGATTATATTTTAATTTCAAAAATAATTTCTAAAAAAAGATGCTGGATATTTTAAAGATTCTGACTTTTAAAGTGCTTTTTTTTTTTTAGAAAAGACTATGGGAGTTTTTAAAGTTACACATTTTAATATTGTGATATTAACATTAGGTATTGGGAATAAGCAAGAAAGGAAATGTTATAGTTTAATAGTTATATGGTTATATGTCAAGTTGGCGAGCTCAATTGTGTTGTTAGGAATTTTTGTTGTTGTTAATTTGTAACAAGCTAGAGTCATCTTTGAAGAGTGAGCCACAATTGAGAAAATGCCTCTATCATAGCAGTTTTGAACCTATGGGTTACAACCCCTTTGAGGGGGGGTCAAATGAATCTTTCACAGAGGTTTCCTAATACCATCTGAAAACACAGATATTTGCATTATGATTCATAACAGTAGTAAAATTACAGTTATGAAGTAACAGTTTTTTTTGGTTGAGGGTCACCACAACATGAGGAACTATATTAAAGGGTTGCAGCGTTAGGAACATTGATAACCACTGCTCTATCATATTGGCCTAGAGGCAAGTGTGTGGTGGCATTTTCTTGATTAATGGTTGACATAGGAGGGCCCAGCCCACAGTGCCATACAGGAACAGGTGATCTTAGATCGCATAAGAAAGCAGGCTGAACAAGCCATGGGGAGCAAACCAATAAGCAGCACTTTCCAAGATCTCTGTTTCAGTTCCTGCCTCCAGGTTTCTGGCTTGTGTTCCTACCCTTCCTGTGTTGATGATGGACTGTGGTTGGGAGTTCCAAAGTAAAAATTAACTCTTTCTTCCCTAAGTTGCTTTTGGTCTTGGTGTTTATCATAACAAAAAGCAAACTAAGACAGATTGGTTTTACGCACACATACACACACAAACACACACACACACACACACACACACACACACACACACAGAAAGAGAGAAACATTTGTCTTTCCATCTCTTGTTTTACTTCTCTCCAAAATACTTTTATCACCTTACATGCCACATAGTCTGTTGGTATTGATGTGTGTGATGTGTGATGTGTGTGTTTGTGTTCATGCCTGTGTGTGCATGCAAAAGCCAAAGGAGGACAATGGGTATCCTATTCTATCTCACACTGCCGTATTCCATTGAGACAGTGTCACTCATTGAACCTGGTGTTAGGTTGGTGGCCAGCAAAGCCTGAGCTCCTTTTGTCTTCCCTGCTCACAGGTTTTGTGGCTCAGATATACATGGACCACACCCTGCTGCTAATGTGAGTGGTAGGGATTTGAACTCCAGTCCTTTTGCTTGCACTAAAACCTTACCAATTAAACCATTTCCCTAGGCCTATTTGTATTTTTAAGTTTTAACTAGACTACCTGTCAAATGTTCTTATTAAGCTAAGTTTGATAATTTTTTTATTAAAAGTTATTTTTGATTTTTGAAATGTATTACAATTTTTAGTGTGTATGTGGATTTGTATGCATGCTGTAGCATAGATGTGCAGATCAGAAGACAACTCGAACTTGGTTCTCTCCTTCCACCATGTCAGTCCTGAGTATTGAACTCAGGTCTTCAGGCTTGGTAGCAAATACCTTTATCCACTGGCATATCTTATCATCCTTGATAGTTATATTTTTCTGGAAAATAGTCTATTTTTTCATATAATATTATTGTATATTATCTGAATGTAGGAAGTAATGATTCTGTTAACTCTCTAAAAGTGGGTCTCTTGTTTGTTTACTTATCCTTGCAGATTGCCAGGCTTTAGTTTCATTGATCATCCTACTATTAACTGACTGATACATCTGTCTTCTTATATTCAACAATTTTCTTTGTTTATTTTGTTTCAATTTTTTGTTGTTCATAGTTTTTAGAATTGAAAATTCAAGTTACTTCTTTTCTTATTTTCAGCAGATCTTTGAGGTGGTACCTTTTCAGACCACCCTTTTCTATCAGCATACATATTTTAGTGTAATGTGTGATTATTCATTTAAAAACTGTTGATGATTTTCTTTTTTTAAATTTATTCTTCTCTCCTTTAATACATACAAACACAGTTTCTCTTCCCTCCAATCTTTCCAGTCTCAGACTCACTCTTCCTCCATTTCCCTTCAGAAAACAGCAGGCCGCCCAGGGATAACAATATACGATATGACTAGGCACAAACCCTCATGTAAGGGCTGGGTAAGGCAACCTAGTAGGAGGAAAGGGTCCCAAGAACAGGTAAAAGGGCCAGAGACACATCTACTCCCCCTGTTATTAGTTCCACAAAACTACCAAGCTAACAATCATAACATACATGTAAAGGACTTAATACAGACCCATGCAGGCTCCGTGATTACTGCTTCAGTCTCTGTGAGCCCCATGATCCCTGCTTAATTGATTCTATGGGCAGTGTCTTCCTGGTGCCCTTGACCCACCTTTGACTCTTACAGTTCTTCCTTCCCCTCTTCCTCAGGGTTTTCTGACCTCCAATGGGAGAGACCCAGTGGAAATCTCTAACCTGTGCTTCCCTTTAACCTAATGTTTGGCTATGGATTTCTGCATCTGCTCCTGTCAGCTGCTGCAGGAAGGCTTTCTGATGATGATTGGGAGAGGCATCGATCATGTTTGTCTTTTTATTGTGATTTTTCCAGTTGTGTTTGAATGACATTGTTTCTTTAGAGTCATCTACCACCTCTGGCTCTTACAGTCGTTCCACATCTTCTTACTCCCCATAGATCCCTGAGCCCTGAGGAGAGAGGTTTAATAAAGTCCTCCCATTTAAGATTGGGTGTTCCAAGTCTCTTATTCTCTGCATATTGTCCATTTGTAGGTGTCTTTGTTAATTACCATTTACTACAAGAAGAAGCTTCTTTGATAAGGGCTGAGTGATGCACAGATTTATGGGTCTAGCAATATGTCATGAGGGGTCATTTTATTGCTATGTTCCTTTAGGAGAATAGTATTAGGTTTCCTCCACACCCATGACCTTTCTAGTCTCAGGTTCTTGGCAACCTTAGCAATGTCAGATATGGGTTTCCTCCAATGGAGTTGGTCTTAAATCCAATTTTTTAAAACAGTAGTTGGTTACCCCTTCCCCCAACCTTTGTGTCATCATTGCACCAATATATCTTATAGGCAGGTCATTGGTGTAGGTCAGTGTTTATAACTAGGTGATACTGATGATTACTTTTCTCTCCCACTAGTATGCATAATACACTCCAACACCATGAATGCATGAATGCTAGTCAGCAAGGAATGCCCAGCTTCTAGTTGGGCACCAGCTCAATTTCTCCATGTTTGACGAATACAAGTTGCATCTTTAGCAATAGGGTTGTGAGGGTAACCAATTATAAGTGATTGCTTGTAATATTTGGGTGGCTCTTTGGGACTTCTTTGGGTAATGATTCAATAAAATATTATCTGTTTCTGGTAGTAGAAGTTTTACTTGCCAACATAAGATGTCTAGTTAGGACGTTGTCCCCCATTATATGATGACTCCATTTAAACTCTTTTCATATATATGTATATTTTTAGGAGGCTTCTATAGTAGAGTTAGGTTTTATATGACTTAAGGGAATTTACTTGAACTCATTGGCACATGAAAGAACTGAACTTTCTGAGAACTGATAGCATAGTCATGAAGTCTAACAAAAAATGGGACCTTATGAAGCTGAGAAGCTTCTGTGTACAAAAGGACACCATTATTCAGATGGAGAGGCAGCTCACAAAATGGAAGAAGATCCTTACCATTTATACATCTGATAGAGTTAGTATCTAGAATATACAAATAACTAAAAAAAAAATCTAAGCAGATATATTTATCCCTCTCAGGTCTCTGAGGTGGTTGAAGAATAGACAGCTAGAGTCTCATAGTTAAATTTTGAGTTGTTTAGGAATCAAGAGGGTGTTATAGATCTAAGAAGATACTCTTAAAAGTGTGTTGCAAGTTAGTATGAATGTTGAGTCAGATATAGACCTTTAAACTCATGGAGTTGGTTAGATAGTAGAATGTTAAAGTCAGGGGCCAAATATGTATAAACTGGACATTGGGAAGGTATACTGGGCCATTTAACTCTCATAAATGTGGCATATTTATATCTGTTGTTTTGTATAATACTTACTGTTATAAGAGAAGGAACTATCTGTTGGACTGAAAGGGGAAACTTCTGGGGGGAAGAGGGTGGAAGGGCGGGGTAGGAAGGGGGAATAGGGAAGGGTTTGTGACTGAGATGTAACTTGAAGAAAAAAAATAAAGTATTTAAAAAAAATCTAAACACCAAGATAATAAGGAACCCAATTTAAAAACACATATAAAACCAAACAGAGAGTTCTCCAAGATGAAATGAAAATGTGTGAGAAAAACTTTTAAAATGTTCAGGATCCTGAGCCAGCAGGAAAATGTAGATTAAAATTGCTTTGAGCTTTAATCTTGCACAAATCAGAATGGCCAAGAGCAATAAAACAAGTGACAAGTCATGCTGGTCACCATGAGTTGGATACAGGGAAAAGGGAGTATAAATTGGTACATTTGTATCATTGCTGGTGGGAATATAAATTGATACAGCCATTATGGAAATCAGTGTGGCAGTTCTTCAAAAAGCTGAAAATAAATCAACCTCAAAATCCAGCTGTACCACTCTTGGACATATACCCAAAGGACTCTGCATCTTACAACAATATTGCACATGCACAGTCAGTCACTGCTGCTATATGCATAATATATTATATGCATAATAGCCAGGAATTTGAAACAGCTTAGCTTTCTATCAGCTTATTAAATGGATAATGAAAATATGGTCCATTTACACAATGGAGTATTATTTAGCTGTTTAGAAAGTGAAATTATGGATTTTGAGGGTAAATGGATGGAGTTAGAAGTAATTATTCTGAGTGAGGTAGCTCAGACCCAAAACAGACAAACATTGCATATTTTCTCTTATGTAGATGTTATGTACATGTAGATGTTAGCTTTTAAGGTTCAGATAGGTCGGCCTTAGTGCAAATAACCAAAGAGGTTAGGTTACTAGTAAAGGTTCCAGGGAAGGAGGGGGGTTCTTCTAGGTGAGGAGAAATAAAACTTTGTGTTATGAAGAGATAAAGAGGAAACTAGAGTAACTAGAATAGGAGCTCTGAATGGGGAAAGTTTGGAGAGAGTAGAGTAAAGGAGGGAATGTGGAGAGGAAAACTAAAACTTACAGGTCATGATTTTTAATTAATGAACCCTTCACCACTTCTAGGAATGACTCAAGAAAATGCAAATACAGTTGGTGATTTTTTAATTTTTTTAAGGTTTCATTATCTTTTTTAATGTTTATTTATTACTTCAGGTTACATCTCCATCACAGCATCCTCTTTCCACCCCTCCCAGTCCCGACCTCCCACCCTCTACCCCCTATCCCTTCTATCTTACTCCTCTGGAGTGGAATGTCCCTACATATCAGTCGTGCCCCCCCCACCCCAGTTGAGCAGTCATATGAGGGCCAAGAGCCTTCTCATACACTGGGGGCTTACAAGGCAGCACCACTATGGAAAAATGTCTCATTGACAAGTAACAAAATCTATGTTCCTGTTCCCTTTGGTGTATTGGTTGTAGCATAGTTATCCTGTACTATATGGCTAAAATCTGAATATAAGTGAATAGATGCCATGTGCATCCTTCAGGGTCTGGGTTAGCTCACTCAGGATGAGCTTCTCTAGTTCCATCTATTTGGCTGCAAATTGCATGATTTCGTTGTTTCTGATGGCTGAGTAGTATTCCATTGTGTAGATGTACCACAGTTTTTTTTTTTTAAACCGTTCTTCGGTTGAGGGACATCTGAGTTGTTTCCAGTTTCTAGCTATTACAAATAAAGCTGCTATGAACATAGATGAGGACATGTCCTTGTGATTTGGTGAGGAGTCATTTGGATGTATACACAGGAGTGGTATGGCTGAGTCTTGAGGTAGAGCTATTCCATGTTTCCTAAGATATCGGCAGACTGATTTCCATAGTGGCTGTACAAGCTTACACTCCCACCAGTAATAGAGGAGAGTTCCCTTTTCTCCACAACCTTGCCAGCATGTGCTGTCATTTGAGTTTTTGATCTTAGCTATTCTGACAGGTGTGAAATGGAATCTCAGAGTCGTGTTGAGTTGCATTTCTCTGATGATTAAGGATGCTGAGTATTTCTTCCAGTGTCTCTTAGTCATTAGAGATTCATCCTTTGCGAATTCTCTGTTTAGCTCTGTTCCCCATTTTTTGATTGGATTATTTGGTTTCTTGGCACACCCTTCACAATAGCCACAAACAATATAAAATACCTGGGGGTAACTCTAACCAAGCAAGTAAAGACCTGTATGAGAAGAATTTCTAGTCCTTGAAGAAAGAAATTGAGAATTGTTTTTTCCAGGTCTATAAAGAATTGTGATGGTATTTTGATAGGAATTGCATTGAATCTGTATATTGTTTTTGGCAGGATGGCCATTTTTATTACATGGACCCTACCTATCCAAGAGCATGGGAGATCTTTCCATCTTCTGGTGTCCTTTTCAATTTCTTTCTTCATATGGAATAACCAAAAAACTTCATATGGAATATGAAAACTTCATATGGAATAACCAAAAAACCCAGAATAGCTAAATCAATCTTGTACAATAAAAAAACATCTGGAGGCATCACCATCCCAGATTTCAAGCTGTATTACAGATCAATAGTAATAAAAACAGCATGGTACTAGTATAGAAACAGACCAGTGGATCAATGGAATCGAATTGAAGACCCAGAAATAAACCCACACACCCATGGTCACTTAATTTTTGACAAAGAAGCCAAAACCATACAATGGAAAAAAAACAGCATTTTCAACAAATGGTGCTGGTCTAATTGGATGTCAACATGTAAAAGAATGAAATTAGACCCATACTTAATCACTTTGCACAAAACCTAAGTCCAAGTGGATCGAAGACCTTAACATAAGACTTGACACACTAAATCTACTAGAAGAGAAAGTGGGGAAATCCTTGAACTCATCTGCACAGGTGACAACTTCCTGAATAGAACACCAACAGCTCAGGATCTAAGACCAACAATCAATATATGGACCTCATGAAACTGAAAAGCTTCTGTAAGGCAAAAGACACTGTCCTTAGAACAAAACAGCTGCCTACAGATGGGGAAAAGATCTTCACCAACCCCACCTCTGATGGAGGGGCTATTATCCATAATTTACAAAGAACTCGTTCTCTTTTTTTAATTAAAAAATTTTATCTTATGTATATGGGTGTTTTGTCTGCATGTATGTCCACCATGAACATGCAGCACTTGCAGATAACAGAAAAGGACACACAGATGGTTGTCAGTCACTAAATGGGTGCTGGGAATTGAAGCCATGTCTTCTGGAAGAACAGTCAGTGCTAGAAAACTGCTAAGCCATCTCTTCAGCCCTGTATCATCATCAGTCAGTGTATGCATGTGTACAATGTGTGTGTGGGAGGGAGAGGGGTGCTCATTGCCATGGTGTGTGTGTGTGTGTGTGTGTGTGTGTGTGTGTGTGTGTGTGTGTGCGTGCGCGCGCGCGCTCAAGTCAGGGTAGCTTGTGGAGTTGGTCCTCCCACTTCTGTGGGTTGCAGGAATTGAACTCAACTACTCAGGCAAGTGGTTCCATATCCACAGAGCCGTCTTGACAGCCTCCCTGTTTTATTTGCAATAATGCCAAGTTAAAGGGATGCCTCCGGTAGACACAGGTTAATAACACATTCAATAAAATATATTAAAATTTTTTTTCACAGGTATATAACTTTTTTTTCTTTTTGGTTTTTTGAGACAGGGCTTCTCTATGTAATAACCCTGGTTGTCCTGGACTCCCTTTGGAGACCAGACTGGCCTCGAACTCACAGAAATCTGCCTGCCTCTCCCTCCCCATTGCTGGAATTAAAGGTGTGTGTCAACATGCCTGGGCATTGATAAAATTTTAATAGATATTGCTATATCTTAGAAATTAATTTCCCAGAAATAAAATATTTGGCACTGAGTACTTCCTGACCTCAACAAACTAGTGTGAATTTCACTGAAACTTATCTGGAAAATGATGCATTGCTTATTTAAAAAAGTAATTCATAAAGTTAGGAAAATTAGAAATACTAGTGCAAATTGTAGGAGGAAATTCATAGGATTTCAACAATTTGTATCTTTCATAGAAGACAGAAATAAGTTTAAGCAAAAAGTTTTAATTACAGTAGGTTATAAGTATCATATGACTTTAGCAGATCCAGTACAAATACTGAAATTTTGAGTTGAGTTTTCATTTTCATATAATGTACTTTAAAATACCTGTTACTTTACACAGGATTACGTTATGATTTTTCACTCAATAGTATTTATATAGTCGAACATTTCTGTTATCCCCTCTTTAAAATTTTTAGCTACCATGAAGCACTAAGAGCCAACTTAGCAAAGGATGTACAGCAAAGCATTAACGTAACATAGTTATAAGGCTAGTTTTTAAAAAGCACAATGTTTGTAGAAATGCCACATCAATTCAGATTATATGCTAAGTGTTTTCATGTTTTGATATTTTGTTTCTGATATCTGAAAATGTGCTTTGTGTACAGTAAATGTGGGCGAAAGTTACAACAAGGCTATAACAAAGCAAATTAAAAGTATAAACAGAAACAAGCCCTTCCAGTTATTTCCTAAATCTTAGCAAATAAGTTAAAGCTATTGTTTATTATCTTTTTTCCTTCCTTCCTTCTTTCCTTCCTTCCTTCTTTCTTTCCTCCCTCCCTCCTTCCCTCCCTCCCTCCTTCCTTCCTTCCTTCCTTCCTTCCTCCTTCCCTTCCTCCTCCTCTCCCTCCCTCCCTCCCCCTCTCCCCCTCTTCCTACCTCCCTCCCTCCTTCCCTCCCTCCTTCCTTCCTTCCTTCCTTCCTTCCTGTTTTTCTTTTTTTTGTTGGTTTTTTGAAATAGGGATTCTCTGTGTTGTCCTGGCTATCATGGAACTTGCTGTGTAGACCATGGTGGCCTCAAACTCACAGAGATCCACCTGCCTCTGCTGGGATTAAAGGTGTGCACCACCACCACCTGGAACCATTGTTTTCTTTAGATCACTGCCACATAATTGAAATGAATGCCATTTTGAATTATTTGTACACAGATCATGGAGGGGAGAGGGAAGAGGAGGAGGAAAATACTAGTCTAAAATAACTGTCAAATTCTTCTATATATTAAAAAACAAAGTTCTTTTGAGCAATTTTCAGATTTTCATTTTTAATCATGTGGGAAGTCGTGGACTATCTTGTGTCTCCCTGGTTCTACAGCTCTGAGTTCACAGCTGGTACTTGCTTTCTGCTCGTACTTGTTTAGTTGCATACCTGTGTCAGACATGCAAGCCAGGGTTTTGGAAATGCCAGATGAGGTAACTGTTTCTGTTAGCTTTCTCCTTCCTTTCAGCTCTGTAGATATTGTGACTTATAGACCTGATCCCTAGTTCTCACCCCTCTTTACTGGGATCAGAGATCTCTGCTCTGTTTTCTACTACCAGTGCCAGCACCCTCCTTCTGCACTCACCTTCAATACCTTGGACCATCATCATTGACTTCATCTTCCCAACTAGAGGCAGAGAAAAGCTGTGCCAGCTTTGCCCCAGTTCCAGCCCTTCCCTTATTTCTGAGGGTGTCACCCTAGCTCCAGAATATTTGGTCACTCTCTCTGAACTCAAACTTTCCATCGTAATGTTCTGTGCCTCCTGCCTCTTATTCTCAGTAATCTAAGCAACCCCTCTCTTTACTGTTTCATTTAATCTTTGTATTACAACAGTCAAAGACCTGTTGTTTATTGTTTCTTGGTTCGGCCTTTTTACAGCACTAATGTTGTTGACTTCTGGGAGGTCATGACACATGGTACTTGTCTTAGTTCCTTGGGGTCCTTGCTGTCTCATGACATTCTTCCTGAACACCACTGTACTCAGCCAGTCCTTTTTTCCTTTGACATTGGCTTCAGCTCCTTTTGGTTACCTCAAAGGATTGCCTTTCCTTCCTTCCTTCTCCCGTTTACTCGCTTACTGTTCCCCTCTCGCCTCAGCTTGACTGTATTGTCCCTTTAAACCTAATTGGGATCACCCATGTCACCCATGCCAAATCCTACCCAGCTTTGAGTACCAGAAAAGTCTCTGAATTAATAATACATACTCTGTAGAGTAGGAAATCTGTTCATGTCATAAGTGGGTGAATAACTAACCCATAAAATTTACCTTTGTTGAAGCCTGTCCATTTTCTACTGTTCAAATACATTGTGGTCTTATTTTTAACTGTACTTTAGGCTTCTTGAGTATAAGAGTATATCTTGTCTCCTTCTTCATCTCCTTTGAGGGCAATAGACCAAAATTCCATAGGTACTGAGTGATTATTTATTTTAGGCTTTCACAGTTTGAATACTTATCAAGTTGAAAAAATATGAGATGTGAAGTTTCAAACTTAATTCTTCATATTCAACAAAACATCAGACACTTCTGCTGATAGTATGTACCAGGGCTTGATATTCCTGGAATTAAGACAGAAGAGAACAGTTTCTAAAAGAAAGTTTACTATTGAAGAATATACAACTTTGTTTCAATGGAAATAGAAAGCCAGCTGGTTCCCATAAGATACCTTCTAATATTTATTCCCTCAAGTTATTTCATGCCATAATGTAGTAGATTCTTAACAGTCATGCTAGCAGGGCCTTAGAGATAGCTCTCAAAGAGTGTTCTCCACTCACAGTTGACAGTAGCCGACAGTCAGGGACTGGCTATACCACCAGCATATGCAGTGTCTCATTTCAAATGTACAGCCCTTTAAGTGGACATTTCCTCATATTCCATGCATGAAGTAAGGAACACTGTCTCACTTCTTTCATTCATGTTTGAGCCTTGTGCTAACACCCTTCTCCAGTATTAGTAATTCAGAGGCAGTTGTTTTTAATAACCTAAGTATAAGTAATTAGAGGAGAAAATGAAAGGAATAAATACACTCATTATTTTCATCTTCCTTTCTCTGTCCTGTGGCATTGCCTGCTACTGGTAAAACTTGATATTATAAATATTTTATGCCATGAAATTGAAATGTGAATGGAGCCAAGCAAGTAAAACTGCTTGGAAAAATAAAACTAGAAGCAACTGACACATAATGGAATCACTGGTCTTTTTTTCTAAAAATACTTTAGTGAATAAATAGATGTATAAAAAATGTCTCAAAGTATTAAATCTCACTCTTCTGATTCCTAAGCACGTCTAGAACTAGTAACAAGAAATAAACATGTGTGTGCGCACACAGATACTTATACATATATACACAAGTATTTGAAGCAATGTCTTCTCAAACTTAAAGTAACAGCTCATCATGAATATAATGACTTAAAAATAGCTTCTTGAAATACGAGTGAATTGGGTAGATGTCATTCATTAGAAGTGGTAGGGAATAGTTTATAGTTGATGTATATTCTATATGTTTATTATAATAAGTACTTTGTAGCTAAGTTGTCTGTGTGTGTATGCTCATGCGTGCACACACACATACACACACAAACACACACATTTATGTGTGTGTAGGTGCATGGGCTTGTGTGTATATGCAAAATTTGGAGGAAGACATCAAATGTCTTACTTTATCACTCTCCTCTCTATTCCTTTGCGGGAGAGTCAGTAACTGAACTTGTAGCTGGGCTGGTGGCCAGAAAGAAGTCTCTAGTGATCCTTATGTTTCTGATCCCCTAACCCCAGCAGTGCTAAGGTCACAGGCATATATAACCATACCTTGCATTTTATGTGTGTTTGGAGATTTCAACTCCTCATACTTATGCAGCATATGCTCTTAGCGCTGCCATATTGCCAATTCCATGGTTTTGATTATATAAGGCTGATGGACGTATATAATTACCCAGTGTATGGATACATTAAAACTTTTTATTTTGGATTAATTACCTTAATGGAAAATAAACTTCACAATGAGTAAATACATATATACATATATTTATAATATATGTATTTGAAGCAATATATCTTATCAGACTTTGAAAAAAGTAGCAGGTTGTCATAATCGTGAATATATAAAAACATACCTTGAGAAGCTTTTGACTTTTGATAGCTTTTCTGGAAAGAAACTTTTATATTTGTGGTGCTAGAGTCTTTCTTGCCAGTTTGACACAAACTAGAGTCATCTGAGAAGGATCCTCAATTGAGATAATGCCTCCACCCAAGTGGACTGTAGGCAAGTCTGTAGGATAGTTCTTTTTAATGATTGATGTAGGAGGGCCCTGCCCACTATGAGGATTGTCACCCTTGGGCAGGTGATCTTGGGTTGTATAAAATAGCAAGCTGAATGAGACACTGAGGAAGCTGGCCAGTAAGCAGCGTTCCTCAATGATCTCTGCTTCAGTTCCTGCCTCCAGGTTTGTGCCTTAAGCTTCTGCCCAGACTTCCCTCAGTGATGGATTGTGACCTGAGAATTGTAATGTAAAATAAACCTTTTCTCCTTCAGTTGCTTTTTCTCAAAATATTTTATCACAGCAATACAAAGCACACTAGGACAGGAATTGCCACCAGAAGTAGGCCTTGCTGGACAGACTTGACTGCATTGTTTTAGAATGATTAGAGAGGGATTTTTGGATCTTGGGGCTGGGAAAGCTATCAGGTGCTCAGAGCTCAATGGGCTGCTGTGAGAACTTGGAAGATAATGCTGAGAACAATGCAGATGATGGAGGCATGGTTTGTGAAGCTTCGAAGGAAAGTTTGAGAGTTCCTCAAAGATTATCAGGGCTTTTAATTTGGTGCTTTGGATTAAGAATGTGTGTTTGGTGGTCAGCTGGGTCTAAAGAATTAGTTGTGATTAACAAAAAACCAGCACCACTGAAACAAAACTTTGCTTGCTGGGTCAAATGATGCTGGTTAGCTAGGGATGATAAATCAGCAGTAATAAAAGATCAATA
>CAJQZJ010001969.1:5276093-5362527 GCA_907164525.1 Lophiomys imhausi
CAGGATCAGCACAGCATACCCAAAGAGTGGTCTAGAGGATGCCAAAACTGCATTTTAAATTGGCAGGAACTTGGTGATATGTAAGAGTCTCTCACACAGTACTGGTTTTGACAACCTAAAGCTGCAATATTTGAGGAGTCATGGAGAGAACCTGAGGCTTGGTACCATGTGACAGGGTCAGAGTCACTGAAGAGGTCATTGGTGAAGGCGCAGCCTCTATTACAGTGAAAACAGTAAATTGGAGATGCCAGTACTGTGGGGCAACCATCAAGAACAGTAGCACCCTGGAATAGAGTCAATCTGAGTCTTCAAGACAAGCTGTTTTTGCTATGGATGACAGAGGCAGAGGTAGGAGGGACTACTCAAGCCCTTGGGAATCCAGAACATCATGAGTGAATCCCCAGAGGCTGGGCTTATACTGAGCCCTGGTTCTTCCCTCTTGGAATTAGAAAGTACATTTTACAGGGACCTATTGTTAAGAGACTTTGGATTTTTAAAGAGACCCTAGACTACTAAAGTGTTGGAAGGTTTTAGTACTTTCAAAGTTATGGTATATTTTATATTGTGATATTAACATAAAACCTTGAGGACAAAGAAGAAAGAAAAGGTTATGGTTTAATAGTCATGTGTTTGTTGTCAAGAGGTTAATTGTGTTGGTTAGTTTTTTTTGTCAACTTGACAAAAGCTAGAGTCATCTGGGAAGATATTTACTGATTAATTTTTAACTACATAAATTTATAAAAATATCTCTCTTAAGTGCTTCAAAATTACAATGTAGTAAAGTGAATAAAAATGAGAGCATTGTTTCTGAAGCCCCCAAGATTTCTAAATTAAGTCCAAGAAGAATTGCTGTTGATATGGGGAGATTGCAACTCAACTATTATCATGACTCTAGGGTTATCACTGCCATACATTTATTCATTCAGCTGATTCTTATTTAGATCTGCTGACTGAGTTCTTTAGTTTATAGCAAACAGTGGCTACAATAGTGGCAAGTATCAATGAACGTCATCTTGCGCTGAAGGAGTGTGTAATGAAGTGGAAGAGTCACATATTCATTATAGATGAGAAAGTGAATGGAAGACCTCACCAGTGTCAATCAGAACAAGTCATACAAGAGATGAAGCAGACTTCCTTATGATCAGCTTGGTAGTGATAGTTACAATCTGACAACTGAATAGTACTTAAATTAGGTACAGCAGGGGATAGGCAGAAGGAATAAGGAAAACTGAAAAGCATAGACAACAGATAACTGCTTAGAGAGTGAGGCAAAGTGGGAGCTGGAGCTTAGGCGATGGGGCCAGGTTTTTCAGAATCTTGTGGATGCCCCCTCTCTTTAGAAAGGGAAAAGAGAGCACTGAAGAACAGTTAATCTTTCAAGGCTCAAAGGCAGACCCCACAGCTACAGTGGAGAGTAGAGATCACTCTAGTGGCTATGGAGGAACTCTGAATAATGTTGACAGTGACAGGGAGGAAAAAAGGGTGAAGTTCAAACAAGATTTAGAAAACAATGTTGACATGAAGAATTGAGAAAGGGTGCTTCAGCTTTGTCCAGTTTTCCAACTCCAGATTATAGGGTACCTGACAGTGTTTTAAGGACATTATAGGAGAGAGAGGAGGGAGAGAATGATGTCTTTATTTGTGGGGCTTGTATAGGGCAGTTTTTAGATGCTTCTTGAACTTTGAGTCTTTTATTGGCCCACTGTAGGGTGCTACTTAAGATTTCCTTATAAAGATCAACTGTCTAAGGCTGCCATGACAGTTAATAGCCAGGGCCCACTTCCCAGTCACCAGCTAGATCACCTCTACATAGTGAAACACCTCAGTGGTGTTTGAATCCATTATCTGTCTTAGTGGCACCATAGCGTTTCAAACCTTAGCTTCCATTCTCACACAAAACATACAGTATTCTTTCAAAAATATTGATATCTCTCAAGTTAATACAGACACTGCACTAGGTACTGGCATGGTTATTCAATGTGTTTTTATTCAGTGATTTATTCATGCCACTTTACATGAGAGTTTCTTTGCTTTTCCTCCTGCTTAGAGGAGAGTGATTTCTAACTAATATATCCTAGAACTCCTTTCTTACACATTCCTTCTAGTTTTACCCATTCTGATCCATTATTCCATGTGTTGAGAGCACCGCTGCATCTCTTGTGCTAATATGGCTCATTCTTGATTGTCCTGCTCAGCACTTTCCAGGTGTTAGTGAAATACAATTCTCTGAAACCTCTAGCAGTCCTTGTATTATGTTCGGCACGTGCCTTAATATTGTCTGGGTTTCTATTGTAAAGCTCAATACTGGGTGGATCATAAATAACAGAGTTCTTTATTACTGTTCTAGAAGCTGAGAAGTCCAAGGCAAGGACTGGACTGGCTGGTGAGGGCTGCTGTTTGGCTGTAGACTATAATGCTATCTTTCTTTACCCTCAAACAGTAAGGAAAACCAGTTCCCTCTGCCACTTTTATAAAATCATCTTCTAAAAGCCTACTTCAGAATATTATCACACTTAGGCCTCCTCCCCCATGAGTGTATCTATGTGTGGTGTGTATGGTATATGTATGATGCATGTGTATATATGTGTTTATGTATGCAAATGTGCATCCAAGTACATGTGTATATGTGTAGCATGTGGAGGCCAGATGATGGCATGGGATATCTTTCTCAGTTTTCTTCTACCTTAATTTTGGAGACAGGATCTCTCATTGAGCGCAGAGCTCAGTAATTCAGCTACACTGGCTTGCCTTCTCAGTAGTAGTATTACAAGGATGTATTCTGTGCTTGGCTATTCGTCTGGGTGCTGGGGAGTTGAACTGAGATCCTTACACATGTATGGTAGTCACTTTACCAACTAATCCACCCCTCAAGTCCCAAGGATTCATTTTCAGCAACCTAAACTTTGAGAAAGCACATTCACATAAAGCCTACACTGAGAATTGATTCAGTGAATATATTATTTAGAATTGGTTATCCAGTTTTTAGGCTACCTCAAACCTTACTTTGTTTTTTATAGTTAAAATGTAGTCTTATGACAGAAGAAATGATGACCTTTACTTTTTTATTGTTAAAGAACAGACTCTCAAGGTGACTTATTGAAAGTTTAATACAAACAACTGCAAACCAGATTAAAAATTATTTGTGATAGCCTTACATGAAAGCCTTGTTGTCATAAATGCTCACAAACCTGGTAAAGACAGTTTGCTTTGGTGTCTTGTTAAATAGCAATATGAAAGTTCTTTTTTTCTGTTACTCATAGTTTTGTGTCAAAAAGCTACCACGTTTGGTACTCTTAGTCCCCCCAGATGAGAAGGAAAGAAGTAGAAAAGATACCTAAGGGAAACAGGGGAGCTGGTGATCTGCTACCTACCTCCATGTCTTTTTGTCAATCAGCAAGTTTGAGTCTAGACTCAGAGTATTAGTTACTTTTCTGTTGCTGTGAGAAAACACCATGACCAAGGTGACTTGTAGTAGAAAGAGTATTTGGGTTTATAGTTCTAGAAGGATAAGAGTCTGTCACCATCACGGAGGGGGAAATGGTAGTAGGTAGGCCCGGTGGCTGAAGCAGGAAGGCAAGACTTCACCTCTTGAATTGTAAACATTGAACAGAAAGCACACTGGGAATTTCAAAGCTAACCTCCAGTGACATACTTTTTCCAGAAAAGCCAGACCTCTAAACCTCCCAAACAGCACCACCAACTGCAGACAAAGCATTCAAGTGCCCAAGACTATGGAAACATTCTCACTCACACTCCATATCATCACTAACGGGGGAAATGATCTAATTGTAGGGAGATGCCGGTAGCCACGATGCTCCTGGGAATGAAATCATATGAAGCTCATTAGCTTTCTTGCCATAGAGGCCCTGGCATGCCCAGGTGCCAGAGGACATTGTGTCAGTGCAACAGACCCAGAATCCTAGCAACAGACTGAAGTGATACACACTTACTGCAAATGAGTCTTTTCACATTAAGAAGGTTTTTTACCAGTGAGGACACAGCTTTGTCAAGGCATAGGAAGACTCCTGTTAGATTTTGTTTTTCTAAACTTGGTCCTTGTTGTTTTAGAATAGTGGTTCTCAACCTTCTTAATGCTGTGACTCTTTAATACACTTTTTATGTTGTGGTGACCCCCAATCATAAAATTATTTTTGGTACTTCATAATATAATTTTACTACTGTTATGAATTATAATATAAATATCTGATATGCAGGATAGCTTATATGTGATCCATGTGAAAGGGATCACATCCCCAGGGGGTTGCAATCTGCAGGTTAAAAACTGCTGTTTTAGAACTTTTGGTGGGTGTAGTGTCACTTGCCAAAAGAAGGTAATTGTCAAAAAATAGTAATTCTAGGGCATGATGAAGTTTTGCTTAGAAATGTTTACTTAAGTGCAGCACGAACAATTTGTTTAATTATTCATCCATCCCTTACTGACTCTGGGATGATTAGCCTTTGGGCCATTATAAGCCCAGGAGGAATCTGAATTTGACTGACACTTGAGAGTCAGTGGCTGTGGTGACATATGCACCACAGGTCACACTTATTTTCTAATTAAAAGCCTCATAAGGACTGACCATATGACTCAGCAGGTTCTTGCTTTAAAAGCCCAGTAACCTGAGTTCCATGCCCAAGACCCATATGAAGACAGAAGGAGAAACTGACTCTCCTGTGTTGTCCTCTGGCCTCTACATGTGTGCTGTGGCACAGGCTCCCACACACACCGTACACAACAACAGCAAATAAAATAAAATTAAAATCCATCACTATGTCTACAGCATGGAATCTTGTTTCTTTTAGACTTCATGTCTCCCCGAGTATTTTGTACATATGAACTCTGTTGGAAGTCTAATTTAATTTGAAATGTTGCTTTGAAAAGAAAATCTGTCAAATCCTGGATTATAGTTGCCATAATTTATATTTAATGGAAATGGACTCATTTAAGATGTAATACTAAATATATTGATCAAATAGCAAAAATGGAAAAGTTTTTTCCTAGTTTATTATACTTTTAAATTCAAGATAATTTTGTATCAGCTTTTTGTTTCTTTTTTAATTTTTGGTATACTTTAAAGATTTATATTAGAGATTTGGAAATGAGAGCCATTTATAATATCTTGACTAAAATTTGGACTTTACTTCCATTTTCAGCACCTAGGAGGAGTGAGTAATTTTAATTTTAATAGTAGCAAAGCATTGCATGTAATTGAAGAGTCAGGAGGGTTCTGTGAGTGTGGCTCTTTGGCTTAGCTGTGATTTCTATTATCTACAGAGACATTTTTAAAGTTTTGTTTTTAGTGTGGCCAGAGGCTGTCCTGAAGAGTTAATTGCTTTCATGTCTTCCCTTTCCAAAGAAAAGTATTGCTATCTATTTTGATTTCTAGTGATCTATACAAGAACCACTTGGTAAATTACATCCTGACAAGTAGTCTCCACAAGGACTTGTACTTGCTACATTCTCCTGTACAATTAAAATCGTGAGGCCCTGTTCTCTGCCATTGTAGCCACCTTGTTAAGATGTCAGTATGTAATAAGAGCAGTTTATTTACTTTAGGAATGATAATGCCATATTTCAAAGCTCCTTTGACTATTACATTTTCTTTATCTTCAAGGATGGTTTATGAATCTATAACCATAGGTCACCTCAGATTCTTTGTATGTGGAACATACATTTACAAAAATATGTTTTCTGGTTAATAGTTTCATCTTTAGGAAGTAGTGAAAGCAGAGAGGGATATCTGAAGCAGAAAATACATGTGCTTTATTCAGAATCCCAGTTCATTAGAAAAATGCTTTGTAAATACCTGTCCATTCCCATTGAATATACCACATAGAACTCTTCCCCCAAGCTATAAGCACTGTTGTCCAAGTGCCTTTCGCTTCATTCAGCTTATATAATTTCTTATTTTACTAACCTAATTAGGCTTTTGCAAGCTTTAAGGAACTGTGCTGTGTCTGCTGAGAATTCTACAAGAGGTTCTATGTCTTCCATCTCAGACCCACCATTTTGGTTCTCCTTTCCTGTGGTAGAGTGTCTGCATGCTTTGGGGTGGGATAGCATTTGTTATCAGTACAGCAACACACATGACCAGGAATGCTACTCAAAGCCCAGGCAGAAATGAACATCTCTGAGGAAAGAATTTTTAACTGAGAAGCAGATGTTAGAGACAGAGCTAGGGACAGTTTGGTTCCTGAACCATTCTGGTTTAATTCAGCATTTAGTGTCTAGCCATTGTGTCCTTCCTTTTTCTTATTCTTAGGAGCCTGCTGGCTTAGTGGGATATGACTTAACAGCAGTGACAGTCCCTTCTGCATTGCTAAAATTTCTCCTCCCTGCTTCTGTCTTTTCCCCTCAGTTTACTCAAAGAACAGAAGCTCTTCTACTCTAAAAGTAGTGTAAACCTGTAAACCCAGCACTTGGGAAATGAAAGCTGGAGTTCAAAACTACTTTGACTATACAGTGAGGTCACAGACAACTTGGGCTATATGAAATGTTACCAAAACACCAGGAGGTGGGAAAAGGGGAGGTTGGGGAACAAAGCCATATGTTTTTACGAAGAAAAAAAATAAAATTATATTCCTGGAAAGTTCTATCCCTAAATAACCTTGGCTTAATCATTTCTTCTTGTATGATGGTTTCATTTCTCAGATGGAAAACTTAAATAATAATGCCCTACTGACAGGCATTAATCCCCTACTGGCAAGTGTTAATATTTGCTTTTGGTTGAAATGAACCAATTTATCTAAATGTAATTGGTTTTAGATATTCTGATATGTTTTTAAAGAACTGTGAGCTGAATAATTCTAATAATAGAAATAAATTCTTGTGTTTTATGTAAATACGCATGCATTTTTTTATTAATAAATTTATTTATTTGTTGCTTCAGGTTACATCTCCATCATATTGCCCTCTTTCCCCCCTTCCCAGCACCGCCCTCCCATCCTCTACCCCCTAACCTTTCCATCGTGCTCCTCTGGAGTGGAGTGACCCCACATAACAGTCCCTTGCCCCAGTTCATAAGTCATATGAGGGCCAAGAGCCTCTTCATACACTGGGGACCTACAAGGCAGTACCACCAGTGAAAAGTGCCTCATTGCTGGGGAGGGAAAACTAAAAAACAGACCAATAAACAAACAAACAAAAACAAAACAAAAAAGTCTATGTCCATGTTCCCTTTGGTGTGTTGGTTGTAGTACAGATATCCCATACTATATAGCTAAAATCCTACTATAAGTCAATAGATGTCATGTGCATCCTTTTGAGTCTGGATTAGCTCACTCAGGATGAACTTATCTAGTTCCATCCATTTGGCTACAAATTGCATAACTTCATTGTTTCTGATAGCTGAGTAATAGTCCATTGTGTAGATGTACCACAGTTTTTTAATCCATTCTTCAGTTGAGGGACATCTGGGTTGTTTCCAGTTTCCAGCTATTACAAATAAGGCTGATATGAACATAGATGAGGAGACTTCCTTATGATTCGGTGAGGAGTCATTTGGGTGTATACCCAGAAGTGGTATGGCTGGGTCCTGAGGCAAAGCTATTCCAAGATTTCTAAGATATCGCCATACTGACCTCCATAGTGATTATACCAGCTTCCACTCCCACCAGCAATGGAGGAAGGTTCCCCTTTCTCTACACCCTTGCCAGCATGCGCTGTCATTTGAGCTTTTGATCTTAGCCATTCTGACAGGTGTGAGAGGAAATCTCAGAGTTGTCTTGAGTTGCATTTCTCTGATGATTAAGGATGTTGAGCATTTCTTCAGGTGTCTCTTGGCCATTAGGGATTCCTCCTTTGTGAATTCTCTATTTAGCTCCGTCCCCCATTTTTTGATTGGATTATTTGTTTTCTTGGCATTTAAGTTCTTGAGTTCTTTGTAGATTTTGGATAATAGCCCTCTATCAGATGTGGGGTTGGTGAAGATTTTCTCCCAGTCTGTAGGCTGCCGTTTTGTTCGAATGACAGTGTCTTTTGCCTTACAGAAGCTTTTCAGTTTCATGAGGTCCCATTTATTGATTGTTGATCTCAGGTCCTGAGCTGTTGGTGTTCTGTTCAGAAAGTTGTCGCCTGTGCCAATTAGTTCCAGGGTTTCTCCCACTTTATCTTCTAGTAGATTTAGTGTGACCGGCCTTATGTTAAGGTCTTTGATCCACTTGGACTTAAGTTTTGTACAAGGTGATAAGTATGGGTCTAGCTTCATTCTTTTGCAAGTGGACATCCAGTTGGACCAGCACCATTTGTTGAAGATGCTGTCCTTCTTCCATTGTGCGGTTTTGGCTTCTTTGTCAAAAATTAGGTGGCCATAGGTGTGTGGGTCCATTTCTGTGTCTTCAGTTCCATTCCATTGATCTACTGGTCTGTTTCTATACCAATACCATGCTGGTTTTACTATTATTGCTCTGTAGTACAGCTTGAAATCTGGGATGGTGATACCTCCAGATGTTTTTCTTTTTGTACAGGATTGATTTAGCTATTCTGAGTTTTTTGTTGTTCCATATGAAATTGAGAATAGCTCTTTCCAGGTCTATAAAGAATTGTGTTGGTATTTCGATAGGAATTTTGTTGAATCTATATATTGCTTTTGGTAGGATGGCCATTTTTATTATGTTGATCCTATATATCCATGAGCATGGGAGATCTTTCCATCTTCTAAAGGCCTCTTCCATTTCTTTCTTCAAGGGCTTGAAGATCTTGTTGTACAGGTCCTTTACTTGCTTGGTTAGAGTTACCCCCAGGTATTTTATGTTGTTTGTGGCTATTGTGAAGGGGGTTGTTTCCCTTATTTCTTTCTCGGCCCATTTGTTTGTTGTATATAGAAGGGCTTCTGATTTTTTTTTTGAGTTAATTTTGTATCCAGCCACCTTGCTGAAGGTATATATCAGCTGTAAGAGTTCTCTGGTAGAATTTTTGGGGTCGCTTATATATACTATCTTATCGTCTGTAAATAGGGATAATTTGACTTCTTCGTTTCCAATATTTATCCCCTTGATCTCCTTTAGTTGTCTTATTGCTCTAGCAAGAACTTCAAGTACTATATTGAAGAGACTGGTGAAAGTGGGCGTCCTTGTCTTGTCCCTGAGTTTAGAGGAAATGCTTCAAGTTTCTCTCCATTTAATTTGATGTTTGCCACTGGCTTGCAGTATATTGCCTTTATTATTTCCAGGTATGGTCCTTGTATTCCCATTCTCTCCAGAACTTTTAGCATGAACGGGTGTTGGATTTTTGTCAAATGCTTTTTCTGCATCTAGCAAGATTATCATGTGGTTTTTTTCTTTCATCTTGTTTATATGGTGAATTACATTGATAGACATTCATATGTTGAACCATCCCTGCATTCTTGGGATGAAGCCTACTTGCTCATGGTGTATGATACTTTTGATGTGTTCTTGAATTCGGTTTGCTAGTATTTTATTAAGTGTTTTTGTATCTATGTTCATGAGGATGATTGGTCTGAAGTTCTCTTTCTTTGTTGGGTCTTTGTGTGGTTTAGGAATCAGGGTGACTGTGGCCTCATAGAATGAGTTTGGCAGAGTTCTTTCTGATTCTATTTGGTGGAAGAGTTTAAAGAGTATTGGTGTTAGCTCCTCTTTGAAGTTCCGGTAGAATTCCGTGCTAAAGCCATCTGGCCCTGGGCTTTTTTTGGTTGGGAGATTTTTAATGACTGTTTCTATTTCCTTAGGGGTTATTGTGCTGTTTAACCTGTTAATCTGATATTGATTTAGTTTTGGTAGGTTTAATCTATCAAGAAAATTGTCCATTTCGCTTAGGTTTTCAAATTTGGTAGAATATAGATTTTTAAAGTAGGACCCAAATATTCTCTGGATTTCCTCAATGTCTGTTGTTATTTCTCCCTTTTCATTTCTGATTTTGTTGATTTGGGTTCTTTCCCTTTGCCTTTTAGTTAATTTGGCTAGGGGTCTGTCTATTTTGTTGATTTTTCTCGAAGAACCATCTCTTGGTTTCATTGATTCTTTGTACAGTTCTTTTTGTTTCTAAGTTGTTGATTTCAGCCCTAAGTTTGATGATTTCCTGCCTACTGCTCCTCTGTTTTTTTCCAAGTCACCTAGGTTAGCTGTTAATTCGCTAATATGAGCTGTCACAATTTTCTTTTTGAAGGCACTTAGTGCTGTGAACTTTCCTCGTAGCACAGCTTTCATTGTGTCCCATAGGTTTGGGTATGTTGTGCCTTCATTGTTGTTGGATTTTAAGAAATCTTTGATTTCCTCCTTTATTTCTTCCCTGACCCAGTAGTCATCCAGCAAAGAGTTGTTCAATTTCCATGTGTGTGTAGGCTTTCTGTTGATTCTTTTGCTGTTGAAGTCCAGCTTTATACCATGGTGGTCTGATAAGATACAAGGTGTTATTTCAATTTTCTTGTATCTTTTGAGGCTATCTTTGTGTCCAAATATATGGTCGATTTTGAAGAAGGTTCCGTGAGGTGCTGAGAAGAAGGTGTATTCTTTTGTGTTTGGGTGAAACGTTCTGTAGATATCTGTTAGGTCCATTTGGTTCATGAGCTGTTAGACTCATTATTTCTCTGTTTGGCTTCTGTCTTGATGATCTGTCCATTGTTGTGAGTGGGGTGTTGACGTCTCCCACTACTAAAGTATGGGGATTGATGTGTAATTTAAGTTTTAGAAGCGCTTCTTTTACAAATGTAGGTGCCTTTGTGTTTGGGACTTAGATGGTCAATACTGAGATGTCCTCTTGATGAGTAATCTACTTGGCATTTCTGTCCCTGAGTAATGTGTGAGTGCAAGCACACATTGATGGCCTACTTGATGAGCATGGAACTTGCTTCCTCCTGCTTTGCTTGAGACATACACAGGCCCCCAGCAGGTCCAGGCCATCGAGGATGCCAAGACTGCTCTGAGTTCTTCTCACTGACCCTCGGCCCTGTAGCATCTGACATAGCAAACTACTCAGTAAATGTTTATAAAGCAAGTGAAAATCTCAAGTTAAGGTACAAAACTGATTATTTCAGCAAGTGGCAAATTGTCAGCCTTATGAAATTTGTCATCTTTTCAACTTTATTGAATTGTTAGAAAATGTGACATTTATTAACAAGAGCTCCACTCTGGTGGCTGTGTGGCAGCTTAAAAATTTGTGTTTAGAATTGAGCAATGTGTAAAAAACTGACATAAAACCCAAAATATGTCAATGGTTTCAAAAATTAGACTAAGGAGACAAATGCTGCCTCTAGAGAGAAGTAATCTGGTTATAAACTAAAAAATATCCATTTAAAAAGTAATGAAAATTGAACTGCACATATTTCTCTCAATTTCTCTAAAGTTTAAATGCTTGACTGTTACCGTTATGAAGATTTTTTTTTTAACCTTTAACTTATTGGCTTTATTTTTGCTCAATCGTTCATTTTTTAAAATATAACAAAGTAAAATATAATAAGGTAAAACAAAAACTATTACATCAAATTTGACAAGACAGATAAAAAGATTGATGATTGATGTGGGAGGGTTCACCTCACTGTAAACAAAGTCACGCCTGGGCTGATATTCCTGGTTACAATAAGAAAGTAGTCTAAGCAAGCCATGAGGATAACGCCAGTAGGTAGCACTCTTCCATGACATCTATCTCAGCTCCTATATCCAGATTCCTGCTCTGTTTGAGTTCCTGTCCTGACTTCCTTCAATGATGGCATATGACGTGGAAGTTTAAGCCAAAGAAACTTCCTAACTTGCTTTTATAATAGTATTTTGTCACAGCTGTAGGAACCATAACAAAGATATACCTTCAAGACTATGAATTTTTATTCTGTAATGTCCAATCTTTTAAGATCATTCTTACCTAGTGTTATGTTTAATATATAAAATTTCTTTTTTTATCTTAAGCATAAAAAAATTTTATAAAGCACTATTTATCTTCATGAAAAGGTCAGTGTTTATTCAGGTTGAAAATAAAACAAATCTAGTAACTAAAAAAGTAGTAAACTATTTCTGTTCTTTGCCTAATGAATGACACTGTTAGCTGTGTGCCATAAGGATTTTTGATGATAAGTCTGAAATAAGTAGCAATAAGTAGCTGGATGTTAGTATTTTGTTAGTAGTCACACAACCATGGATTTGTCATGGGATCTGATGAAAGCTCTACTAGGTTGAATAAGTAAAATTTTAGTTAAATGAGAATATTTTTCACTGTAGTTTAGAAAAAAGATGAGTGGCTTTTCTTACCTGGGATAAACTTTGTTGACCCTTGACCCCATTTAGTACGCAGGGATAGTGTCTGCAACTCACGTGACTGCTGTAGTAGGTTTTAATCCCCTTCAAGTGCTGTATCCTAGAATAGCATAAGTTTCTTATGTAATATCAAACATAAGCAACCATCTGAGTAGCTTTGGGTAGGTCTTTCTGGTCTTTTATCATTATCGTACTTTGGTTTTTGATCAGAAATCTCAAGTATCTTTCTCTCTCTCTCTCTCTCTCTCTCTCTCTCTCTCTCTCTCTGTGTGTGTGTGTGTGTGTGTGTGTGTGTGTGTGTGTGTGTGTGTGTGTGTCCTTGACCTTGATTTTTCTGTGTTTGGTGTGACTTTTTGGAGTAATTTGAGATAATAGGAGAATTTTAAAAAACAGTTATTTTTTTATATTTTAAAACTATTTGTGACTGTCATGGTGTTAGACTCAGAAAAGTGTTATTTCTTAGAAAAACTACAGATTGGCCTCACTTACCTTTATAAACTTTGGCCTTTATTTTCAGCTAATTAATCCTAAGGCCAGTGAGCATTTTCTGGGTGCTCCCTTTAGTCAAAGCATCACCCTAGAAATATCAAGGGAGATTTGGAATTTAGTCTGAATATTCCTGCCCTTAAGAAGCCTGTCATCCTGATATGCCCTACCTGGCATGGTAGCCACTGGCTCCCTGTGTTTGTTGAGCAGTGAAGGAAGCTTAGTCCATAAGGAAAAAAATGAGATGTACTATAAACATAAACTGTGATGGATTCCAGATGCTTAATATAAAACAAGAAAGCAGATTATTTCAACTATTTTCATGCTGATTACATGTGGAGATGATGGTGTTTTGGATATTTAGGTATAGATAAATTAGTAAAGTTTATTTCACTTGTTTCATTTATTAAAAATCTTCATACAAGTATATATTATAGTTTTCATAATTTAAAAAATTTGACAATTTTTTTGGTTACATTTGATCTACAGGATATCTTTACATCCTTCCATTACCAACTGTAAGAGAAAGTATTCATATACTAAGAGATAATTCAGGTTTTCCTCGTAAGTACTGTTTTTCTAACCACAATAAGCAATAGTAACCAAAATATAGGATAGGAAATCAAAGCTTTAGATTTATAAGCCTTTAACCCTTTGTTATGTAAAAATCATGATTAAATAACATTTTTTTTTACAGTATGATAAAATTAGTACTAATGCTGGAAACTGTGTTCTAGGTGCTGGAGACAGACTAAAAATAGCAAGAAAGAAGAGATGTGGTGGCAGCAGTAGGGTGTGGGGAACATCCCTGTGCCATGATTGTTTGGTGTGTGAATCTGAGACTGTCACTCTGCTGGAAATGATGTAGATAGGAGTGATAGTTCTGACCAGGCTCTGGCAAGATGCATTACATAATAGGATGAGGAGGAAGATTAGTAGTAAATCATGTTGATTGCATTAACACACATTCAGAGCATCAAGATTTTACTGAAATTTTTGTGTTGTTTTGTTTGACACTAGGCAGCAGGCCTAGGCACTAACACCATTACTTCAGTCTCTGCTCCTAGCTAGTCACACTGTTGGTAGTGAAGTGGAAGTCAGACAGCAGCCATCAGCCATTACACCAGGGTGCTCTGGAAGGGGATGGTGCACGCCCTCAGCATAGCTTCTGCTAGAGGGGTCAGACTTTGGAGACCATTGGCCACCAGACTTCCTTTGTAAAAGAGAAGGTGTTAGTAAATAAAGCATGAAGCTTTTGTCAGTCATTCTGCCACTAATACCTATGAGATTAGCTTGAATATTAATTTCAAGTAAACCACCTTTCACTGCATAGCTAATTCTGGTATGAGTCTGGAGAATTTGTACATATGTGCTGGTTAGTTCTTTGTCAACTTGATGTAATCTAGAGTCATCTGGGGAGATGGAACCTCAATTGAGAAAATTCCTCCATCTGATTGGCCTATAGGCAGCCCGAGGGACATTTTCTTGATGAATTATTGTTATAGTGGGGAGGGCCTAGTGTTGTTTTATTTTTTAAAAATCCCTGCCTTTCAATTTTGCCAATGATGACACAGGAGGCAGATGCTGAGGTAAAATCCTGCTAGTTCAGAAAGTCAGAGAAAGCACCCAAGTGATCTTCCTACTCCAACAAAGCCAAAAGCCCAAAGCTAAAAAGCTCCTTCTTCTTCTCCACACTGTGTTAAATACCCTCAGTTCAGTGTCCCTCCTCTCTGTTTAATCCCTGTCAGCTAGTTTCTTGCTCTGCTTCTTGACATAGGGTTAACTTTATTTAATCCTGTGTACAGAAAGCTCTTGAATTAAAGGTGTGTGCTAGGGCAGATCCACATCACAAGTACTTGTTTGCAGTAAACAGAAAGCTTTAGGACTAAAGGTGGAGACATCCCACAATTAGAAACAGATGTTTCCAGTTCACAGTCTCAGGGTTCACAATGTGATCAAATGTTCTGCAACAGCCAAGTCCATCCTGGGTGGTGCCATGCCTGGATGAGTTGTCCTGGATTGGATAAGAAAGCAGGCTGAGTAAGCCTGTAAGTAGCATTTCTCCTGTGATCTTTGATTCAGTTCCTGCTTCTAGGTTCCTGGGCAGAGTTCTCTTCATGGTGAACTATAAAACTGTAAGCTGAAGTAAATCCTTTCCTCTCCAAGTGCTTTTGGTGAACTACATGACCTTTATCACAGCAATAGAAAGCAAACCAGGATAAGATCTTAGCGAAGTCAGCGTCTCCTGTGTTCTCACCTTTATGTTATCTCCTTCCTGCCTTCCTGAACCTCATAAAGTAATTACTTTCCTCATTTATGAAATTGGTAGTTTATGTTTTGAGAAAGGTTCTAAGACCACATAGCCAGTAAGAGGGGACCTGGCAGAACTGAAATAAGAATGGCAGTGTGGGTGGAGGACCAGACAAACCAGCTTTAGGATCTGACTTTGTACCTAGCAACTAGAGCTTTGAGTACTTAGCCATTGAAGGGATCCAACTAGAAAAATAGTATTAAAAACAAGGCTGTCGTCAAGAGAAATGTACAGTTGTGGGAGGACGTTACATGGGTACTGAAGCCACCAGAGGTTGTAAACTGCAGAAAATTACCCCTAACCCATGATAAGGCCATAAAGAGCGATGGCACCAGAGCTCAGGAGCCATAGGAACCCAGAGGGGCATGCAGCCTCTAGTGGTGACCCTCTCCCACCTCCTTGCAGGGAGAAGGGGAAGAAATCCACTCCACTCTGCCCTTCTTCCTACCCAGCTAGCATCAGTTGCCAGAGCCAGATGGGTGTCACCCAGAAGGTTATCGGCAGAGGCAGAGTTGGGTCTGAGAGGGACTTCAGGAGGGCCAGTCATCCACTACATGGAGCTGAACAGGGATCAGGGATGAACTGCCAGGGTCAGTTATTTAACCTCTGAAATGTGGGCAATAGGTCCTATTTCCCAGAGCTCAGTCATTTACAAGAGAGTGCCTGTGAAGGGCCTGAGTGTTCAAGTGGTCTATCCTCAACCATCCCTGAAAAGCGAAATGGGCTGAGCTTCCTAAGCCACTATATGGCTTGGAGAACTTACATACGGGCTATATCTTGCAAACTCTTGAGTACTGTGAGCAACTGTATGCTTTTCTTAATCATGATTTTACTCTCCGCACTTCATTTTCTTAGGAATTTTCATCTTTCTTAATTTATAAAGTAAAATTAATTCATAAAGAAAATTCATTACATTTTTTAGATCAAAGAGGCCATAATGGGTTGCAAGAATTGGTACAGTGCAGAGGACTGATTTTCTCAAACTCTTAGTCCTAGCTTATTCTTACATTCTGATCTTATTAAATTAAAAACTGTTCTACAGCAATACTTTCAAAAGCACAACTAAATTAGTTTTAAAAATTTATAATTGGAATAAAACATGATTCAGCTAAAACTCCAGCTTTTTGTAGAGACAAAATGTGATTTCTGTTTTGCCATTATAGCTTCCAGTAAGCCTGAGTGAATTTTACATCATATTTGGGTTGGAAGAGGGGAGAAAATGCATGAAATTAGATGAAAAGAAAACCATTTTGTTAATTTAATTTTTGATGCATATCTCTAAAGTCATAAGCCACATATTAACCCTGCAAAGGATTTCTGAACTTGGAAAGTTAAATTTTGGATGATCACAGGTTGTAGGGGAGTCCTAGTTTGTCAGTGATAGCACAGCAGTGATGGTGCCATCTGTATGTAATATATTCATATTTGACTTAAAATATAATTGCAGTACACTTGCTTATGAATAGGGTAGGGACATGGGGTGGCAAAGAACATGGTTTGATCACTAACTGTACCAACTGGTGCTCTATTAGAAAGTCAGTTTTGTCAGCCCTTCCACCAGTTTGTTCAGCTTCTGGGGTACCTCACCTTCTTAGTTTATATCCATGAACTCACACACAGTCTCCAACACCCCCCATCTAACAACTGGTTCCTTTGCGAAGGGGTGTCACCACTGTCTGCCCTTCACAGTGCTCACTCATGCCTCTGTTATCGCGATAACAGACAATAGCTCTCCTTTATGTTGCTCCGGCCCACCTGTGGGCAAAGCAAGCAGAATTCCTTGAGATGGCTGAGAAAGCCAGCCCATGTCATAGCTGAGAACCAAGGCCTGACACACTAAATCTATTAGAAGAGAAAGTGTGGAAAACCCTCAAACTCATTGGCACAAGTGACAACTTCCCGAACAGAACACCAACAACTCAGGCTCTAAGACTGACAATCAATAAATGAGATCTCATGAAACTGAAAATCTTCTGTAAGGCAAAACACACTCTCATTCGAACAAAACAGCAACCTACAGATTGGGAAAACATCTTCACCAACTCCACATCTGACAGAGGGCTAATATCCAAAATTTACAAAGAACTCAAGAAATTAAATGCCAAGAACCCAAATAATCCAATCAAAAAATGGGGAATAGAGCTAAACAGAGAATTCACAAAGGAGGAATCCCTAATGGCTGAGAGACACTTGAAGAAATGCTCAGTATCCTTATTCATCAGAGAAATGCAACTCAAGACTATTCTGAGATTCCATCTTACACCTGTCAGAATGGCTAAGATCAAAAACTCAGATGACAGCACATGCTGGCGAGGTTGTGGAGAAAGGGGAATACTCCTCCATTGCTGGTGGGAGTGCAAACTTGTGCAACCACTATGGAAATCAGTCTGGCGATATCTTAGAAAACTTGGAATACCTTTACCTCAAGACTCAGCCATACCACTTCTGGGTATACATCCAAATGATTCCTCACCAAACCACAAGGACGTTTCCTCATCTATGTTCATAGCAGCCTTATTTGTAATAGCTAGAAACTGGAAACAACCCAGATGTCACTCAACTGAGGAATAAAAAAAATGGATAAAAAAAACTGTGGTACATCTACACAATGGAATACTACTCAGTCATCAGAAACAACGAAATCATGCAATTTGCAGCCAAATGGATAGAACTAGAGAAGCTCATCCTGAGTGAGCTAACCCAGACTCAGAAAGATGCACATGGCATCTATTCACTTATATTCAGATTTTAGCCATATAGTGCAGGATAACTATACTACAACCAATGCACCAAAGGGAACATGAACAAAGGGACCTGTCAATGAGACACTTTGCCCTAGTGGGGCTGCCTTATAGGCTGTGTATGAGGAGGCTCTTGGCCCTCATATGACTGCTGAACTGGGGGGAGGGACTGATAATTAGGTAATTAGAGACACTCCACTCCAGAGGAATGGAATCGAAGGGATAGGGGTTAGAGAGTGGGATGGCAGGACTGGGAGGGGTGGAAAGAGGACACTGTGATGGAGATGTAACCTGAAGTAATAAATAAACATTAAAAAAAACACCCAAAAGTGAGCAGTGTTCTCAGGCGGGTGCTGGTAGTGCAGTACCTCACAGGAGTCACCTGAGAGCAGGACTTTGTGCAGCCCAGAAGAGAATGCCACTTTGTGCTCCCCATAAGATCTGCTAGCTGCTGGGTTCAGTTTCTATTCTAGTCAAGCAGCTAGGAGATTGAAGGGTCCACACCTACAAAGGGCAGGTTGTAAACCCAACACCATCCTAAGTGGCCAGTTTAGGATACATAAAGCCTGTCCACTCGGTTACAGATAGTAACATTAACCCAGACCTGGTGAGCAGCTGTAGATGGACTCCAGGCCTGGAAAGGACAAGCTGGACCAGGCAGTGCCTTCAGGAAGTGCCCAGCCAGACCACACGCTCAGCCTGCCTTCTTGCCAGTCAGGATGGACCTGTAGAGGGGCTTAGACTTGTGCCTGAATTTCAGTGTCTGGCACTGCAGAGTTACCATATGTTTCCGTTTTTCCTCTTGAAACATATTTAATAATATCCACCTTTCACTCATAAAGTGCCACTGTAGGAGGTACTATCTAAAATTATGTGTCTACTATCCGCAGTTATATATGCCAGAGACCTTATGTGCTCCCTGCTCCTTCTAGGAGCCTTCTGCTTTGCACTAGTTCACTTCCTGTGTGCTTTAAGAAGCCCCAGCTATTTAACTAGTGGAAAGGTCAGTTTCCAACTTGAGATTACTCCTTAGAAGTAGGTGTTAGTCATGGCAGCCTGATTTGGGAATAAGGATAACATTGTGTTTATTAAGGGGGTTTGGTAGTTAGTTTGCAAGTAGACTTGGAATTTAGTCCTTTGTTTTCTGAAGTGTTTTTGTGAAATAAAATACAGTATAATTAAATATGACATTTTAAGATTACATTATAATATTTGTATATAAAATCTAAGCATGCTTTGTAAATGTCTATATTTCATTCTCACACCAATTTCTATATAAATTGTATAATAATACAAAGCCTTTTTAATTCCATGTGTCAGAATTAAAGTTTGCAGGATGTATTCTGTATGATGATTGCCTAAGCTTCTATTTGTAGTTGGTACAAAATGGTGTATAAATTGTTAATAGGGTTATGTTATTTAAAGCATGGATCCTGTTCAGGAAGCTATATTTAGAATATTGCACATGCTGTATGAAATAATTGTGTATTTGTTATCAATAAGTTCCTCTTAAAAGCTGGGACTTAGAGCACTGAGGCTGGAAATGGTGATCTTACAAAAGTAGTTAAAGTGTTTTAATCACTGGCAACACATGTCATTTAAAATACATAAATGATGAGACTTGTTCTTTTGAAAACTGCTTTTCATTTTGTTTTGGTGAGCTGATTAATTTGGAAGACACTTGTGGCTTTGAAAAGGTATACTACAGTTCAGGGAGATGGTAGAACTGGGCCTTTTGCTGTCCAAATTGGCTTTGCTCTGCTTTGCAAATGTTCCACACCAGTCTCTTGGGACTTTTGGGTTCCTGCCATGCAGGCATTGACACTGTTATTGATTCTTAACCCAAGTATAGCTTTTAATTTAACAAGAGACTTGCCATGGGTATGATCTGAAGCTAGAGTGCTCTGATGCTCCGTGCCAAGTGGGAGCAAAGACAGTGGGAACGTATCTGTACACCTCGGCAGACACACAGGGTTTGTTTTATCACTTGCAAATAGAAAAACAGAGGCATTGGATTTACTATAATTTTAAATTTTTTAAAATAATTAAAACATTTAGAGCTATATTAATTAAAATATTTTGTAATAATTGTAGCTATTTAAGCCTATTTTTAAAATATACCAACATCTCATATGGTCATGCTTCAAGTGCTAATCTTTGTTCTCAGCCAGTTGTTCAGGCAGGATGACAGGTTTACGTATCATTTATCATTTAGTTCAAATTTATGAGAGTGGTAAGACACAAACAAAACAAATACCTACACAAATGGTCTGGAGATTCTTAAGGTTGTAAAACAAACAAAACTTTTTCTACTTGTTGGCCTTTGAAAACAGGTGATGAATTATATTTTCACACATGGAGAAGTCTGGCTTATTATCAGTTTCATGCATGTTTGTGTCTGTTCTGTCTTGTGTGGGGGGCATGTATGTACTCCAGGCTATGGAGGCCTTCTGCAAGGATGCATCCTCTTGCACTGAGGTTGGCCATCCCACAGCTCACATCTGACCTTTCTCATTTCTCATCTGCTTCACCTTATTCTGTCCCAGGTTCCATAAGTGTCTTCACACAATGTGGCCTCTAGATTTAGAAGGACAAAGAGTTTAAGTATAAAAGGATAGGAAAAGACATACTATATCAACAACAATCATAAGAATATTTTAATTATTTCTCTTATTTTGAGATTATGATATAATCACATCAGTTCTCTCTTGTTTTTTCTTCTTCCAACCCCTTCTATATGCTCCTACTTGCTCTCTTTTAACTTCATGACTTCTTTTTAAATTCATTGCTGTTATGCATACATTATATTCTTAAATACTTTCTACTCAGTCTGTATAGTATCACTTGTGTGCATGTTTTCAGGACTGACTGTTTGGTATTGGATAACCACTTGGTATTCTCTGGGGAAGACTATTTCTTCCACTCTTTGCATTCCTTAGTTGCCTATAGTTCTGTGTAGGATTGAGGCTTTATGGTCTTTCCCTCATTCACTTTGCATGCTTATTGTTGTCCTTGTTCAGCTCATGCCTGACCAGTCACATTGGGAAGACTTTTATGGGTATAGTTTCTGACATTATTGGGAAACAGTCTCATAAACTCCCTGATCCTCTGGCTCTTGTAGTGTTTCTGCCCTCTTTTCAGCAATGTTCCCTGAACCTTAGGTACAAGAGTTGCATTTTAATACTGCTAAAAGAATACATTTTTAAAGTGACTAAGCAGAGCTGGAGAGATGTCCCACTAACAACAAAGTCTATGTTCCTATTCCTTTCAGTGTGTTGGTTGTAGGATAGTTATCCTGTGTTATATGGCTAAAATGCAGTTAGAAGTGAATGTATTCAATGTGAATCATTCTGGGCCTGGGTTAGCTCACTTAGGATGAACTTTTCTAGTTCCATCCATTTGGCAGCAAAATGCATGATTTCCTTGTTTATGATAGCTGAGTAGTATTTCATTGTGTAAATGTACCATAGCTTTTTTTTATCCATTCATCAGATTAGGGACATCTGGATTGTTTCCACTTTCTAGCTATTACAACTAAAGCTGCTATGAACATAGTTGAGGAGATGTCCTTGTGGTTTGATGAGGAATTGTTTGGGTGGATACCCAGAAGTGGTATGGCTGAGTCTTGATGTAGAGCTATTCCAAGTTTTCTAAGAAATCCCCACACTGATTTCCATTGTGGTTGTACAAGTTTGTACTCCCACCAGCAATGGAGGAGTGTTCCCTTTTCTCCACAACCTCACCAGCATGTGCTGTCATTTGAGTTTTTGATCTTAGTCATTCTGACAGGTGTGAGATAGAATCTTAGAGTAGTTTTGAGTTGGATTTCTCTGATGATTAAGGATGTTGAGAATTTCTTCAAGTGTCTCTTGGCCATTAGAGATTCCTCCTTTGTGAATTCTCTGTTTAGCTCTAGTCCCCATTTTTTTGATTGGATTATTTGGTTTCTTGGTGTTTAATTTCTTGAGTTCTTTATAAATTATGGATATTAGCGCTCTGTCAGATGTGGGGTTGGTAAAAATATTTTCTGCCTTGCAGAAGCTTTTTAGTTTCATGAGGTCCCATTTATTGATTGTTGGTCTTAGAGCCTGAGCTATTGGTATTCTGTTCAGGAAGTTGTCTCCTGTGCCAATGAGTTCGAGGCTTTTCCCCACCTTCTCTTCTATTAGATTTAGTGTGTCTGGCTTTATGTTAAGGTCTTTGATGTACTTGGACTTAAGTTTTATTCAAATGATAAACATGGGTCTCTTTGCATTCTTTTACATTTGGCATCCAGTTAGACCAGCAGCATTTGTTGAAGATGCTGTCCTTTTTCCATTGTATGGTTTTCACTTCTTTGCCAAAAATTAAGTGACTAAAGGTGTGTGGGTTTACTTCTGAGATTTCAGTTTGACTCCATTGATCAACTGGTCTGTTTATACCAGTACCATGGTGTTTTTATTCCTATTGCTGTGTAGTATAGCTTGAAATTTGGGATGGTGATACCTCTAGATGATTTTTTATTATATAGGATTGATTTAGCTAATCTGGGTTTTTTTGTTATTCTATATGAAGTTGAGAATTGTTCTTTTACAGTAAAAAATTGTAATGGTATTTTGACAGGAATTGTATTGAATCTGTATATAGCTTTTGGTTGGATGGCCATTTTTATTATGTTGTTCCTACCTATTAATGAGCATGGGAGATCTTTCCATCTTCTGATGTCTTCTTCAAGTTTTTGTCATACAGGTCTTTCGCTTGCTTGGTTAGAGTTACCCCCTGGTATTTTGTGTTGTTTATGGCTGTTGTGAGGGGTATTGTTTCCATGATTTCTTTCTCAGCCCATTTATCTTTTGTACAAAGAAGGTCTACCAATTTTTTAAAATTAATTTTGTATGCAACCACCTTGCTAAAGGTGTTTATCAGTTGTAAGAGTTCTCTGATGAAATATTTGGGGTCACTTATGTATATCATCATATCATCTGTGAACAGGGATACTTTGACTTCTTCCTTTCCAATTTGTATCCCCTTGATCTCCTTTAGTTGTCTTATTGCTCTAGCAAGAACGTCAAATACTATGTTGAAGAGATATGGAGAGACTGGGCAGCTTTGCCTTGTCTCTGATTTTATGGGTGATGCTTTAAGTTTCTCTCCATTTAATTTGATGTTGGCTACTGGCTTGCTATATATCACCTTTATTATTTCTAGGTATGATCCTTGTAGGCCAGCTCACCAGGACTTTTAACATGAAGGGGTGTTGCATTTTGTCAAATATATTTTCAGCATGTAGGGAGATGATCATGTATTTTTTTTTTCTTTTGGCTTGTTTGTATGATGGATTAAGCTGATGGATTTTCGTATGTTGAACCACCCCTGCCTTCCTGGGATGAAGCCTACTTGATCATGGTGTATGATACTTTTGATGTGTTCTTGGATTCGGTTTGCAAGTATTTTGTTGAGTATTTTCATGTCTATGTTCATGAGGGAAATTGGTCTGAAGTTCTTTCTTTGTTGGGTCTTTGTGTGGTTTAGGAATCAGGGTGACTGTGGCCTCAGAATGAGTTTGGCAGTGTTCCTTCTGATTCTATTTTGTGTAAGAGTTTGAGGAGTATTGGTATTAGCTCTTCTTTGAAGGTCTGGTAGAATTCTGTGCTGAAACCATCTGGCCCTGGTTTTTTTTTTTTTTTTTTTTTTTGGGAGACTTTTAATGACTGCTTCTATTTTCTTAGGGGTTTTAGGAGTTTGGCAGTGTTCCTTCTGATTCTATTTTGTGGAAGAGTTTTCAAATTTTGTGGAGTACAAATTTTTGAAATAAGGTATAAAGATTCTTTGTATTTCCTGATGTCTGTTGTTATTTCTCCTTTTTCTTTTTTACCCTTTAATTAATTTGTTCTATGGGTTTGTCTATCTTGTTGATTTTTTTTTCAAAGAATCAACTCTTGGTTTCATTGATTATTTGTATTGTTTCTGAGTTGTTGATTTCAGCCCTAAGTCCTGCTGTCTGCTTCTCTTGGCAGTGTTTGCTTCTTTTTTATCTACAGCTTTCAGTTGTGCTGTTAAGTTGCTAATATGAGCTGTCACAATTTTCTTTTTGAAGGGACTTAGTGCTATGAACTTTCCTCGTAGCACTGCTTTCATTGTGTCTCATAGGTTTGAGTATGTTGTGTCTTTGTTTGTTGGATTTTAGGAAGTCTACAATTTCCTTCTTTAGTTCTTCCCTGACCCAGTAGTCATTGAGTAGGGAGTTCTTCAGTTTCCATGAATGTGTAGGCTTTTTGTTATTTCTGTTATTGTTTAAGTCCAGCTTTAATCTATGGTGGTTTGATAAGATACAAGGGGTTATTTCGATTTTCTTGTATCTGTTGATGCTTACTTTGTGTTTGACTATATGGTCAATTTTGGAGAAGGTTCTGTGAGGTGATGAAAAGAAGTTACATTCTTTTTTGTTTGGGTGAAATGTTTTGTAGAGATATGTTAGGTCCATTTGGTTCATGACCTCTGTTAGTCTCATTATTTCTCTGTTTAGTTTCTGTCTTGATGACCTGTCCATTGGTGTGAGTGGAGTGTTGAAATCTCCCACTATTAATGTGTGGCGATAGATGTGTGGTTTAAGCTTTAGAAGAGTTTCTTTTACAAATGAGGGTGCCCTTATATTGGGGGCATAGATATTCAGTGTTGAGATGTCATCTTGATGGATTTTTCCTTTGAGTAGTATGTAGTGTCCTTCCCTATCTTTTTTTTTTTTAATTTCAATTGAAAGTCTGTTTTATTTCACATTTGGATGGCTAGTCCAGGTTGCTTCCTGGACCATTTGTTGCAAAACCTTTTCCCATCCCTTAACTCTGAGGTAGAGTCTATCTCTGTTAGTGAGATGCATTTTTTAGTATGCAGCAAAATGATTAGTCTTATTTACAGATCCATTCTGTGAGCCTGTGTCTTTTTTTTTTTTTTTTGGTTTTTTGAGACAGAGTTTCTCTATATAACAGCTCTGGCTGTTCTGGACTCGCTTTGTAGACCAGGCTGGCCTCGCTTTTTTTTTTTTAAGGTACAAAGCAAAGAATCAATGTTTATTATGGGTAATTGATGAGAGGAGACAGGAAAGGAGTTAGGTTTACATGGCATGTTTGTGTAATACAGAAGGGTGCAAACCTTTAATTTTTCTTTAATACTGAGTGGACTTCTATTAATTAGCAAATGCAGAGAAACATGTTGAAATCCAGGACTTGGCTATTACAAACACACTTTGGGAAAGAAGACCCAGCCTGTACCCTTGCCTTATGTGGGTACAACCCAAAGCAAAACTGTCAGCATACCATTTGGCACCCATATAACTATGTAATAAAATAATTTCACTTCCACAAAAGTGAAATCTGATAGACAAGGCTCTCATATCTCATGTGGGGGTACATGGAAAGCAGTGTCAAGGTAGTTAAAAGCCTAAGCCCCTGAGAGTGTCTTGCATTTGGTTTACTTGTAGCTATGCAAGCCTGTGTCTTTTTATTGGAGAGCTGAGTCCATTGATGTTGAGAGATATTAATGACCATAGGTTGTTATTTCCTGTTATTTTTATGTAGGGGGTAGTTGTGTGTTTGTGTGTTTCTTTTGGTTTAGCTGTGGTGGAATTTTTTCTTTCCTGTGTTTTGTTGGGTTGGATTTTCCTGCTAGGATCTTCTTTAGAGCTAGATTTGTGGATAGATATTGTGTATATAATTCTTATGTTCTGTCTTTTCATTGAGTCCTTGATTTCTTGGATGTTGTGGGTGAGGAATTTTTTAATTTCTCATTTTCTTTGGTTGGTATGCTGCTTTCTTCGATTGAGTCTTCCATCTCCTGTATTCTATTTGTGATACTCATGTCTGTAGTTCCTGTTCTCTTCCCTTGGCTTTACACCTCCAGGATTTTCTCTGCTTGTGTTTTCTTTATTGCTTCCACTTCCAATATCAAGTCTTGAATTGTTTTATCCATTTCCTGCTCCAATTTGGTTGTCTTGGCCTGAAATATTTCAAATGTTTCATAGCTGTGTCTCTTTCCCATTTTTGTTTACACTATTTTGGAGGTCTCTAATGGAATTTTCCATTGCTTTCTTTTGTAAAATTGTGGGTTCTTTAAATTTTTTCAGATATTTATTTTCTTCGTGTAAGGCCTCTATCATTTTCGTAAGTATAGATTTGTCATCATTTTCATGTGTTTCAGCTGTGGTGTGATGGTCAGGGATTGCTGTACTAGCATAGCTGAGTTTTGTTGGAGTGATATTTCCCTGACTTTTGTCAGTTCTGTTCTTTCACTGGCCTTTAGCCATCTTGTCCTTAGCTGTTTGTTCCTGGTGCCTTCTGGATTTGGTATAGACGTCATATAATCTTGGTGATCTGTAGCTCTCTACATGTTGGATGGGGCCTTGTGTTAGGGGCTGGTTGTCAGTGGGCCTCCCAGAGCTCACCTCTTCCTGTTGTGTCCCAATTGGGAACTCAAGTCAGGGGTTGGGGTTCTTGAGATCCAGCTAGTCTTCCTAGTGATGTCCATGGGGGTCGGCAGGCTACATACTGTAGGCAAGAGCTGCAGTTTCCCTGTGGCTTATGCATCAGAACTGTGATCATTAGCAGCATCCTAAGCTGCTCTCAGAGGGATGGGGAAGCTCAACTGCCTCTCCCCCCCTACCCTGGCCAAAATCACTGTGCTCAGTCCAGCTTGCCTGAGCTGGCATGTCTTCTGGCAGTTTCCCTGTAGCTAGGTCGTCAGGACTGTGGTCAGGACCATGGTTGTGGTCCTACCAGGCTGCTTTCAGGGGGATCTCATTTTCAACTTGTGTCTCTCAGTCAGAAGCTCTGGGGTCCAGTGCTGCCCACTTGTTGGGGCAGCACGCAATGGTCCAGGACTGCTTTATTGCTCCTGGTGGAGTCTCGATGCTTTGGACTGAGACTCTAGACTGATTACCTATTGTGGCTCCTCTGGTCTTCTTTTGGGTTTCAGAAAGCCTGCATGGAAGCTGCAAACTCAGGAAACCAAGGAGGACCTCTGTTTGGAAGTCGATCTTCCACTCTAGGGGGATGTTCCCTGTGTCCTGGCAGGAAGTGTTCAGTCTCCTATGTCTGGCTTCTCTGTTCTTCCAGTGTCTATATGTCCAGTACACTGTTCTTTATTGTCCCTGTCTTTGCTGGGCAAGCCCAGATAGGCTTATGCCTCAAAAACTGGCAATCAGCAGGAGTATATCTGCAGTGGTCCAATTGGTCTTCCTGATGATCAGAATGTGTCTGAGCTTACCGCCGCCATCTTGCCAAGTCCTTATTTTTTTTTGATACGTGTTATAAATTAAAAAATTATGGCTGAAGGGATGGCTCATCAGGTAAGGGTGCTTGCCACCAAGCCTGACAATGTCACTTCCACAAATTATCCTTTAACTTAGAGAGAGAGAGAGAGATGAAAAAAATTAATACTAAAGCTAAGAAATCAAATTATTAGTATACTGTCTTTCAACTTTATCTACATGCTGTTTTACAACTGAAGGCCTTTTTATACTGAGATTTTTGAAAAATCCTTTCTAGATATTTCATATGAGGGAGATATATAATCTAACCTTTAAAACTGAAGAAATAAAAAAATTTCTTTTTATGAAAGTAAATAAATAATAATTTTTACTAAGTTCAAGAGTTAATTTGTGTGGCCTTCCTGGTAAGTCCAAGGCTATGTTAAGCTTTATTGAAATCACCAGGTCATTAGAAGGAGTTCTTGTGTAGCTCCCAACATTGATCTGGCTAGGGCAGTCTAGAAAGTAAGACAAAGCTCATTTTCTTTACAAATTTACCTTCTACTTGAGATAAGACTAACCCACATAAAAGAATCAGAGCATTGAATCAGGCTATCATTAAGTGTTGTATTATAGAGTTGAGATGATAAACACTGTACAGTCTAGAGAAGAGACAATACTACTGAGAACTGGGCTAGTGTAGACTCATGAATGCTTTGGAACTTAAAAGAATATTTTACAGAGAGCTGAGATTTTCTTTGGTATGATTCATTATTTTGTGTCTTTTCTTTTTTTTTTCTGATCTGTTACTTTTACACATACAGAACTTTCATACATATGTTAACCATTGGGTTTCAAAATGCCCTAAAATTTTTTTCTACAAGATTGAAAATTTTAATTATATGAATTCATAATATAATTATGGGGCAATATTTTAGTTACTGTTCTGTTGCTATGAAGGGACTCCATAACCAAGGCAACTTATAAAAGAAGACATTTAATTGGGGGCTTGCTTACAGTTTCAAAGGATGAGCCCATGAGCATCATGGCAGAGAGCAAGGCAGGCATGGTGCTAGAGGAGTACTGAGAACTTACTCTGGTCCGCAAGCAGGAGGCAGAGAAAGTGACAGTGGGCCTCACTTGGACGTTTGAAGCCTCAGAGCCTATCCCCAGTGACACACCTCCTTCAACAAGGCTGCCTCTTCTTATCCTTCCAAAACAGTTCCATCAGTTGGATACCAAACATTCAAATATATGAGCCTGTGGAGGCCAATTCTCATGCAAACCATTATAGGTAGCTTTCCTTAAAATTTAGTTTTAAAAAATGTTGTAGACTTACTAAGTTATCTGACCAAAAGAGTTGCTGTTCTTCACTCATTGTGCTTGTTCTGGCCCATGACATAAACTTTCCTTCTAACTGCTAACTGCAGCTTTTTTATTCCATTTTTCTCTACCCTGAGAAATGCAATATTCAGGATGTAAAAGAGGATATCATACTAAATCTTCCTTTTAAATTATCTTTGAAAATAATGGAGAACAGCAAAGTTTATGGGAGCAAATTTAGTGATGAAGGCAGTGTTCTTCATCAAGCATGGGACTAAGCAGTCACATTATGTGATCAGCTTGTGTGCCTTTTGAAATTAAATGCAACTTACTAGAAAATTTTTGCCTGTTCGTTATATGATCATATCTTTCAGTTTCTCTGTGCTGTACAAATCATTAGGCTAATATACTGCATATGAAATTGCCAAGTAGGTATAGTGGCATAGCCCAGAACTCAGGAGGCAGATGTAGGTAGATCTCTGTGAGTTTGAGGCCAGCCTGCTCTACATAGTGAGTTCCAGGACAGCCAGGGCTACACAGAGAGACCTTGTCTCAAAAAAAAATTATCATTTATAAGAAACACTGGTGATAGTTTACACATCAGATTTGGGGTCATTTAAGTACCATTATTATAAGTCATAAAGTTAAATGCTTCAACATTAATATTTTCCTCTGGGATTAAAGTCTAATTTATAGGAGTCCTGAGATTTTACTATTACGTTTTTTATTACTGCAGAAAAATCAATGAACTTTATTGCATCTTACATTAGAATCATAAGTATGTCATAGTTTTATAAATTTACTTTGAATAAATATCCCAGCAGTGGAAATGTGTCACTAAAACACTATTGTCATGAAAGTGCCATTCATTAATTATAGGCTCTGATTTCATAGTTATAGATCTCACTGTTTTAAGGGAATATAACCCATCACAGCAAGTGGTTTGGATGCTTTTGCCTGACCTTGAAAGCATCATTTCACAGAGATTGACAATTTTCTTTCTGTCCTTAGAGTTGAACATTGTAGTATCTACACAAGGATTGGCATAAATGTGAAATAGAAGCAATCATCTGAAGAAGTCTGCTCATAAACTGCTTTGAGTGATGTCTTTGGAACTTTATGATGATCTTTGATTCACATTTGCATTTTTTAAGTGTTAAAATGCTATTTAATATTCATCACACATCTGCAGTTTACACATATTCATGCACACACTTAAAACCTTTCATGTTATAAATGCTTTCAGCTCCGACAATCTCTGATAATTGGGAACAATTGTTATTTTTCTTTTTTTTTATTTCTTCAAGTTACATCTCAATCGCAGTCCCCTCCCCAGTCCCACCCTCCCACCCTCAACCCCCCATTCTCTTCCCCCCCTTTTTTTTAAAGTTTAAGGTATATCTTATTTCCCCCTACAGTTTCCCCTTTCAGTCCAACAAATGACTCTTTCTCTTATAATAATAAATACAATACAAAACAACAGAGGTAATTAGGCCACAGTTATGAGGTTATATGGCTTAGCATACATTCCCAATGTCCAGTCCATATGTATTTGGCACCTGACTTTAACATTCTACTATCTAACCATCTCCATGGGTTTGAAGTTCTATATCTAACTCAGCATTCATACTAACTTGCAACACAATTTTAAAAGCATCTTCTTAGATCTATAACACTCTCTTGACTCCTAAACTCAAAATGTAATTATGAGACTCTAGCTATCTGTTCTTCAACCACCTCAGAGACCTGAGAGGGATAAATATATCTGATTTTATAGGAAGTACAGGGCCTGCAGCTTCCAAAACTAAGAAATGACATACCAGTGGCTGCCTGGTGCTATGACAGCCTATTATAGTTATTTTCTAAGCTAATCAGAAATAAAGCTGCAAAGAGACAAGCGACATCTGCTTATTCTAATGTAAGAGATAGATAGGGCCTCTTCAAAAACCTCAAGAGATCTGCCGAATATGGCATTCAAAGATGTTTTTGTAACTTTAGATTTTTTTATATCAAGACATATCAACTCCTGACAGCACCCCCTATTCTTCCCCAAGTAGAAGATGAGCATCGAAGAATCTCCAGTGGGAGATGATTGAATTAGTTGCAAGCCTATCTCTTGGTAGGAAAAGCCCCCTGCTCCAACTATAGACAGAATGCCGTCCAAAAAGGACAAAATTTGGAAGCAGGTAAGTTGACAGCCTAGCTCTGCCAAGACAGGGTAGGCAAGTCCTTCATAATTCCTGGTCTACAATCAATGTCTGTCAGAGAAACAGGGCCAAATGACTGAAGATCGATGTTGTAATGTATGGAGAGAAAATGAGAACTGTCCAGGCAGCCACATTTGTATTTTTATATGTGGTTATTTATATAGAAATTAAAGTGTTAAGAGTAAATTACATGTGGAGTAGCATGGACTCAATAATTAAATAGATGAAATTAACATAAGGCTCTGAGAAGTGATTTCGTTATTTATCCCCTGGAGGGATGTCGCGCCCCCCCCTCGACCAGCAAGGAGGACGCAAATCACAAAACTCTTCTCCAGCAGTTTATTCAGGTCCCTTGAAAACAGTCTTCCGAATAATGGGGCAGACCCAACCCACAGGCTAAATACTAAATGAACAGCCAGTCAAGTAAAGCCAAGTGGTGCTATCTTAGAGGCCTACGTATGCGGAAGCAAGCCAGATCAGCGGTGTATGCCAAATATGAACTTATTGTCATAGAGAGCGCTCACCGTCGGGCTGGTGGAAGGCGGAGACCAATGCCATCTTTAGGGCGCAGCACTTCGCAGCTCTCTACAGTTCCTCCTTTTTTATTTTTTCTAAAGTTGGTAAAAGTCCCTGGAAAGGCTTCGTAATCCCTCTAACTGGGTATCTCACGGTGGGCCTGAGCCTGTAGGAGGGCGGTGCTCAAACTCTTACCCGTCTCTGGGTCAGCCTCCCCACTCGGGACTGCCCTGTCTTAGGTGGCCGAGACTTACCCGTCAACTCCGTCACTGACTTGCCAGACCCTAATATCCGTGGAACGAATACCTCAGTGGGCAGGGACTATGCTTAGTGAAGATTTACTTCACGGCAGCAAGCCATGCCTGAGGGGACTGGCCCGCCTCAATGGCGACAAGGGCTTGTATAATCATGGCTGCATTACGCTTTTGTGTGGCTCTCATTTTGTAGATGCACCATAGGCAAACCAGAGAGGCTAGTATCATTAGTATCGCCAAAGAGCCTACGCCCGCCCACTCCTTAAGATGATCCATAGCTGTCTGTATCCAAGAAGTCAAGCCAGTAGCCAGGCTCAGATCCACCCGAGTGGAGTTGATGTGGATGATTGTCGCTCTCAGCTCTCTCATCAAATTTTCAAATTCAGCCGACCAATCCTGTAAGAGGAACTTTGACAATTGTCTAGACAAATTAGCAGCTTTTGTATAATTTTGATATTGCACGGAAGTAACACACAAACCTTGCAATTTCCACTCACACCCCAATTGTGCTAGTTGCCAAAGAGAATCAATCTGTTCTTGTATTAAATCTATGCGTTGATTAACTATCATAAGACCTCCTTTGAGATGAGAATTCATAGAGGTCTGAGTATCCAATGCCTGTGCCACAGTGGCTGAGATGTTATTCAGGGCATTGGCAGTCTGTATAGAACTACACAAGGCAATAGCTGAGGCAGTAGCTCCCACAGCAGCAACAGTGATAGCAGTAACAATAGCTGCAGTGATGCCAAAATCTCTTTTAAATCTGAATAGCATCATGGTATTAGGAGCCTCTACAGGAACTGGTACATATCGAGGCATTCTAGTCACCACAGCCACAGGAAAGGCTGTGGCATTCCAGCATAGGGCATAAAAACATGTGCCTGGAGTGCATACTAACTTTTCTTCACCTAAGGATGCACTCCCATTACTTACAATCCACAGAAAAGGAGGCCAGAGACATACTGGCGAAGCTGAAAAGTTCTTGTTGCGGTAAGAATGAAATAAAGAATTCCAAGTACCAGAGCCACTACCACTAGAGAAATCCAATCTGGTAGCAGACCCTAGGGAAAAGTTACCTCTTTGATAAATTCCTCCCCCAAGCATAATGACAGGTCCCAAGTCCATGCAACTTCCATTTACTCCACACAAAAGCCACAAATCAAAAGGATTGGTGGCAGTCTGCTGAGGATCCCTAGTAGATATATCAAGCATTCCTGTACAAGACTTATTCACTATATTACTAATCATGGGGCTAAAGGAAAAATAATCTTGTTGAACCCAAACTGCTCTGCGCTCCTGACATACTCACTGCTACTATCACCAGGATCCTTAGGAAGGTCTTCATGACGAATCTTCCTCACAAGGCGTTCAGGCACCCACACTGGATCTTGTTGATCCTGAGGAAAAACACAAACAGACCCTCTCGCCCATGTTAGCACGGGGTCAGGCCCCCGCCAAGAGCCTGTCAGAATGTCCTTCCACTTCACCATGCTTTTAGGTGAACCATGGGAATCCTGATGTCTGTCCGCTGCTGAGCGGCCTTGAGCATCCAAATTGAAAAAATTTAAAGTAAATAAGGCTAAAGACATTCTCTCCTTGGGGGTACGGCCTTGGCCTATTCCCCCTTTTTGTTTTTGCAAGCATTCTTTCAAGGTGCGATGAGCACGCTCCACAATTCCTTGTCCTTGAGGATTGTATGGTAATCCATGATTAAGCTGTACCTCCATCTGATTACAGAAGGAGACAAAGGACTGAGCCGTATAGGCTGTTCTATTGTCCGTTTTTAGCTGTTGTGGTTTTTCCCATGCAGCCCAGGCTTCTAAGCAATGTCCTATGACATTGCGAGCCTTTTCTCCACTCATAGGTGTAGCATGTATGATACCTGAGCAGGTATCCACATATACATGAATATATTTTAAGGTTCCAAACTCTGAAATGTGGGTAACGTCCATTTGCCAGAGTTTAAGTGGCATCAACCCTCTACGGTTCACTCCCACAGTGGGAGGATGATGATGAATCACACACTGAGGACAGTCCAAAACTACTTGTCTAGCATCTGCTCTAGACAAATGGAATTTCTGCTGTAGAGTTTTTGTATTTACATGAAATAATTGGTGAAACTGTCTGGCTTGATCCAGGAATGAGCTCCAAAAAATGCATTCCATCCTGGTCCATTGATCAACTTTATTATTACCCTCACTTAATGGTCCAGGTAATCCTGTATGTGCTCTGATATGTTGAATATAAAAACACCTTTTTCTCTGCCAGATTAAAACTTGTAACTCTTGTAATAAGGCACATACAGTACTACTATTCTTAATAGAACCTGCTAATTCTAATACTTTCACTGCGTTGACCACATAGACTGAATCTGAAATCAAATTGAATGCAAATTGACATCTTTTAAACACCTCAATTACTATTTTTAACTCTACTATTTGGGGGGAGCCCAGTTGAAATTGACATAACACGGGCTCTTGTCTTTCTATCAAATAGGCTCCACAGCCTGTCTTTGAGCCATCAGTAAACACATTTGGTGACCCTTGAAGTGGTACTGCTGAAGTAACCTTAGGGAATATCACTGGGTGCTCCTTAAAAAATTATAGCAATGGATGTTTAGGATAATGGTTATCAATCACTCCTTTAAAGCTACATTGCAATATTGCCCAGTCATCTACAGTGCCACACAAAATCTTAATTTGATAACTGGAATAGGGCACTATTATACTGGCAGGAGCAACTCCAAAAGACTGCAAGCATTGTTGGATACCATTCAAGGCTAAAGCAGCAAGTGCAGTGGGATAATGTTCTATTCTGTTCTTACTTGTGTCCACATCCCCGGGCAGAAAGATCTCCCTACTTTCAGGGACTGAACTGGCTGCTCTGTCTGAGTGGCTTCTGGATATGGGGGAGGAGTTGAAGGCTCCATGGCAACGGCTTTGTTTACACCAGCTGCCGCCAGCGTGGCTGAAGGCGCTGTAACAGCGACTCCACCCACTCCGACTGCCGCTGACGTGTCAGGCGCCATGGCAACAGCTCCTCCCACACCGACTGCCGCCGATATGCCCTTCTCTTTTACTTTTTTCTTTTCCTTTTTTCTAATAACAGTCCTCTCCAACTGTTCTATTAGAGCGTGTAGCTCTCCTTCAGAATCCGTGCTCTCTGAGTCCTCAAAATCTCTAAAATCTCTAAAATCTGTAAGATCGGGATAGAGAGGAACTTTCTTTTTGCCTCCCTTTTCACTGTCTGCCTGCTCAAATCTTTCGCCTTTGTTACTTTCCTTTTCACTGTCTACCTGCTCAGATCTTTCCCCTTGTAGCAGTTCCAAGGCTGATTCTCCCTCTGTGATTGCATTACAACACCTCTGATCTTTTAAACAACTCCTCACCATTTTCCAAATCGGTCTTACTCCATGCTTCAGAGTTCCTTGCTCCCAAGCAAAATCCAAGTCCCTGCCTAATTTGTCCCAGCAGGATACCGTAAGATTCCCGGACACCGCAAACCACGGAGTCACAGAATCACATTCATTCAAAAATCTTTCTAAGGTAGACTTCTTAATCTTCAAATTCCTAGCTAAAAGTAGCTCCTGAAGAGCCAGAAAAATTGGGTGTGATTCAGACAATCCCATGTTTAAAAATTTACTTTCGGTTCGCTGCTTCCCCGCGAAACTTTACCTTTTGTTCGCTATTTCCCGCGAAACTTTACCTTTTGTTCGCTATTTCCGCGAAACTTTACTGTTTGTTCACTATCTCCGCGAAACTTTACCTTTTGTTCGCTATCTCCACGAAACTTTACCTTGTGTTCACTATTTCCGTGAAACTTTATTGTCCTGATTTATCCCAGGAACTTATCAACGCGTTGCCCCTGACTGCAGGAGTTCTGAGTCTTTTCTGGGTCCCCGTACGGGCCACCACTTTGTCGCGCCCCCCCCTCGAACAGCAAGGAGGACGCAACTCACAAAACTCTTCTCCAGCAGTTTATTCAGGTCCCTTGAAAACAGTCTTCCGAATAATGGGGCAGACCCAACCCACAGGCTAAATACTAAATGAACAGCCAGTCAAGTAAAGCCAAGTGGTGCTATCTTAGAGGCCTACGTATGTGGAAGCAAGCCAGATCAGCGGTCTATGCCAAATATGAACTTATTATCATAGAGAGCGCTCACCGTCGGGCTGGTGGAAGGCAGAGACCAGCGCCATCTTTAGGGCGCGGCACTTCGCAGCTCTCTACAGAGGGAGATGTGATAATGCTGCCTTTGGAAGCATTGTGTTGAGAGGCCTCTGGCTACCATTGACATTTCTGTGATTCTTGGCCTTACACCCACTAGTTGTGCCCAGAAGCTGTGGTTGCCTTCAGTGGTTGGTGCCAGAGGAAGTCACATGCAGACTATTCCTTCTGAGACAAATTAACTTCCAACTAACTTAAGTGATCAGACTATGACAGTTCCATATTTACAGTGGTGTTTCACTTTTCTTTTCTCTTATGAAGAACTCACCTCAGCCTAGAATATATTTCACAAAATCAAATAATGAAGGCTATGCAAAATTCCAGGTGGAATTTAAAGCTCCTCTCAAGTGTGAACTAATTTTATCCTAACAGTTCTATATAGTAGCTGCTTTATATAACTCATGAGGGATGGACAGTACTTTGAGGCCTCTTGTGCTTGTGGAAAACTGAGGCACAGCTGATCATGTAGCAGTAGCTCACAGTTGTGGCCCATATTATTTCTGTGGCAGTTGCTAAAATATTAGCTAGTAAACTAATTGTTCTACCTGGATATAAAGAAAAACATTTTATAGCTGTCAGAGTTTTTTCTGTGATTAACATTGTTATTTTTATTAATAAAATGCTGTTTATATCTCTAATTTATATACTTTCTAGTTTTTTTCAACCTTCTGTTTTCTTCCTCCCTTTTTTCTTTTTGATAATATTAAAATTTATTTACAATCCTATAAAGCATCCTTTGCCTTCACTCTAATGTTTAATAAGCTTGACATGCTTTCCTAGGAAGCGATAATCCCTTTCTTCACCCTGTAAATCATTGCTAGTAGCCCACGGTCCTAAACCTCCTTGATGAAGTGAGAATAGTTTTACCCAGCAGTTTGAAAATGGGATAAGTCTTTAGGAACTACTGAAATGAACTGAAACTCCTCAGCGACCATCACCTGCTCACGGACACCTTTGTCTTTGAAAACACATTGGTGCTTAGCACATGGTTGCCAGGAGGAGAAATGAGGCTGACTTGTTTGCTACCTGATAATCCGGGTGAGAATTTACGAACTCTTGCGCATTATGAAATTGCTGCTGCTTAAACTTCACAAATGGCCTTCTAATTTGGGTGACAACTTTCTACTAACTAAAGTAGGCAGGTTTTTTTTTTTTTTCTCCTGGAAGCACAATGTGGCTTTATCCACGTTTAATGCTTGATGTGAGTCTTATAAAGATTTCAATTTTCCTGAGTTTTGCTGTGATGCAGGGGTGCCCTTAGTCTCTTCCTGATTCATTGCTTTTTCTAAAATCATTCTTTGTACAATATTGTTGTACTGTAAATAAGTTTTCATTTGTTTCTTGAAATCTTTCAGTGTTTTTTTTTTTATGGTTCTTAATAAAGAAATACAAAATTTCAAGGTTGTTAGGGAGGTAAGCTCTTTAGGAAATCCTTTCTCTCTTAGTGCAGGGCATTTTATGTGCTCTTCCTCTTGCTGTTAGTAAGTGCCCTGGAGTACCAGAAGTGTATCATTAGACCAAGTTTTAATGTTGTCATTGTCTCTGTTCCAAAGTGTTAGGTGTGTTTGTCAGCTAGCTTTGAGAAATAAGTTTTTTAAATTCCTAAAACTATTTGAGACATTTCCAGTTCAGCAGAACGTTCTACTCTTTTTCTCTAGTTTTAGATGATGTGTGTAAGATCCACTTAGTTTTCTTTGTAGTTAAATAAGATAATAATAAAACCTGTATGTATGGTACATACAGTTTGAGTCCTTTCCAATATTTAGTTTAGCCCAACTTGTATTAAGGAACACATATAGAATTATTCTAACACTGCTACTGGTGTCCTGTTTAGCCTAGGCAGGGCTGAGCATAGCTGAATTAAAAAGTGAAGGCTAAGCTGAAATAAGCAGGGAAGGGTAGAATTCAGGAGTCCTGTGCTTTGAGGGCTGATCTTCTGCCATCTCATCCCATTTTTCTTTTCTTCTGCTCAGGCACTTCTGTCATCCCCTTCCTTTTGTCTTGACTATAGGCCACCCAGCTGTACACTTGTTTTGGCATCATGTCCACCTGTTTCTCCCTGCCAGGAAATCTGGTCCAGTTAATGATATATAAACCAAATACACATCTCTTCTTCTCATTGACCAAACAGCTTAGTAAAACAACTTAGAAGAGACAGTATTTATTCAGCTAATAGTTTACATGGCTTCGGTCCACAATTACTTGTCTTCATTTTTTTCCTGAACCTGTTGTAAAGTGGAATTACATGGTAGGAACATGTAGAGAAGCTACTCACTTCATGGCAGCCTGGAAACATTAAGTAGAGAGGAATAGGGACAAGCTCCACCCTCCAAGGGCCTGCCTTCAATGACTTCATTAGATGAGGCTCCACCTCGGAAAGTTTTCACCACCTCCATATTCTTAAGTAGTTATGAATCCACGAATGGAATAATCCTTTCATAAGTTCAGAACTCTCATGGTCCAGTCAGCTCCTCGAGGCTTGGCCTCCAAATATTGCTGAACAGAAATCAAGCTTTTAACATTTGAGCTTTGGGGAAGGAGATAATAGTTAAGATCCAAACTATAAGTTTGTGAGCCATCATAGTCTTCTCCTTGAGGTTTCTAATGGCGTTGTCTACTAGTGAGGAAGGAGAAACAGTGTTTTCATTTGGGTCTTGTCATGGAGAAGACAAGATGACTTTGGCTAGCAGCAGATAGGGAGGGGAGACTAACTATAAAGTTTGGTAAAGAGTGTCATTGCTGCCATGATTTCAGGCTGAGTCTGGGTAATGGTCATGATTGTGCATCAGTATAGTGAATGACTAGCAGTCATCAGTCAGAGCCTGGCCTGGTTTGTAGAAAGGGGGAAGTACTTGTAAAGCTACAATATGGTGTGTAAGCTAATGTCTGTCCACAGATAAGGCATAAATGCATGTCTGTGCTGTGTGCATGATATTAATCTACTGCCTGTCCCACAGACACTGGCATGAATGCATGCGTGTGCTGTGTGCATGCACTTAAGGAACTTTACAGTTTTGTTCTCTCTTTGATAACAAATAAAACCAAGAAATGTGTCTTTTGTAACAAATTAGAAGATAGCAGTAAATTATTAACCAGTGTAATAATGGGAAAATAAAAGATGGAAAATGCTGAGAAAATTCTATGTATTTTTATGGATCAGTGGATAAACACCTCCATTTATCTTTGAAGATTATGAAATTCCCTTACTAAATTAACATGTTGCCCTCACTAAAGGAAAATTGTCTTTTTAGAGGCAAAGATGCATTGTGTTCTGACAAATAGAAAATTTATACATTTGTTTCATGCCCTTATGCATGGCTGATTACAAATTTGATTTTATGCCAACTCACTTAAAAAGATAAAATACAAGCTCTGCTGTACAAGGATTTGGAACAACTATGATATAATACATCTACCAAATGCAGTTGCTGCAGCTTTTGCCTCTTTTTTTTTTTTACTTTATCATTCTGACAATAGAGTTATAAAGAAATACTCTGCCTGATGGCTTTATGTCTTACCTATATCTCAGATCACAAAAACCTCCATGGTTCACTTTAAAACTTTGAGGAAAATGGTACCCATATGATTTAAAGATTAAGTTCAGTTACCTTCTGCAACTTGCTTTTGAAAGTATAGAGAATCAAAAAGCAAGAATGGTTTTAAATTTCAGATATAGATAGAATGATGGTAGCTTTTTAAAATATGAGATTTTATTTAAATAGATTCTATGCAGAGCAAGAAAAGCAGAATTGCCTTTGAATGTACATGATTACATGTTTTTTTCTTTTTCATGAAAAAGTTCTACAGTTCCAACCCCACCCATTCTTATTCTGTTCCTTATTTATGAATATAATAAACTAAACATTTGTTCCTTATTTATGAATATGGTAAGCTAAAATTTTGTCACAGATTTCATACACTTTCTGAAAAGCAATGCTTTCTTTTAAGCCCAGATCACCAAAGATATTTGCAGTCATTTCACTCTTTTCTTTTCTTCAAATAAAGGTATCTGTATGGGAAAGGTTTGAAATATACAAGTGAATGTGAATATTAGCTCTTAAGTATGAATATGTTGAATTTTGCAGCAAAGCAGAGAATGCAAACTCCTTTAAAAATAGGGGCTCCCCTAGGGCTGGGGACATAGCTCAGTGGCAGAGTATCTGGCATGCACAGAACTCTGCATTCAGTTTCTATCACTGCAGAGACAGAAACAAACAAAAAATAGGTGCTCCCTGAAGCTTTTCACTTGATAACACTATAACCATGTTTATATTGGAGGTTCCTGGGCAGCAGCATCCAGATGCACTGCAGCAGGTTTTAACTCTAGGTCATCCCAATTATAATCTATAACTCCTCTCATGCCCAACATGACTGTAATAGTAATCTTTGTCTACCTGAAGTATGCAGGACCTTATTGTGATACTGTAAAAAAGCCAGGAATTCCAATGTCTATTCATTTAATATACACTTTGTGGGTTCATATTTAACCATTTTTGGCCTAGTCATATATAGAGTTCAGAAATAAAATAGTCAAAAGGTACTAGTGAACCCAAGTGGTTAGAAAATATCTTTAAGACTTTAGTCTATGTACTCAGGATGTGGGGTGCTGCCTGAATACAGATCCCTGCCACCATCCTTAGAGATCTGATTTCATGGGCTCTGAAACCCTCATTTAAACCAAGTAATTCAGGCGATTTTGAGGCATGTAGTCCTGAGCCGATAGGAAACACTGATGTCGGAGACCTGAGCCTGATCAGTGTCTGAGTGGTGTAGTTGCAGAGGCCCCATATGCAAGTGGACACTGCAGTTGGCACAATGTTGTCCTTGGAATGCCTTGGAATTCTGGGTAGTTTATGAGCCAAGGAGTCTTTCACTTCCTGAAAATTGTGTAGACAATGTAAACAAGTGGACTGAGATTCCTTGGCAAACATGAGTTGAGGTTATTAAGCAATACTTTTTTGCCCATTGGCATTAGATCACAGTCTCTAAGGCCTCTTTTAAACTTGAAAGATGAACAACTGTCATTCATCACAAGATTCAGAATAGGAAATCACAGTATACATTTTTTCAGGGAATTAAAATTTAATTCCTAGTCTGAATATGAACACCTGTGTTTGTATTATCCTAACAGACTTTTCTTCCCTCCAGGATGGCACGAAACAGAAAAGAGAGCGGAAGAAAACTGTGTCATTCAGCAGCATGCCCACAGAGAAGAAGATCAGCAGCGCAAGTGATTGTATTAACTCAATGGTTGAGGGTTCTGAACTCAAGAAGGTTCGTTCAAACTCCAGAATTTATCATCGGTATTTTTTGCTGGATGCCGACATGCAAAGCCTGAGGTGGGAGCCATCTAAGAAGGATTCTGAGAAAGCCAAGATTGATATAAAATCTATCAAGGAAGTGAGAACAGGGAAAAACACAGACATATTCCGCAGCAATGGCATTTCTGAGCAGATATCTGAAGATTGTGCATTTTCAGTCATATATGGAGAGAATTATGAGTCACTTGATTTGGTTGCCAATTCTGCAGATGTTGCGAACATTTGGGTGACGGGACTCCGATACCTGATTTCTTATGGGAAACATACACTCGATATGTTAGAAAGTAGCCAAGACAATATGAGGACTTCTTGGGTTTCACAAATGTTTAATGACATTGATGTAGATGATCTTGGACATGTAACTCTGTGTAATGCTGTGCAATGTATCAGAAACCTCAATCCTGGTTTAAAAACAAGCAAGATTGAGCTTAAGTTCAAAGAATTACATAAATCAAAGGACAAAGCTGGTACTGAAATCACAAAGGAAGAGTTTATTGAGGTTTTTCATGAACTTTGCACTAGGCCTGAAATTTACTTCCTTTTAGTTCAGTTTTCAAGCAATAAAGAATTCCTTGATACCAAGGACCTTATGATGTTTCTTGAGGCAGAACAGGGTGTAGCACATATAAATGAGGAAATAAGCCTTGAAATTATTCACAAATATGAGCCATCCAAAGAAGGCCAGGAAAAGGGCTGGCTCTCCATAGATGGGTTCACTAATTACCTGATGTCACCGGATTGTTATATATTTGATCCAGAGCATAAGAAGGTCTGCCAGGATATGAAGCAACCTCTGTCTCATTATTTTATAAACTCATCTCATAATACATACTTAATAGAGGATCAGTTCCGGGGTCCCTCTGACATCACTGGATATATCCGAGCTCTTAAAATGGGTTGCAGGAGTGTTGAATTAGATGTGTGGGATGGGCCAGATAACGAGCCTGTGATTTACACAGGCCACACCATGACCTCTCAGATAGTCTTCCGCAGTGTCATTGATATTATTAACAAGTATGCATTCTTTGCTTCTGAGTATCCTCTCATCTTATGTTTAGAAAATCACTGTTCTATTAAACAACAGAAAGTGATGGTTCAACATATGAAGAAAATCTTAGGAGACAAGCTATATACAACATTACCCAACATGGAGGAATCTTATCTACCATCCCCAGATGTCCTGAAAGGGAAAATACTAATCAAAGCAAAGAAACTGTCTTCAAATTGTTCTGGCGTGGAAGGGGATGTTACTGATGAAGATGAAGGAGCAGAAATGTCTCAGAGGATGGGGAAGGAGAATATGGAACAACCCAACCATGGGCCTGTGAAGCGATTTCAGCTTTGCAAAGAACTGTCTGAACTGGTCAGCATCTGTAAGTCAGTCCAGTTCAAAGAGTTTCAGGTGTCATTTCAGGTACAGAAGTACTGGGAAGTGTGTTCGTTTAATGAAGTGCTTGCTAGCAAATACGCTAATGAAAACCCTGGGGACTTTGTAAATTACAATAAGCGTTTTCTTGCCAGGGTCTTTCCTAGTCCAATGAGAATTGACTCTAGTAACATGAACCCTCAAGATTTTTGGAAATGTGGCTGTCAAATTGTAGCCATGAACTTTCAAACTCCAGGACTCATGATGGACTTGAACATTGGCTGGTTTAGGCAGAATGGAAACTGTGGCTATGTTCTTCGACCAGCCATCATGAGGGAAGAAGTCTCCTTCTTCAGTGCCAACACAAAGGACTCTGTCCCTGGAGTTTCGCCTCAGTTGCTTCACATCAAAATCATCAGTGGCCAGAATTTTCCCAAGCCCAAAGGGTCAGGTGCCAAAGGTGATGTGGTAGACCCTTATGTCTATGTGGAGATCCACGGAATTCCTGCTGACTGCGCAGAGCAAAGGACAAAAACTGTGAACCAGAATGGAGATGCTCCCATTTTTGATGAAAGCTTTGAATTTCAAATCAACCTCCCTGAACTAGCCATGGTGCGCTTTGTAGTTCTGGATGATGACTACATTGGGGATGAATTTATTGGCCAGTACACAATTCCCTTTGAATGTTTACAAACGGGCTACCGCCATGTCCCTCTGCAGTCCTTGACTGGAGAGGTCCTTGCCCATGCTTCTTTGTTTGTCCATGTGGCTATTACTAACAGAAGAGGAGGAGGGAAACCTCACAAAAGGGGCCTCTCTGTGAGAAAAGGGAAAAAGTCCCGGGAATACGCATCTCTGAGAACATTGTGGATTAAAACTGTAGATGAGGTATTCAAGAATGCCCAGCCCCCCATACGGGATGCCACAGACCTGAGAGAGAACATGCAGGTGTGTGTTCATGTTTAGATTTCTAATTTGTACATGTCTATTATTTGTAGGTCTGTATTTCTTTGCAATAGTATATTTAAATACTTTGTAAATTTCTTATTAAAATGTCTCATTTCTTAACATTTAAATTTCAAAAACTGTAGTTATTGAAATATTGATTGCATGCTAGAATAAATTGGTCTTTTTGCTGGCTCATAAGCTGCTTACCCATGTTCTCTTATGATCAACTAACAGGTATATTGTTTTAACATAGTATAAATGGAATCTCTGATGTTGTTGAATATTATTGTTTCTTAATTGGAACCCAAATTGCTGACCTGTCAAAAGGGAGATTGTATAAAGTAAGAGGGATGTGTTCCTTATCATTCTCATGGAGCTCTAGTGCTTAGCAACATTTAAATGAGCCAGTGTTCTCTTGCTTTTAGAGGATAATTATTTATATACAATATTTATGGTAAATGTATTTATGAAAGTCTTAATATGATAATTTGTTCTGAAAAAAAAAAAAAACATGTCTCAGAGCAGTCAATTAGGAACTGTATATGTGTTAAGGATAGGCCTCACATCTAGCTGTCTACCAGGATTGGTGAGTAATGTAGGTCTAGACCCCTAGATTCTCCCTTATGGAGAGTTCCGGCAGGGTGTAAGATGTGCTCCATGCGACAAGTACTCTGATACTGACATGTGTGTTTGTTCTTTTTAAAAAATTTACTGATTTTTATTTTATATGTATGGATGTTTTGCCTGCATGTGTATCTGTGTACCACATTTGCGCCTGATACCCACAGATACCAGAAGAGAGTGTCAGATGCCCTGGAACTGGAGTTAAAGATGGTTGTGAGCTGCCATGTACCTGCTGGGAATCAAATCCAGGTCATCTGGAAGAGCAGCCACCACTGAGTCATCTCTCCATCCAATTTGTTTGCTATTAAACCACTATTATAAAAATGACATCAGCAGTGAATTCTAACCAAGGAAACACTTTCAATATATATCTATATCTATCTGTCTATATAAATATATCTATCTATATATCTATATCTATATCTATCTATATCTATATCTATCTATCTATATATATATATATACATATATATATATTTGTCCTATCTAATTCTGTAGCCATCTCATAAGTAAGAACAGTTTTCTGCAATAAATACATTTATCATCTTCCTCTCAAGGTCAAAGCATAACCAAAATTGGAAGAGTTTCACTATTGTTGAGGGTGCATGCATTTTGGTAATTACAGTTCCAAGTAACTACATTGCCCCCTGTCTGTGGCTACTGATGTGCATATGGAACATGATTACCTTTAGGACATGTTAGGACCCAACCGTCATGGCTTAAGGACACATCTGTACTGAGCGACTCTGCATACCGCCCAAGCCATCTGTAGTGGTGTTTAGGAAGTATAGTCTGGCTGGTGTGACAGCATGATGGGAACCAGTAGACAGCAGCCTGCCCTCCAGGGACTTGTGCTACAGTGAGGGGTTGGTGGTAGAAAGGGGAAATACAGGCTGAGGTGACAGATGCAGGGTATGCTGTAAAGAAAAACGGAGTTACTACAGACTGCTTGAAGGAACACACTTTAGATATCACAGTAATTTATTTATATACATGGTCACAAAATGATTTTGAACAAGATGATACATAGCTTGATGGCCATGTTTAAAGCAATGTTAATAAAAATGAAATGTTTAAATAAAAAACTTATTTCCAGAAAATCTGCTCCTTCTGTCCACCAGCTCTGTCTAGACAGAGCACAACCACAACCATGCCTACAGTCGTACACCTGACTCATACTGTTGAGAAGAGAGAGAGAGAGAGAGAGAGAGAGAGAGAGAGAGAGAGAGACAGAGAGACAGAGAGAGACAGACAGACCCCCTACATATACACACCGGTGGGGGGGGGGGTTGAGTGTTGTACAGACTCTGGTCCCGCTAGTCCAACAATGGTTATCTACCAATGGAAGGTCCAAGAAACCAGTAAGGGTTCAGTCCCCCAGGCTGGATGTCTCAGCTGTTCTTCATTATACACTGGAGTTCTGAAGAAGTAGAAATGGGTTCTAATGAAGGAATGAACTTGCTAGTGAGTGAGAACAAGAAGTCAGAGAGAAGCTTTCTTCTTTCATGCCCTTTACATAGATTTCTTTTCTTTTTTTTTTTTTTTTTGGTTTTTCGAGACAGGGTTTCTCTGAATATCTCTGGCTGTCCTGGACTCGCTTTGTAGACCAGGCTGGCCTCGAACTCACAAAGATCCGCCTGCCTCTGCCTCCCAAGTGCTGGGATTAAAGGCGTGCGCCACCACCGCCCAGCTTATATAGATTTCTAATAGATGGTATGGACCAGATTAAAGATAACGATGTATCTTCTCACCTCCAAGATCTGATTCAGATTAGAAATGGATCTTCACACTTCAAATGGTTTAAGAAAAACTCCCTCACAGATGTACCCAGCCATTTGGGTTTTAGTTAATTCCAGATATAGTCAAGTTGACAATCAAGAATGGCCAACACAATGACCATGGATCTCCATTCTATTTTGCAGAATGCAGTGGTATCATTCAAGGAGCTATGTGGCCTCTCCTCGGTGGCCAACCTCATGCAGTGCATGCTGGCAGTGTCTCCTCGCTTCTTGGGGCCTGACAACACCCCCCTGGTGGTCCTGAATCTTAGTGAGCCCTACCCTACCATGGAGCTGCAGGCCATAGTGCCTGAGGTTCTAAAGAAGATTGTAACCACTTATGATATGGTGAGTCTTGTTTGTCCTCTTCCTGGGTAGAGAGGTGTCTTAGGATACCATACCAGATGTGCTCAACAGCTTTTGCTGACCTGTACTTTCTTGTCTTGTGCTTCATGTACTTATGTTGGAAAAGTGTCTACCCTAGTTTTGTTGTGTTTGAGTTTGTGTTGTATCACTGTGTTAGAATGCAGGATTCAGAGACACTTTCCTCATTCAGTTTAAACATTAGCTTCCTAAGAACTGAATCCAAATCAGCTTCTAATGAATGTGTTGTATCTTCTATTTATGTGGTTTAAAAACAAAACAAAACCAAAAACTTTTTATCCCATCTAGGAACTAGTCATTGATTTATTTTGTTTCCACATTTCCCTTCAACCCAGTAAACTAATAAATGTGATGTGTTAAAAATGAGTTTGAAATATCATCAAGGGCAGGTACTTCCATCACACAACACTAATGTGTTGTGGTTTCCTTCCGGGGGGGGGGGGGGGGGAGTAGCTGCTCTAAGGCATCTTCATTTGTAATCTTAGTGTCAACGAATTATCTTCAGGACACCTAGAGTATTACAGTTTTGCCTTTAAGATTTATCTTGCATTTTTCTTAATTTCATGCTACTCTTCTATTGTGCTTTTATAATTTTTCAAAACTCTGAGGGAGAATTTTTTTCTTTTGTGTGTTCATGTTCATGGCTGGAGGGTGCTGCATCATGGCTCAGAGGACAGCTCTCAGGTCTTCTTTCCCTCCTGGTGTGGATTCCAGTGATTGAATTGTCCTCAGGCTTACAAGTGAAGTACTGTTTACCATTGAGCAGTTTCTCTGACCTGCTAAGGAAAAACTTAATTTGTGAGCAGCACTCATATCAAATTCCTAATTCCGGCTGTGTATATAAGCAGTGACTCTTTAGTCTGGGAGTGTTGGACACTCTCCTCTCAGGTGCCAGGCTGTCAGCCTTTTATCACGGAGAATATTCAGGGATAACTGCCTTGCTATCACTTTCTCCGCCCTAAAAATGCCAACTAAAGCCAGGTGGTGATGGTGATGGTGGTGGTGCATGCCTTTAATCCCAGAATTCCGGAGGTAGAGACAGGCAGATCTCTGTGAGTTCAAGGCCAGGCCTGGTCCACAGAGCAAATTCCAGGACATCCAGGTCTACATAGAGAAACCCTGTCTCAAAATGCAAAAATAAACACCAGCTAAGGCCAGCTATGTTAAAGGAGAATATAGGATTGACATCATTCATCTTATATAAAACATTTTTGACTATTTGATGAGTTGGTCTGAAAACTGTAATTTAAGGGAGTTTAGGTGATTCAAGGGAAGTACAAACATTACAGGCTAGCATTTCCCACACTGTGTTATGAGGAACCCTGCTTTCTTGGGATATTAATAAATATCAGTCACCTGGGGGAAAAGTTTTATAGAAAAGTAATTTGGGGAAATACTCCTATGAACAAAACTGATCAAAGGTCTTTACTGCTTTCTCCTTTTCATTCATTCCAGGACACCAACCCATGGGATGGAGCCACCCACAGTCAGGGTGGCTCTTCCTTCCCTTGTTAAACTTCCTCATAGACAAACTTAGAGGTGGGTTTTCATGGTGATTCTAACCCCCCAAATTTGATAGTGAAAATCAGCCATCACAGTAGTGACACAGTGTGTCAGGTGTTCACCTCCTTCCCATTTCAGTTTAGAATTTCAAGGAAACTCAAGAGATACAAGAGACTGAGCATTTGGGGCTGGAGACAAGCTACAGAGAGTATCATCCTCTGGAGGGAATACGTAGTTCTGAAGAGAAGTTTAAATGCACCCAAGAGACCAGAGGGAATAACCAATTCTAAAACATTTAATAAAATAAGGTATACTAAAATACCATGAAAGCAATAAAATGACAGAAATGAATACAAATTGTTCAATAGTAACTCTTATTATTAATCATCTCAATTCCCCAATTAAGAGACACATACTGACTAGCAGATTGGATTGGAAAACATCCAATGAAATAAAAGAAGTAATTAAAAATTTCCCAAATCAAAAATAAAAGGCTTAGGGTCAAATGCATTCAGTGTACAGTTCTACCAGATTTTCAAAGAAGAACTAAAGTCAATATTCTAAAAGCATTCTATAAAATAGAAAAGGAAGAAACATCTCAAAATGATTTTTTAATTTTTTTGAAATTAGGAAAAAACTTTTATTGGCTACACATCTGACAGAAGGTTAGTATCTAGAATATACAATGAATTTAAAAAAATCTAAGCATCAATCAACCCAGTTTAAAAAATGGGGCTTGCAGCTAAACAGAGGTTCTCAAAATATAAAATATAAATAGGAGGGTAATAGTTTTTAAATTGTTCAGCATTCTTAGCCATCAAGAAAATGTATATTAAAACTGTTTTGATATTTTATGTTACCCAGAATGGCTAAGATCCAAAAAACAAATGATGTCAAATGCTGGCATGGATGTAAGGGAAGGGGAACACTTATTCATTGCTGGTGGGAGTGCAAATTGGTGCAGCTACTATTGTAAAACACTATATACTTGAATCATAGAATAAGGAGAAATTAAACTTCAACCTTGGCTAAGTTTTCACAGTCCTGGAAAGTGCCAGAGGAGAAAATAGTCATAGATTTCACTTAGCTATGAACCTGACAAGCTACAAAAATGACTGGGGTGAAAAGATATGCTCACTGGTGCAATAGTGGCTTGAATGTTATAGCAGTAACCAAATACATTCTGATTTAAGGCCTATTCTATAAGATAGAATCCACACCTCACACCATATTCAGGGCCAAGAGCTAGACAGGCTCGTGGGAGAATCTACTGCGATTATTATGTTAAATGGACATTGTAATAAACAACTCCTAGTGAATTTCTACTGTACCCACAAATCAGTGCTTCTCTCAGCACTTGTCAGAGAAGTTTCTTTGGGTAGAGATGGTGAATATCACATAGATTCACGGTTGGTCAGGGGGCAGAGAATGAGAGACTGTAGAGCACTTAGCCCTTATAGGACATCTATAACACAACTCCTCCTCCTCCACCTTCCAAGACTCAGGGATATTGCAGAAGAGGAGGTAGGAAGATTGTGAGAGCTGAGGCAGTAGATGACCTCACCAAACCAGTGTTTTCCAGACACAACAAGGTAGTTGCACATATGAACTCAGAGTAGTTGTGACATCATGCCTAAGAACTTTGCAGGCTCAAGATGGACAAAATCCCAGCAATGAGTAGGGAAGTGGTCATGAAGTCTTAAAGAGCTATTGGTAATTGGTAGCTCTTGGGATAAGGAGAGTTGGTTTTCTTTAAGAGTATGGTCCTGGTAAGTGGAACATGCTTCAGTGGACGGCCACACACCATGTGTATACAAGAGTATATAGCCAGCACTAATTGGGCCAGATGTATTTTTAAAATATGTGGACAAAAAATTGGGTGGTATGGAATGAGTGATCTGGGAGGAGTTATAAGAGGGGTACATATGATGAAAATGCAATACAATGCATGAAATTCTCAAAAAAATTAATTAAAATATATATGTAAATAAAAGAAAGTGGATAGGGCAGTATTGAGTGTATCTGAGACCATTGGGACACTATTCTGGGGTCTGAGGGCCCACATTGCCCACCATGGTTATCTCCTGTCCTCAGGAACCCATCCAGTTCCCAAAAGGTAAAAAGGGAGACAAAATCCACTGAGAAACCTATGCTGGGCTTCCTTTGAATGCTCTAGAAAAATAAAAGAATGGAGTAAAAGTGGAAATGTTTGAGGCACTTTTCTATGGCCAGTTATTTCCTGACTCTTAGTTATATTGGAAGAAGATCAAGTGAATAGATGGTATTTACAGATGTTTCTTAAGCTTAAACCACAAATAAAATCACAGACCTTCATTGATCAAACCCTGTCATGATTTAGACATAGATGCTACTGCTTTCTATGGCAGTCACACAGTGGCATTTCTTCATGAAACAGGAATTCTGGAAATGGGATAGTACTCCCTAAATGAAACAGGACAGACTGGCTGTTCATTTTCAGAGGTCCAGTACTGATCAAGGCAGGTCCTGCTTGGGTTCTCAGGATTTCCTTGCCATTTCTCAAGGACACTAGGGATCTTTATAGAACTTAGCAATTGAATTTGGCACAGGAACTTCAGAGTGTTTCTTGTTTCCCTGACCCTCCCTCTCCTGGACTGTTAGATGATAACACTTATTACATAACTCCTATGGTAATTGGTTTTATAGAAGTTATTCGACAAAATGTTCTAGCTTCTATAAAGTTTCAAATTGTATTACACTTTTCTAATATATAATTTAAATAGCTTTCTTTGCAGGATACCCAAAGTTTATCAGTTTGTTCTGTTTTTCATTCCATATGAACTTTTAAAAATATTCAAACAAAATAAGATTGTATTGGATTACATCGGTATTGATCTTTGTATATTGATACAAAATTAAGATTATAGTTGGCCACAATGGTATTGACCCTTGCATATGGACGTAATATTAAGATTATATTGGGCTACATAGGCATTGATCTTGGTATATTGATACATAATTAAGAGTATATTTAACCACAATTGAATAGATCTTTGTATATTGATACAAAATTAAAGGTAACGCTTCCTAATGGTATCATACCTAGAGATACTTAAAAATAAAATGTGAAGCTCTGGCCTCTTGATACCAACCATCTAAAACTGTCTAGGATAGTTAAGTAAAACAAACTCCTAGTCATGCAAACATGTCACTTTGTTAGCTACTATGACAGTCTATCACAGATATTCTCTAAACTACTCAGTAATCAAGTTGTTAAGAGACAAGCAACATTTGCTTATCTAAATACAAGAGATGGATAGGGCATCTTCAAAAACCCCTAGAGATCTGCAGAATATGGCATTCAAAGATGTTATCTTAAATCAAGATTTTTTTTTGATATCGAGACATATCAGCGCCTGACAGCACCCCCTATTCTACTCCAAGTAGAAGATAAGCATCGAAGAACCTCCACTGTAAGATGGTTGAATTAGTGGCAAGCCTTTCTCTTGACATGAAAAAACCCCTTGCACCAACTGCAGACAGACTGCTGTCCAAAAAGGACAAAACTTGGTAGCAGGGAAGTCGACATCTTAACTCTGCCAAGACAGGGTAGGTAAGTCCTTCATAATCCCTGCTCTACAACAAATGTCTGTCAGAGAAACGGGACCCAAAGGCTGAAGATTGATGCTGGAATGTATGGAGAGAAAATGGGAACTGTCCAGGCAGTCAATGGTATGTTCTTTCTTAGTTTTGGAAGCTGCAGGCCCTGCACTTCCTATATAAGCAAATATATTTATCCCTCTCAGGTCTCTGAGGTGGTTGAAGAATAGACAGCTAGAGTCTCATAGTTAAATTTTGAACTGTTTAGGAATCAAGAGGGTGTTATAGATCTAAGAAGATACTCTTAAAAGTGTGTTGCAAGACAGTATGAATGTTGAGTCACATATAGACCTTTAAACTCATGGAGTTGGTTAGATAGTAGAATGTTAAAGTCAGGGGCCAAATATGTATAAACTGGACATTGGGAATGTATACAGGGCCAATTTATTCTCATAAATGTGGCATATTTATATCTATTGTTTTGTATAATACTTACTGTTATAAGAGAAGGAACCATCTGTTGGACTGAAAGGGGAAACTTCTGGGGGGGAAGAGAGTGGAAGGGCGGGATAGGAAGGGGGAATAGGGAGGGGTTTGTGACTGAGATGTAACTTGAATAAAAATAAATAAAGTATTTAAAAAAATATTCAAACAAAATTCAGATCATTGCTGTAGCAATAGTAAACTCTTACATTGTATAATCCTTTTTAGAGACATGATGGTTTCTTATATTATGACAATTAATTTGTTAAATTTAGCCAGAAAAGTAGGCTAACTGTTGATAAACAATATACTAAGTATAATCTCAAAAAAAGATAATTTTAAGTCAAGAATGAAATGAGGTAGTAGAATGTTAAAGTCAGGTGCCAGATACGTATGGACTGGACATTGGGAATGTATGCTAAGCCTTATAACTCTCATAATTGTGGCCTAATTATTTCTGTTGTTTTGTATTGTATTTGTTGTTATAAGAGAAAGAGCCATTTGTTGGACTGAAAGGGGAGCTGTTTGGGGGAAAGATATACCTTAAACTAAAAAAAAAGGAAGTGGATGGGGGGGGTGAGGGGGAAGAGGGTGGGGAGGGTGGGACTGGAGGGGGTATAGGGAGGGGATTGTAATTGAGATGTAACTTGAAGAAATAAAAAATTAAAAAATTAAAAAAAACGAATGATTGAGGGGCATAATAGCTTATTGGCTAAGAGCCCTTGTTGCTTTTCCAGAGGAGTAGGGTTTGGTTCCCCATGTCAGGTTGCTTGTAACTCCAGCTACAGGAGATCCAATGCCCTCCTTTGACCTCTTTGGGTTGCCCGCCACATGTGCCTATACTTACATACACATACAAAAGAAATAATTTTTTTAAAGAATTATTTATATATTTTTGTTTAAAAACTTTTTTCATACAAATATTAGCTCTAATTATTTTTTTTAATTAAAAATTTCACAAAATATATTTTGATCAGTTGATACTTGCTTGTAAAAGGAAAAATCAGTTTTCTCCAATGGATTGTCACTGGGTATATCAGCTACTTTCTAGGGCAGGCTCCATGCCCAGGAGTAGCTGGCCAACACAAAACAAACTCTATGGTATTTTTATAAACTCTTGTTTCATTTTTCTTTGGACTTTTTTTCTCCTGTATTTGTCTTTTTCTTGTTTGTCTTTATTTTCTTTTTGTGGGTTCCTTTTGTTCCTGGTTTTTGTTTCTTTTGTTTCAGTTTTGAAAGAAAGTGAGAAAAAAATCATAAAGTTGGGTGAGTAGATGTGTGGGGAGAGTCTGGAAGGAGTTGGGGAAGGGAAAATATGATCAAAGTATATTGTATAAAAAATTGTTCTTTAAATATGTGAAATGAAGGCTTTTCTTCAGAAAACAGTGTTGATAGTTGGCACTGAGATCAGGAACCTTTTGTTTATTCCACAGACATGACTTTGTGCGCCTTGTCTGGCCACTGCTACACTCATTGTTATGTCATAGTTACTGCAGCCTGCTCCTGTGGACTGAGTCAGAGGTGATCTACAAGCTCACTGCTGACCTCCATCCTTCGTGACTCCTTCTGTCACTTTCATCTTTCACTTAGAGGAGTCAGCTTGATCAATCATATTGAAAACATGGAGTAAAAGACAGGCAGAATGTTGTGCTTAGAACACGATTGGCCTAAAGAGAGGAAAGAGGAGAAAGACTGTGAGTGGAGGAGTGATAATTATGAACATGAGTGCATCTTGCCAAAAGATAAGAAACCCATAGTTCGTAGTTTAATTTGGTGACTAGAAAGGCTCAGCAAGTGATACTTCCAAAACCACACACCTGAGTTGCTTCAAAGTGTTTTCAGTTGCCAGTGGGAAAGAAATGTTTATAAGATGGTGTAATGACAGCATCACGTATCACTGGGAGCAAGGTGATTGTAAACATCTGGGCTATACTGCTTCAAGGCTCACACACGGTGGTGATTATATGACTGTTTCTGATCCAGTTTGTAGCTTTATATGTCTTTATAGAAACTATTATGTGAAAACTACATGCTCCCCCCTCATATACAGAATCTAGCCAATAATATATGTACATATGTAAACAAATGTATGTATGGATACAGGATAACATATAAAAAACAAGAAAGGCTAAATATTAGGTGATAAGGGAGGACTGACTATAGGCAATGAAGGTGAGTTATGAAAGAGGATAATTGGTTTTCTAGTTTTAACTCTGTCATGGGTTTTTCATTTTTGATGGCAGATAAGTGCATAGAATATATTTGAAAGAATAAAATACATTGTGAAGCTTTCTGTAACCATAGAAGTTCAGTGAGTTGTATAGTCCTTGGGTCTGGTTAATTTTGGTGGGGTTTTTTTTTTTTTTTTTTTTTTGAGACAAGGATTCTCTGTGTAACCCTGGCTGTCCTGGACTCACTTTGTAGACCAGGCTGACCTTTAACTCACAGAGATCTGCCTGCCTCAGCCTCCTGAGTGCTGGGATTAAAGTCGTGCACCATCAGGCCCGGCAATTACAGACAGCTGTGAACTGTCATGTGGATGCTGGGATATGAACCCAGGTCCTTTGGAAGAACAGTCAGTGCTCTTAACCGCTTAGCCATCTCTCCAACCCCTATTCACTATCTTTAATAAAAAAAAAAGTTTAGAATAAAAAAATTTTTAAATATTAAGGAGCACACATTTAAATGAGTCCCTGCCTGTGTATACACAGCACAGGTACTCAGGAACAGTGAGGAGGGAAAAAGTAGTGTTTGGAAGTACCAGCAATCCCCTTGAAAATGACTTCACCATTGTCTCTGTTTGGGTTTCTATTGCTGTGATAAAACACCATGACTTTGAGCAAATTGGAGAGGAAAGGGTTTATGTTACCACTGTCGTCTGTCATCCAAGGAAGTTGGGGCAGGAACTTAGAGACAGGCACTGAAGCATAAGCCATGGAGGAGTGCTGCTTACTGTCTTGATCGCCCTTGCTCTTCCTGATTTCTTATAGCACCTGGAACCACCAGCCCCGGGGTGGCACCACTCACAATGAACTGGGTCCTTCTACATCAATCAACAATCAAGAAAATTCACTACAGGCTTGTCCACAGGCCAGCCTCGGGGCATTTTCTTAATTGAGATTCCTTTGCCAAAGTTATTCTAGCTTGAATCAGTTAGCATAAAAGTAACCAGCACAATAAATCCTTTGTCAACTTGACATACAAATACATCACTATTAAACCAAAACCTTTCTTTGCTTGTCATCCCCAAGGTGTTATATTAATATCAGTATCACAGTATAAAACATACTTCAAACTTTAAAAGTCTCACCATCTTTAAAAGTTCCATGTCTTTAAAGCATTCACAGTTGCTGGGCGTGGTGGCATAAGCCTTTAATCCCAGCACTCACAAGGCAGAGGCAGGTGAATTGCTGTGAGTTCGAAGTCAGCCTGGTCTACAAAGCAAGTCCAGAACAGCCAGGACTACACAGAGAAACCCTGTCTCAAAAAAACAAAACAAAACAAAAAACATTCAACAGTGACTTCCAACTTTCAAAGCCTCTTCAAAATATCCAGGTCTCTAAAATAGCTAAAGTCTCTTTAAAAGTCCAAGTCTCTCAACTGTGACCTCCTGTAAAACAGAAAATAAGTCAACTCTCTCTAGGTTTTGGCTTCAGTGCCTGTGACATGGGTAAACACACCAAGAAGTTTGGGATAGTCAGGAAATACGGGGCCTGCTATGGTACCTCCCTCCAGAAAATGGTGAAGAAAATTGAAATCAGCCAGCACACCAAATATACTTGCTCCTTCTGTGGCAGCACCAAGATGATGGGACAAGCCAGTGATATATGGTACTGTGGTTCCTGCATGAAAACAGTGGCTGCGGGCCCTAGAGTTACAACACCACTTCTGCTGTTATAGTGAAGCCAGCCATCAGAAGACTCAAGGAACTGAAAGACCAGTAAAAACATTACTGTCTGAGACTTGCCTAGCCTGCAAATAAATGGGCTAATTTATGTTAAAAAAAAGTCAAATATTTTCTTCAAAAGGGAAGATCCTGGTCACAGTTATAATCAATTCATTCTAAAATCAAAATTCAGAAGTATACAAAATCCAGTGCTTGACCAAGTCTGAGACCCATTCATGTTCCTCCAGGCTTCGAAGGTTCCATTTCTTTACTTCTGTTATTTGCAGCATAGTTAGCTTGTCTTCTAGGCTCAAGCCAGCTCTACTTCATGGCTGCTGCTATTCTTGGTTATATGATCTTGGAATCTCCAAAATGCTTGGCCTCCATTATAATTGGACAATACCTTCACCAATGGTCTACTGGCCTCTTCAGGAATTCTAACCTACCACAGGATGTCAAGCTTCAGCCTCTCCTCATGACCCCTTTAATCCTGGAGTTTTCACTGCTACTCCATCTGCATCTGTACAAGTGGTATGTCCTGGCTTCTCTCAGTGCCGACCCTCAGCTGCTCTCCATGACCCCTTCATGCCTTCAAAACCAGTACTACTTGGGAGACTCTTACACTGCCAGCACAAAATACAACCTTGGTCCTCTCCAGATCATAGCTTCTGTGTGCCGATCCTGATGAAACACTTCCCAAATTTTGACTCAATGATGCTGGAAGTTTTTTAAATCACAGGTTATTTTTTATCCCCAGATGACCAGGAGATTGTCCCAGAAAACAAATATTTCACTTTAGTACCTCTTTATTGAAAATATTGAATAGCCCTGATAGAGTCTTTAAGGAACTTTCAGAACTTCCCTCTGAAGTTTCATAATGCAGGTATCTACTGTCTGCATTTCTCTTAACACTCTGATCTTCTGAGCTCACGTGAAACAGCTAACTGAGCTCCTAACACTCAGTGGCTTTTCCAACCCAAACTTCAGATGCTACCACAGTCCTCCCAAAACACATGTTCAGATCTGTCACAGCAATATCCCATGGCCCAGTACAAACTTTTTTCTTGAGTAGGTTTTTATTGCTGTGATAAAATGCCGTGGCCACAAACAAGTTGGGGAAGGAGAAGAGTATTTCATTGCATGGTTGTAGTCCATCATCCAAGGAAGTTAGGATAGAAACCTGGCAGTAGGAACTGAAGCAAAAGCCATGGAACAACACTGCTTCTGGCTTGTTGTTTATGGCTTGGTCAGCCTGCTTTCTTGTAGCACCCAGGACCATTAGCCAGGAGTAGCATTGCCCTCTCACATTAATCATCAATAAAGAAATGTGCCACAGGCTTGCCCACAGGGCAACCTGATGGAGTCACTTCCTTAATTGAGGTTTCCTCTTTCAAAATGACTCTGACTTTTGTAATATTAACAAAAACTAGCCAGCACCCTATATAGCTATTTGTATCATTGAAGTCTAGTCTTTATCTCCCTTAAGGGATTCAGCATGTTGTCAGATGGTTTCATCTGATACAAAGATGTGGTCAGTGCTGAACATCCTTAATCTGAAAGTCCAGATGTGCAGTGTTGCAGATTTGGGATTCTTAAATTGGGGATGCTCAACTAGTAAAGTGCAAATATCTTAAAATCTGAAACACAGTTCTGGCTTTTTAGGTGAGAGATACTCAACCTGTATGAAACAAGCCAATGTATTGTTCAATATAAGGCAAAATGTCTAAGGACTCTAGTAATTGATAGATGTGGTGCTGCCCAGTCATCTGTGAATGGCAAACTGGAGCCTATTATTGGCACATTTCTACTTCTTGGGAGATTTCATGTGTACCAGGACTGCCAAGAGAATTCGAGGGGCAGCAGTGTGAGGCCATGTAATTTATAGGCTCTTTATAGTTTTGCTTCTTTGTTTAGAACTTTGTTATTGCTTTTTAAAGGGACAGAGAAGGATTACTTATTTTTTTCAAACATTTTATTTAAATGAATGTTGTTGAATGCATATATGGGAAGACACATACGATTTATCAGAAACATAAAGCTTAAAAAAATAAATTTATGCTTTATGCAAAAGAACAAAAAGTACTATAGTCTTTTGTTCTTCCTGTACAAAAAGCAGAGAAATCATTTCCAATGCTTCTGTGAAATCACACACTGAATATTAGAATTTATTCTTGCATAATTCCTTCAAAGCTTATCTTGCATATTTTCTCTTCTTAAAAGTGGTTTAATTTTATTCATTTTAATTTTTATGAGTAAAGTGTTTTTCCTGCATATATATGTGCCATATGCATGCCTGGTGTGAGTGGAGGTCAGAAGATGGTTTCAGATCCCCTGAGGAGTTACAGATGGCTTTGAGCCACCATGTGGGGGTACTGGGAAATGAACCTGGGTCCTCTGCAAAAGCAGCCAGTGCTTTTAACTGCTGAGCCGTCTCTGCAGCTCCCTTAGAAGGGTTTTTTATTGGTGTTTTTTTCTGTGGGTTGAAGGTACCTTTTCAGTTCTTTACCAAGTTATTTTCTCTATCAAGGACCCATATAGGAAATTCTACTCAAAAGGGGACTCATACATCTTTATAATTCTGTTCTTCTATATATCACTATGTACTGGTAATTTTTTGAAGCTGTGAGAATGTGTTTAGCTTCCTTGTGTAGTTTATTCAGTGAACTATGGTCCACACTAGATTCTGAACACACTCATTTGGGTGCAAGACAGAGTGCTGCTGTCCCTACCTCCTGACATTTTAGTACATCCTTTTATCACCTTCTGCCTGTGTGATAGTCTGAGCTCAGCCCAGGTGAAAAAGAAAGTGTAGTTGTCTTCTCTTTCTTAGGACAGTGCACATTCCTAGGCTTTCAGCCTGTTTGTTTACCTGACTTGCTGTAGAGTGCATGTGCTCAGCTGTTCAGCCTGTTTGGTTACCTAACTAGCTCTACGGTGCACGTGCTCAGCTCTTCAGCACCAGTGTTCATTCTCACCCTTCTCACGTCTCTGCTCCTCCAGAGTGAGCTGGAATTCTGCAGAGGTGTGCTTGTGTATGTCTCCTTTTTTGGGGCATACCCAAGCTGCCCATCTGAATCCTACCAGTTTTCCCCTTTACACTCTTAGCCTGGAGCCTGGCCATGTGGAGGGAGTTGGGGGGATTTTCTGGATGCCTCAAAAGTTCTGCCTCAGGACCCAGCCATACCACTTCTGGGTATACACCCAAATGCCTCTTCACGGAATCATAGGGAAGTTTCCTCATCTATGTTTATAGCAGCCTTATTTGTAATAGCTAGAAACTGGAAACAACCCAGATGTCCCTCAACCGAAGAATGGGTCAAAAAACTGTGGTACATCTATACAATGGAATATTATTCAGCTATCAGGAACAATGAAATTATGCAATTTGCAGCCAAATGGATGGAACTAGAAAAGCTCATCCTGAGTGAACTAACCCAGACTCAGAAGGACACATATGGCATCTATTCACTTATAGTAGGATTTTAGCTATATAGTAGAAGGTATTGATACTACAACTAACACACCAAAGGGAACTTGGACATAGACTTCTTATTTTTAATTTTTATTCTTTATTTACTTTTTATATATTAGTTATATTTTTTAGTCTTTTTTATCTATTGTATGCTTATTGGTTTGTTTGTTTAGTAGTTCTCTCTTCCGGGCAACGAGACACTTTTCACTGATGGTACTGCTTCGTAGATCCCCAGTGAATGAAGAGGCTCTTGGCCCTCATACGACCTCTCAACTGAGATGAGGGACTGTTATATAAGGACACCCCACCCCAGAGAAATGGGATGGAAGGGTTAGGAGGTAAAGAAAAAAAATGAAATGTGATGTTTCGGCCTTTTACTACTAATTGTCATAAACTGTTTAGGATAATTAAGAAATGCAAACTAATGGTTATCCAGTCATTCTGTTAGGTACTATGACAGCCTATTCTAGTTACTTGCTAAGCTAATCAGAAATAAACCTGCTAAGAGACAAGCAACATCTGCTTACCCTATTATAAGAGATAGATAGGGCCTCTTCAAAAACCTCAAGAGATCTGCAGAATATGGCATTCAAAGATGTTTTCATAACTTTAGATTTTTTTATATCAAGACATATCAACTCCTGACAGCACCCCCTATTCTCCTCCAAGTAGAAGATGTGCATCGAAGAATCTCCAGTGGGAGATGATTGAATTAGTCGCAAGCCTATCTCTTGGTAGGAAAAGCCCCTTTCTCCAACTGTAGACAGAATGCTGTCCAAAAAGGACAAAATTTGGAAGTAGGTAAGTCGACAGCCTAGCTCTGCCAAGACAGGGTAGGTAAGTCCTTCATAACCCCTGCTCTACAATCAATGTCGGTCAGAGAAACGGGGCCAAATGACTGAAGATCGATGCTGTAATGTATGGAGAGAAAATGGGAACTGTCCAGGCAGCCACAGGTATGTCATTTCTTAGTTTGGGAAGCTGCAGGCCCTGTACTTCCTATAAAATCAGATATATTTATCCCTCTCAGGTCTCTGAGGTGGTTGAAGAACAGATAGGTAGAGTCTCATAGTTAAATTTTGAGTTGTTTAGGAGTCAAGAGAGTGTTATAGATCTAAGAAGATACTTTTAAAATTGTGTTGCAAGTTAGTATGAATGTTGAGTCAGATATAGACCTTTAATCTCATGGAGATGGTTAGATAGTAGAATGTTAAAGTCAGGTACCAAATATATATGGACTGGTTATTGGGAATGTACATTAAGCCAAATAACCCTCATAACTGTGGCCTAATTACGTCTGTTGTACTGTATTGTATTTATTATTATAAGAGAAAGAGCCATTTTTTGGACTGAAATGGGAAACTGTAGGGGGAAATAAGATATACCTTAAACTTAAAAGAAAACAAAAGGGAAGAGGATGGGGGGCTGTGGGTGGGAGGGTGGGACTGGAGGGGGAATAGGGAGGGGACTGCGATTGAGATGTAACTTGAAGAAATAAAAAATTAAGGAAAAAAAAAAGTTACCCTGACCTGACCACAGGAGGTGGGAGGTCACCTCCATTTCCTTCCTCTTCTTATCTAGGAACTTGGAACCTCTTGTCCTGCCTTTGTTAGGTGAAGGAAATTTTCCACCCTAATTGATAAAATTCTGGGGCTATCATCTGCTTCTTGGTATAAGATACTTTGGAAGATGATTTCTTCTTCCCAGAGCCTGACTTTCAAGCTGACCACTTTGGTCAGACCCTGAGTGAGTAAACATCTAGGAAACTGAGACTCTTTGGTGTTTAGTTACGTGAGTTCTATACCCTTCCCCTACCCCACTGCAGCCCATCTTATACATCACCCTAAGGACTTTCTTCCTGAGATATCACCTAGAAGAAGGTTTGCTCATTCCAGAGGGGAGCCAAGGAAGAGCAAGAAGTAGAATGTGAAATGTTCTGGGCAAGCTAAAAGGCTTGTTTTATGATCATTGGGAAAAAATAGAGCTGCATTATTCTCTGTGTCTTAACTGTTGTCAGATGAATAATATTTTTCTTCCAGCATCTTGGCAAAGTGATATCTATTTGTTATATCTGGATGAGTAACTTGTATTAAGTTTGATTACTGCCAAGAGTAAAGAAAGAAGGTAAAGGTGAAGATGACTCTAAAGACATGTATATCATGCACAGATTCTAGTCATTTAAACTCTCCAGCACAAGATCCCTAGGCTTTGATATTGAAGCAACATACAAACATTAGTAATGCACAGTCCTTTTATGATTGTGTAGCATTTAGATTCTGCATGACACTTTAAGGTATGTCATTGTTGTAATGATGGCTTTGTCTCTGCAAACTTTTGTGGATTGTGTGGGTTCTGTTAGTGGGGATTGTTTTCCAAGAAACATATAACCCAGTTACCATTTGTCATACGGTAATTTGTATATTTTGTGCAGCTTTCAAATAATTTCAAAATGACAAAAAAATGAAAGTAGGCAACTGGAGCTAATGTTTAATTTACCATAGTATTCAGCCTGCTTCCCCCTTTGTTTGGGGGGTCCTGCCTTGAGCCTACAAGGGAGTCATGTCCTTTTGATCTTCTAACCTGTGTTTTTGGCTCGTGGGTGAGTCACCTTATGCAGCAGAGGCCTGTGTTAGAAACCCTGGAGATTTTCCAGGTGGATTTATTGTAAAACAGGAAGTACTTTCTAGGCCACCCAAGACTGCTGCTGACTTTCATGGGTGGGATTCAGGATGCTCTCTACCCTTTTAATGGTGATATATTATCCAAATGGTATTTTATCAGTGCTGGCTTCAAAGTGTGGCTTTCAATTAATAAGAACTGTGCACTCAAATGTCTTTATAAAAATACTCTTGCCAAAGATTCATCCCTTGCTTGAACTGTTTAATATGTCAATATGTCAAGGTGTGTAAGTTGCAGTGATAATATAATTTTATTTAGTTGGAATATCATGTAATTCCCTGACTTTAAACATTCAGGACCCATTCATCAGAAACCTTATCTGTTATTTTTGTGTCATTTAGTGACGCATATGATATTCAGTTTAGAAAATCAGTAGTACTAGATTGAAATGGCAGAATTGTTAGTGACAGGACAAGGGATGGTTCAGTCAGCAAAGTATGTGCTGTGGAAGCATGAACCCTTAGTTTGGATACCCAGAACCCATGTATTTTTTTTTAAAACCACTTAGGTTGGTGGTGCACTTGCATTCCACCACTGAGAGGAAAAGGAGGAACCCTGGCTCTAGCTGGCCAGCCAGCCTAGCCTAATAGGGGTTACATTTCAAGCCAATGAAAGGCCATGCCGCGAAAAAAAAAAAAAAAAAAAAGTGGAGCCCAGCATGGTGGTGCATGCCTTTAATCCCAGCTCTTGGGAGTCAGAGGCAGGCAGTTCTCTGAATTTGAGACCAGCCCGGTGTACAGAGTGAGTTCCAAGACAGTCAGGGCTACACAGAGAAACCCTGTCTCGGAAAAAACAAAAACGAAAACCAAACAACAAAAACAAACAAGGTGGAAGGATTCTGAGAAATGATATTCAAGGTTAGCCACACACACACATGCCTGCATATCCTCCATCTTCATACACCAAACGCATAACACATGCACACAAAGTTTTAATTGTAATGCATGGGTGTGTTTATAAAGACAACAGTGAGTTTGTATTTGTGGCATAAATTTCTTGGGTGTGAATACATGTTTTAGAAAAAAAGAAATCTAAAGAATGGAATAATTGTACATGCATTTACTCCATAAAAATGAAGCTTTTGAAATATCCAGTTTATATGATAAATCATATATTTCAGAATTGTTTTCAAGTAAATATAATTATTAACACCTACTTGGGCCATCCTTTGGTATCTTTTCCTGGATAGTAGCGTAAACTTAATTTCCTGTCTGTGTACTTGGTCGTGAACTCAGGCAAATGTTATTAGGTATCTTTCCACAACTCTTTTAATAATGAGAGACTGACTTTTACCACCTTAAGAGGTGTGTTCTTATAAATAACAGTTGACATTTTAATAAAGTTTGGAAGCCCTCATTTTGTTGGTATGTTACTTTTGGCCGTAATCCATAAGAAAAACAAATTAAGTGTTCCTATCAATTTCTTATTTTGTTTTTATTTGCATAGTGGAAGGACTTACCCTCACCCTCACCCTCACTCTCTCCAGACTTCTTAAGACTACATGTCCCTCATTCGAACAAAATGGCAACCTACAGACTGGGAAAAGATCTTTACCAACCCCACATCTGACAGAGGGCTAATATTCATAATTTATAAAGAACTCAAGAAATTTAACACCAAGAAACAAAATAATCCAATCAAAACAAATGGAGAACAGAGCTAAACTGAGAATTCACAAAGGAGGAATCTCTAATGGCCAAGAGACCCTTGAATATATGCTCAACATCCTTAATCATCAGAGAAATGAAACACAAGACAACCCTGGGATTCCATCTCACACCTGTGAGAATGGCTAAGATCAAAAACTCAAATGACAGTATATGGTGGTGAGGCTGTGGAGAAAGGGAAACACTCCTCCATTGCTGGTGGGAGTGCAAACTTGTACAGTCACTATGGAAATCAGTGTGGGGATATCTTAGAAAACTTGCAATAGCTCTATGTCAAGACCCAGCCATGCCACTTCTGGGTATACATCCAAATGATTCCTCACCAAACCACAAGGATGTTTCCTCATCTATGTTCATAGCACCTTTATTTGTAATAGAAACTGTAAACAACCCAGATGTCCCTCAGCTGAAGAATGGATTAAAAAAAACCTGTGGTACATTTATACAATGGAATACTACTCAGCTATCAGAAACAACGAAAAAAAATGCAATTTTCAGCCAAATAGATGGGACTAGAAAAGCTCATCCTGAGTGAGCTAACCCAGACTCAGAAAGATGCACATGACATCTATTCACTTATAACTGGATTTTAGCCATGTAGTACAAGATAACTATCTTACAAACAACACACCAAAAGGAACAGGAACATAGACCTTGTTACCTGTTAGTAGGACACTTTGCCCTAATAGAGTTGCCATACAGACCCCTAGTGCAAGAGGAAGCTCTTACACTCATATGACTGATATGAGGGGGCTGATATGTAGGAGCAACCACTCTGGAGGAGTAGGAGAGGTGGGAGATGGTGGAGATGGTGGGAGGGTGGGCCTGGGAGGGGTGGAAAGAGGAGACTGATGGAGATGTAACTTCAAGTAATAAATAAACAAACAAAAAAAGACTGCATGCCCTGTGCCCACTGCTTGCTCCCCACTGGAAAAATGCCAATGATTCCTCTGTTACTCTGTGTTTTATTTTTGTTATTATTTTCATTTTCTTTGTTTTCCTTTTTTTCTTTTTGAAGTAGAGTCTCACTCAGTATCCTTTTTTTGGCTATAACCTTGGCGATCTTCCTAATTTAACCTCAACTACTGGAGTTATCAGTTATTATTTGGGGAGGAGTTCATATGTGTATTCATGTATACGTGCACTAGCTCCATGTACACCTGAGTGAGCATGCCTGTAGAAGCACATGTAGATGGCAACATCATGTGTCTTCCTCAGTTATTCTCCACTTAATTTTTTTTCTTAAAGTTACATCTCAATCGCAATCCCCTCCCAACTCCCCCCTCTGGTCCTTCCCTCCCACCCTCTTCACCCTTAACCCCCTCATCCACTTCCTTTTTTTTAAGTTTAAGGTATATCTTCCCCCCTCCAACAGCTCTTCCTTTCAGTCCAACAAATGGCTCTTTCTCTTATAACAAAAAATACAATACAAAAGAACAGAAATAATTAGGCCACAATTATGAGAATTATAAGACTTAGCATACATTCCCAATGTCCAGTCCATATGTATTTGGCAACTGACTTTAACATTCTACTATCCAACCATCTCCATGAGTTTAAAGTTCTATATCCAAATCAGCTTCCATCTTAACGTGCATCACAATTTAAAAAACATCTTCTTAGATCCAGAACATACTCTTAATTCCTGAACAACTCAAAATTTAACTTGAGACTCTAGCTATCTAGTCTTCAACCACATCAGAGACCTGAGAGGGATAAATATATCTGATTATATAGGAAGTGCAGGGCCTGCAGCTTCCAAAACTAAGAAATGACATACCAGTGGCTGCCTGGACAGTTCCCATTTTCTCTCCATACATTACAGCATTGATCTTCAGTCATTTGCCCCGTTTCTCTGACCGACATTGATTGTAGAGCAGGAATTATGAAGGACTTGCTTACCCTGTCTTGGCACAGCTAGGCTGTCGACTTACCTGCTTCCAAGTTTTGTCCTCTTTGGACAGCATTCTGTCTACAGTTGAAGCAAGGGATTTTTCTTGCCAAGTGACAGGCTTGCCTCTAATTCAACCATCTCCAATTGGAGATTCTTCGATTCTCATCTTCTACTTGGAGTAGAATAGGGGGGTGCTGTCAGGGGCTGACATGTCTCAGTATCAAAAAAATATTAAGGAAACATCTTTGAATGCCATGTTCTACAGACACTTAATTTTTTTTTAATAATTTATTTTTTATTTCTTCAAGTTACATCTCAATCACAATCCCCTCCCTACTCCCCCCCTCCAGTCCCACCCTTCCACCCTCCTCCCCCTCAGCCCCACCATCCTCTTCCCTTCTTTTTTTTTTTTTTCAGTTTAAGGTATTTATTTTTTCCCCCAACAGCTCTCCCTTTCAGTCCAAATAATGGTTCTTTTTCTTATAACTATAAATACAATACAAAACAACAGAAATAAATAGGCCACGATTATAAGAGTTATATGGCTTAGCATACATTCCCAATGTCCAGTCCATATGTATTTGGCACCTGACTTTAACATTCTACTATCTAACCATCTCCATGAGTTTAAAGTTCTATATCTAACTCAGCTTTCATACTAACTTGCCTCATAATTTTAAAAATATCTTCTTAGATCCAGAGCACCCTCTTGATTCCTAAACAACTCAAAATTTAACTATGAGACTCTAGCTATCTATTCTTCAACCACCTCAGAGACCTGAGAGGGATAAATATATCTGATTATATAGGAAGTGCAGGGCCTGCAGCTTCCAAAACTAAAAAATGACATACCAGTGGCTGCCTGGACAGTTCCCATTTTCTCTCCATACATTACAGCATCAATCTTCAGCCATTTGGCCCCATTTTTCTGACAGACATTGGTTGTAGAGCAGGAATTATGAAGGACTTACCTACCCTGTCTTGGCAGAGCTAGGCTGTCGACTTACCTGCTTCCAAGTTTTGTCCTTTTTGGACAGAAGTCTGTCTACAGTTGAAGCAAGTGGTAACGCTTCTTAAAGGTATTGTTTGTAGTAATACTTAAAAATGAAATGTCAAGTTTTGACCTCTCGCTACCAACCGACATAAACTGTTTAGGATAATTAAGAAATGGAAACTAATAGTCATGAAAACGTGTCATTTTGTTAGTTACTATGACAGTCTATCACAGTTATTTTCTAAGCTACTCAGAAATCAAGTTGCTAAGAGACAAGCAATATTTGCTTATCTAAATATAAGAGATAGGGCATCTTCAAAAACCTCAAGAGATCTGCAGAATATGGCATTCAAAGATGTTTTCTTAACTTAAGATTTTTTGATATTGAGACATGTCAGCTCCTGACAGCACCCCCTATATTACTCCAAGTAGAAGATGAGCATCGAAGAATCTCCAGTGGGAGATGATTGAATTGGTGGTAAGCCATTCTCTTGGCAGACACTTAATTTTTAAAGACAAATGCTCACCTATTTGGGTATGCTGACTGGCCCAAGAGTTCCATGGATCTGCCTAGGACTACAAGCATTGCTGTACTTAGACTTTAGGTGGGTGGTAGGTCACCACTCAGGTCTTCATGCTTAAGTGGTAAGTACTTCACCCACTGAGCCACTTCCTCAGCCCCCAGTGCTCTACTTAACATTTTTCACTGTGAGATAACTATGCCACTCTCCCTCTAAATCCTGAATCATAAGAACATTTCTTTCATGTAAACTCAGTGGTAGAGAGTTAAGTTTAATTGTATAAGTTTCATTACTAACTAATTTAAAAAATAACAAAGTTTAAATTAAAGCATATATTTCTCTACTAAATATAGACAGCTGAATATTACATTTTTATATGGGAATTTTATATAAGAGTGTCTTCATCTGTTTACAGAAATCCTTAATTAATTTTAAATCAGTATGAATCTTTCTGGTTTTCTTTATAATTTGCTATATTCCTACTGGAAAGAGATCAACTAAAGTTTTCTGTTGTTTCTGTCATTATGAAGCTTGAAGGCATGAAATAATTTTAGCTTTTCTGTCACTTATCTTGTACTAAAACAAAACAGCATAAATCTGTCTTTGTGACTAGAAATATCTGACTGTAGTTAGATGTAACTGGAGTGACACCCAGTACTTTTCAGATAATTCTCTAAGGTCAAACTCTCCCTGCCTTTGTTGTTGTATATTAAACTTCTCATTAACTCTGTTGTTACATAAACATTTCTTCCACCTACAAATGTCTTAACAAATATTCTCCTTAAAAATGGTAATTGTATTTGATTTCACATTAACTTCTAAAATATGCACATAACATATCAACTCTATGTTATCCTAAATACTTTTAGTTGAATGATATGTATTTTAGAGGAGAAATTAGAAAACTATTTTTTAATAGTCTGCAGACCAAGAATGGCGTGTACATTTCTAAATAACTGAAAATAATTTACAATGTGAAAGTTTTATAAATTTTATATTTCAAATATGTAACCACAAACATTAAATCTTACCAATTACTGCTTTCCTACTATAGGAGTTAAGTGGCTATGACAGGAGTCATTCTTAAGCAAAGGCTGCCAGTATTTACTCTCTGCCTCTATAGTATGCCAGCCCGCCGAAGAGGATCTGAACAATTTTGATAACAAGTTTTCTAACTTATCTTTGCCAGCCTAAATCATGATTTTAAAGGTTTTTCTTATTTAATGTGCTCGATGCATTTTGACTTTTTGGCCCTCAAGAATATAATTTAGTTGCTGACCTAGTAAGTGGAAAATACTGTCATTGTCAGAGTCCTTCTTGCCTGGAGAAAGCAAAGGCCCTTATTGTTATGGTCTTGACCTGAAAAAAACAACACGTGTGAATCAGAAGAGGAGAGACAATGGGGGCTAATTTGTGTTTCGGGTTTTATATATGGGTGTAAGACAAGAAAACAGTGATGGTCCAGGAAAACTTTGTGTAAAAGCCCAACAAAACTTGAACCAAAATATATATAGCTTCACATGTATTTAGTGATGTCTATAGTTACAATTGTGCTGCTTGATAATGAGCCATTATAAATGAACTGATCAAATAATTGAATTTAAGTCATGCTCTCTTGTGGTAGGGTGGTGAGGGCTGGGTAGAGAAAAGGGAACTGAGTGGAGATGCTAAGACTGGAAATCCCGTTTCCTTTCACCTCCCTTTAAGAAGGGAAGAGGGCTCTTCCCAAATTACTAAATCCAAGTTTTACTGACTACACTCTGCAAGCTGTCTAGTAAAGGAGACTCTTGTAAAAAGTGCTGTGCCAGAGGCCAGTCCTGGAAAACCCACTCCTCCTTGGGCAGTGGGAAGAATGTTCTGGGGCCCCACTCACCACCCAGTACCTATAGTCAATCCCACCCTGGCTACAGCCTCTTCCCTCTTATTTCTGACTTGCCTTTCTGATGGTGAGTGGATGCCCTTCCTATCTTGATAGTAGATGATACTCAGACTCCCTAGTCAGTGAGGGGTGGGAGGCGCTCTCACCAGAACCACAAAGACATCCATCTGAGGTACTTTTCAGCTCCAAATGTTAGTCAGGAGGGTAAGGCCAAAGGCAGGAAATCTGCCCACAGAAAGGATGAGAGGAAGTCACGCAGAGGCATCTATGAATGTTCCACTTCTGGGTCGATTAATCTGTGTTCAGATTACTGATGCCACCACCCCGATAGTTACATGAGCTAGTTAGCAGTCAGTGGTATGATATACAGTGATTGTAGTAAACAGACTGGGTTAGAGGAAGAAGGGAATATTTGAGTGGGCCTGGGCTTCTGTTGGATCTACTAGAAAAATCCTTGAAAGACATCTACTTTCCCCCAGTGTAGCACTCCATCACCCCATGGTGCCTAGTGAGGCACCATGTTGCACTCCTGTGCTTCTGGAGAATGAAGTCTTGACCCACTTCCTACTACCTGCCAGTCCCAATACCACCTTGGGAAAACATTGTCTTTTTTCACCCCCTGGCACTGTGAGCTGACTTCTAGGAGATGATTTGCAAAGGATGGATCTTAGTAAGTAGAGTTGAGAGTTCACAGACCACCCAGGTAGGTGTACATGGGAGTTGAACAACATGTTGTACACACACTGTTATTTTTGTATAAGGATACAATGTATGACTAGGAATATAAGGATAAAGGAAGAAGAGATAGGTGGTTGGATCTTGCTTTATTTGCTGGTGTGGTGCTGGCAAAGAATGTGAGTCCTGAGCCCAAGGCAATCTTTAGTCACTTCTGCCACTCTGGACAAAGTATTTCTATATCTACAAAATGGGCTTGAAATCACCCCCTTCTAGGACTGCACGATTACATTTAAGTAACCCAAACATAGTACATGCTCAATATATATTAGCCATTATCATTGGCATTATTAATTTAAAAGATTAGAAGTATGTACCCTTGAAGCTTTGCAACCTCTATACATATGTGCATTTAACACCATCCTGAACTCAAGTAGCTGCCATTCTTCAGTACTTTGAGTGTGGAGATCAGGACCCTCATTATGAGGCAGTGTAAAGATCAAAGTTTAAAACACAAGGTTGGTCATCCTACCACCTGTGGGGTCTACTTACAAAGGGGAAGATGCTGTAACACTTGTTCTGTGCATTCAGTAACAGGAGAAGTGTCTAGATTTATGTGTAAGTGCTCAGGCCACAGTCCTATGTATGCTGTCTTCTATCAGAGCCAGGGGTATCAAGGGCATTACACTGTGCTGAAAGTCTTGCTTTTCATTACAAAAAAGTCTCCAGTTATTTTTCTCTCTAACTAACACTCTATATGTGGTTATTCCAGACCTGAGAGAAACGAATGAAATTGTTGTGAGACTGTGATTCAGTTACTTTTAGCTAATTAGGAGTTTCTTAATCACCTTACTCTCCTTGGAGAAAAGACACGCTATAAATAGGAAGTAATAACAGCAGTATTATATTTAATTTGAATGGGTTTTTTTTGAAATTTAATTAATTCAGTAATGATAGCTTTAAACAAGCATTCAGCACTCTAGATGCCCATTAGACTGGAAAGAGTGAAGCTCCTGTCACTTTCCAGAAGTGACTTGCTCTGTAGAAAACAGGTCTTCAAGCAACTCAGGTTCACCTTTCCTTTTGTAGAATGATTCAGGTCAGGTTTTGAGCTGTCCTCACCACTTTTCTGTATGTAAAGTGTGACCTCTAAATTCTATGTCTCTTAAAAATCTGAGACGGAGGGAGGCAGAAGGATCTGGCCTCTATTACATACCAGATGCAGAAGCCAGTGGAGACTATATCCCCACAGGACTGTACATGGCTACCCACAGGTCCTGTCAAATGTTCTGTCCAGGTTGCTTAGTCCCTTCACTTAGCCACACCCCTTTGGGCTCTCAGTATTGGAGAGAACATTTGAGTGCAATGTGCACTTATGTGCCAAGCTGCAGGTATATGAGGCTATTGTTAGTTTAGAAAAGCAGAGGGCAAGAGGCAGACATGGCCAAAGGTGCAGGAAAGCTTGGTGTTTGTGTGTGTTCATCTTTAAGGTCAGCAAGTTGCAAAATAATTCCGTACATGAGAATATGGCATAAATCTCCATGGTGATCATTTCTAAAGTGATATGTTGCATACCAAGCTCTTCCCCAGCAAGACATCTGTAGAGAAAAAGTTGATAGTAAAATGGAATAACGAGAATTGGTACAGTTTATACATACACAAATTTGCTTTCCTGGTACTGTCCATATGGAAAATCACAATAGGACAAACTTCTTGGATGGGGTTAGCTTTATAATTCCATGGAGTTCCTTTTTCGCTTAAAAGTTCTGTTCTGATGTTCATATTTCAACATGTTTTGTTTTCCTTAAGAATATAATATTGTGCAGAATTAGAAACAGTGCAAAATCAAATTAAAATTCTTTACGTTTTTTTTGGGAATTCTATTTGAAATAATACATTTTTAAAAAAGCACTTGTATTTTTAACATTTTGGTTAAAACTAAACTAAAATATAAAATTCAGAAATTTAAAATGTAGCAGGAGTTTATCGTGGAATAAGTGACTCAGTACATTGATTCCGTAGCTCATTTTTGGGAACAGTTAAAAGCCCTGGCTCTTCTTAGCCTTTTCAGCTTCCCTTAGGCTGTTGTACATAGCAGGAGTCCCAGCCCACTGTGTTCATTCAGTTCTAGGTCTCCAGACTGTGCTGTTGTGACTTTTGTGGGGTTGCTGTTCCCCCACAGCACTTCTCCCCTCTCTCCTACCACCACCAGTTTATTCTTTGAGAAGTGACTTTTTCTCCATGTTTCTCCCTTATCTCTGCTTCTTTCTCCTCACCTTCCTGCCTAGCAAAAGAGTGCTACTAAGGACGTCTAGTGGCCAACTATGGAAATACCTCCCAGAAAAAAAAAATCCACAAATATGAACATTTGGTTTATCTGCTATCATATGCTACCACTGCACCTGGCGAGAATCTTGGTTTGTAAATAATTTTGACTGTGTGATACTATTTATTTTCATGAAATTTTTACTGAATTCAAGTAATTATTTCAGTAAGAAAAGCTTATACTATACTGTGTATAATAAGCAATTGATGTTATCTTCTATTTATGCTCAGAAACTGTATTGAAGTTTCATCTGTGAAATGAGACTTCTTCTAAGTATGTGAATATGGGTGTATATAGAGTAATAAGTGATAGAAACATTTACTATAGTCAAAGAGGCTTTTTGTAATATGAAATTTCAGTCATGTAGAATGGAATGTTATTGATGTACAAGGTGAAACAGTGCAGAAGAGATTCTGGATGGGCTGTGGCCCGCATAAAAATTTATGTACCATGAAAACCTTTCTGGTCCCTGAGAACTATCCCAGCTCTGACATGAATATTATAAAAGGTTAGAGCAGATTGAAAGGGTAGAGAATTTTTGGCTTTCTGGGTTGGGACCAGGGGTCAATCACAACTCCCAATATACTGCACACTTACATAGTTCTGGGCATTTTCTCCCACAAGTTTAGTGCGTTATGGAAGCAGGCTTGTGTGATGCCACACCAAAGCTTTGGTTGAATATGATAGAAAATTTTCTCCCTTTATAGTGAATACTGGCATTGTACTTTGATTTGATTTGAAAATGTAAATTTGTTCTCAATTGATACATTTTGAAAATAACTTCAATTTCATACTCCCTTATGCACAATTTTGTCTGTAAGAAACACTAGATGAACTCGATAATTGTGCCTGGGTGAACTGAACATTAAATCCCTGCCAGCTCTCTGGGTTCAGTGAGTGTGTTCTGAGCTGTAGGAATCCACGTGCTGAGGTCTGTGAGACTCCAGGCACCTTTCCTGCAGCAACTCACGGGCTTTTTCAAGGTAAAGCGCCACATTTCTCACAGGGTATGAGATTATGGTACTGCTTTTACCTGATTGGTAGTTATTTGATTCGTGTTGTTTCAGGTTTTTTTTCAGTGTTGTGTCCTTAATCCCATTTTCCTTACAAAGGCCTGTGTTTTTTAATTATGCAGTTTTATATAATGTAGTAATTTCCAGAGCTGCATATGCAACATTGTTGCAGAACTATTGATACTGCAGTTGTATTCTCCACAATTACCCAAGAATACCAAATGACAGTGCAGAGCTCCCAGGACGATGGACTCAATTTCTTTCCAGAGACTCACTTCACCTGTCAGTGAACATTTGATGATACCCTTGTTCTTCCTTTTCCTCTGGCCACTCCTGTGTTTAGTATTTGGTACTGCTTTCTGCTTGTTAATTTGGTAGCTCTGGAGCATCACCATGAGGCTCATTTATCTTAAATAATATTTTTATTATTTGAAAATTTCAGACAATATATTTTGATCATATTCACCTCAGCTCTTCCCCAGATCCACCCCAGTCCCTCTCTTGCTCTCAGAATCTATCAGTTGTCAGTAATTCTTCAAGTAGGTAATCCTCAGCTTTGTGCTCTGTCCCTTGATGCTGAGATTTTTTTTTTTTGCAGCCTGAGCTTGCACAAATCTTGTTCGTGCTAAGAGGATCACTGTGCATTCATATGAACCTCTGCTCAGTTGTGTCTGGAAAGCACTGTTCACTGATAGCCATCCAACAAACACCTCTGGTTCTTACAGTCTTCAGCCCCCTCTTTCTCAGTGGTCCCAGAGGCTCATTTATCTTAAGTTTCTTCTTCACAAATTCAAACATAAATCTTAGCTACTATAGTTAGGCAGAATAGATTTTACAAATTTCAGAACTAAGCTTTGCCTAATTTCTAGCTGGTGATGGATATCCTCACAAGACTTTCCCTTTAATCCTATTGCTTCTTTCCACTGATTATCTGTGGTTATGAAACGTTACTTTGGTTACAGCACATCTCTGCCTACAGTGATCAAGAGGTTGTGGTGAATCCCAAACTGTAAAGTGTAGATTTACATATTGCATCCAGGCTGCTCTTTTCTCCCTTTCACCCATAAACTCTGTTTTCCTCTACTGTGAATTGAGACAGAGGATAGTTTTCATTGTTTAAATCTTGTCCTACTTCTCATACCTACAAGAGTCCTATATGTAGGAGCATCCCAGTATGATTCTTTCTATGTTTGAAATAGCCTCAAGCAAATCTTCAGGTTCTTCTGAAAGTTTTATTTAGGTCTCCCCCTATAATTTTTTATAATTAATTGTATTGTGAAAACTCTGGAGGTTGAGGTGAAATGTTATGAGGAAACCAGACAAGTTACCCTGGAAACAGTTTGTTTTTTTAAATATTTCATGTTGATCTTGAAAAGAGTTGATGACTATAATTCTTAGTGACAATGTAGGTTTGAAGATAGCTATTTCCTTGTCTTCTCATCCAATGTGGATAGCAAGCGGAACTTAATTTCATCACAAACATTTCCAACAGCAATAATATATTCTTGCCACAGTTCCAATGTATAATTTTTATTGTCTGGGTGTTACAAGCTATATTGTGAGCTGGATATGGTGGCACACACCTTTAAACTATCACTCAGGAGGCAGGGGCAGACAGATCTCAAAAGTTCAAGGCCAATCTTGTCTTTACAATGAGTTCCAGCACAGCAAGGGCTACATAGACTTGTCTCTAGAAAAAGAAAAAAAGAAAAAAGAGGCTATGTTATGTGTGCGTGCGTGTGTGTGTGTGTGTGTGTGTGTGTGTGTGTGTGTGTAGAAGAGTGCTCGATTTATTTTAAAGTGTGTGTGTGTGTGTGTGTGTGTGTGTACATATGTGTATTATAAGTACCATAGAAGCTAGTTACAGACAGTTGAGAGCTACCTGACACGGTGCTGAGAAACACATTAGGGTCCTTTAGAAGAGCAGAATACACTCTTTAGTTTTCCCCTTAAAAAAGTTATTTTAAATTTTGTATATGAACATGTGTTTCCATGTGAGTGTATACAAATGAGTACATGAAGGCAAGAAGAGGGTGTCATCTGAAATTACAGGTTGTAAGGTGCCCAGTGTGGGTGCTGGGAGCCAAACTTGGGTCTTTGTAGAGAGCAGCATGCACTCTTAATCAACAAGCTGTCTCTCTGGCTTGACAGTGAACTTAGAAGACTGTCTCAAGCCATTTGTATTGCCATGAAAGTTACCATAGGCTGGGTAATTTATGTCACAGTTCTGCAGCGTGAAAAGTCTACAGGTGCCAGCATTTAGTAAGGCAATTCTTACTTCATCAAAACATGGTAGAAGGCAAAAGAGAAATTCTCTGAACATTGTCAGAAGCCCCATTTATGAAGCATTTAATCTATTTCACAGGGGAAGAGCCTGTAGGACCCTTTTTAAATGATGACCACTATGACTACTATTTCTTCTTTCTTTCTTTCTTTCTTTCTTTCTTTCTTTCTTTCTTTCTTTCTTTCTTTCTGTCTGTCTGTCTGTCTGTCTTTCTTTCTTTCTTTCTTTCTTTCTTTCTTTCTTTCTTTCTTTCTTTCTTTCTGTCTGTCTTTCTTTCGTTTCTGTTTTGGTTTTTCAAGACAGGGTTTTACTATGTATCTCTAACTGTCCTGGAACTCTATAGACCAGGCTGGCCTCAAACCCCCAGAGATCCACCTGCCTTTGCCTCCTGAATGCTGTGAATAAAGGTATTCAGCACCACTGCCAGGCTCTACCTTTTTAACAGTGTCACAGCAGCACATTAATCTCGGAGACACACATTCAAACCACAACACAGAGACTGCCATTCCTAACATTCTGATTAGTGACAGAAGACTGCCTTAGATTGAAGTGCATGTCTTCTGAAGACCTCATCTTTAGTTCATGTTTGCACTTTTGATCCGCATCCCTGGAGTCATCAGACAAGTTCTCTTTTGTTCTAGTCTGCCTAGGATCTTTCCCAAGCCTCATGGTGCCTGGACACCACCTGACCAAACATGAACCTCCAAGATGGCTTCAGAAGTCTTGATACATTAGTGAGGAGGGGCAGGTACATTCAGCAATCAGCAGGTTTGTAAACTGTGGTCTTCAAGTTATTTGAGTTTGAGGAAATTCTTAACTCATAGTTGTAAATAATCAAGAATCCTCATGAAAGAACAAAGATACTTTGCTACATAGTTGTTCTAAGATATGGTGACTGTATAGCCCATTTTGAAGCACCACAGGCACCTATCCACTTGTTAAGCTAAGGGATGAGCAGAGGAAGAGGCATAAGAGGTAAGGGATCTTCAGAAAAGATAAGAGGAAAAAAATTAAAACTATTATTGAAACTTTTGTCACCCAAAGAAAATTAATGGCAAACTACTCTTGTAATTATTAAGAAAATCTGCATTCCTTAGTGTTAGGTTTCAAACCTTTCCCTTCCTCTCCCCCTCACATGGCTCAGCTCAGTCTGGTCATGTCTACTTTGGACTCTCCCAAATGTTCCTGCCTCTAACTGCTGTCCCTTTTATCTACAATAAACCATCTCCTTCAGCATACCTGGGAGCAGTCAGTCATATTTCTTCTATTTTTATTTCTTTTTTCATTCATTTGGTGCTGAAACCTGGGAATGGCATAAATGAATTTAAAAAGAAATAAAAGTGAAACACAGGTGACAGGAATCATCTAAATGTCAGATATAACATTCTTATATGCAACCTACCATAACATTCTTATTCCAAAACCAGACTTCTCTTAATTGTTGAGAAACAAGTTTCAAAACAAAATAAAGCAGTAGTCTATAGTAGCTTAGTGATATGATACATAGTAAGATTTTCTTGAGTTTTTATTTACAGACCTTAGGTTAACATGGAGAATTACTTTCAAAATATAGATCTGTTAGGAATTTCTGATTTTTTTCTAGTTTACTTGAAAATTTCCTTCCATGTGCTTTAGCTCTGTATTAAAACCTTATATTAGAGATGAGCAGATTTATTAGATGGATTTCTGAGATTTTCTTAATGCATTAGTGTTAGAAAACTTAGGAATTACTAGTAAATAAGTCACTAATAAAAAAATCCACTAGCGGGGGATCCAAGATGGCGGTGGCCCACGTGGATGCATTTTAATCTCGGGTAAAACAGTCACAAAATGGCAAGTGTTATAAGATGCTGTACAAACAAACCATTAAAAGTCCCTGGGCAGGATGCTCCCTCTCACTCTTGGACACGCACGGAAGCCACTGAATCTGGGCATCGGGACCCCCCACCAGGAGAGACATGCCGGGTAAGATACACTCTAATACCCACTGGGCAGATTCGGACCCCACACAGGGATACTTTCCAGCCTGCTGGGACACCCCAGGCCCTGCACAGGCAATCAGACTATCTGGCGAAGGGTTGCAGACCCATGGAAGTGTGCGCGGCTCGGCTGCAGAGTACCCGTCCAGCTGCAGATTGCGATCCACTGCAGTATACGGGAACTTGGTCGACCACGATGTCACTTGCCGATTTCCAGACCTGGCCCCATACACACATACCTGGGGCCGTGGGAGCAACAAGGCTACAGGGGGTAAAGGCAGATTTACCCACCACAGGATCCAACCCTGGGCAAACTGTGAGGTATTTACAATTATTATTGGACTTTTTTGCTAGTACTGGCCTTTTCAGCGGGGAACCAGAGCTTACGTGTATACAGACCCACCCCCTGGATTAATTAAGTCTCCACCTAGGAGACGGGGCTGACTGATTCACCTTATAGGGGTGGAGTCAGGCAATTCGACTACTACACCAAAAGCGCCCCCTTTGGACCCAAACCCAGAAGACAACAAGACCAGACAGCTAAGAACATCCAAATGGCCAAAGGCCCCAGACCCCCCCCCCCAAAAAAAAAAAATCAGGGCGGAATGACTCCAACAAAAGAAAGCAATGCTATTTCATCCAGCCCAGACCACCTCACCACAGCTGAAACACATGAAAATGATGAAAATTCTACGTTATGGAAAGTGATAGAGTCCCTTCAAGAAGAACTTAAATCTATGAAGGAATTCAAAGAAGCCACAATTGCACAAATGAAAGCTATGGATAGTACCATTAGAGAACTCCAAAACAAGGTGGCTAAACTTGAACAGGAAAAAGAGAGGGCAATGGAAGACTTCCAGGCAAAGACAAGCAAATTGGAGCAGGAAATGTACAAAATGAATAAAACCATTCAAGACACGAAAATGGAAATGGAAACAATAAAGAAAGCACAGTCAGAGTTAAAAGTGTAAATGGAGAATCAAGGGAAGAGAACAGGAACTATGGATATGAGTACCAAAAATAGGATTCAAGAGATGGAAGACAGGATGTCAGGCATGGAAGAAATCAGTACAACATCCAAAGAAAATGAGAAAGCTAAAAAATCTCTCACCCACAACATCCAAGAAATCAAGGACTCAATGAAAAGACGGAACCTAAGAATTATAGGCATAGAGGAAAGAGAGGACTCCCTACTCCAAGGTCCAGGAAATATCTTCAACAAAATCATAGAAGAAAACTTCCCAAACCTAAAGAAAGAGATGCCAATAAAAATCCAAGAGGCTTACAGAATACCAGATTAGATCAGAAAAGAAACTCCTCTTGCCACATAATAATTGAAATTCCAAATGTAGAGAACAAAGAAAGGATATTAAAACCTGTAAGAAAAAAAGGCCAAGTCACATACAATGGCAGACCCATCAGAATCATACCTGACTTCTCCTCAGAAACGTTAAAAGCTAGAAGGGCCTGGACAGATGTCCTACAAGCCCTGAGAGAACATAGGTGCCCAGCCAGACTACTATACCCAGCAAAACTCTCTATCAACATAGATGGAGAAAACAAGATATTCCATGACAAAATCAAATTTAAACAATATCTCCCCACAAACCAAGCTACAGAAGATCCTAGAAGGAAAATTCCAACCAAGAGAAGACAACTACACCCAAGAAAACAGAGGAAATAGAAATCTCCACAGCAACTAAACAAAAAGAAGCACAAGACGGCCACCTATACCAAAATAATGGGAAATAACAACCCCTGGTCACTAATATCCATCAACATCAATGGACTCAACTTGCCAATAAAAAGACACATACTTACAGACTGGATCCATAAACAAGACCCATCTTTTTGCAGCAAAGAAGAAACACATCTCACTATTGCAGATAGACACTATCTCAGAGTAAAGGGCTGGGAAAAAGGTTTTCCAAGCAAATGGACCCAGGAAACAAGCTGGAGTAGCCATCCTAATATCAAACAAAATAGACTTCCAATTGAAGTTAATAAAAGAAGACAGAGAAGGGCATTACATACTCGTTAAAGGAAATATTCATCAAGAGGACATCTCAATATTGAACATCTATGCCCCAAATACAAGGCACCTACATTTATAAAAGAAATGCTTCTAAAACTTAAATCTCACATTGGTCCAAACACTTTAGTAGTGGGAGACTTCAACACCCCACTGACAACTATGGGGACATCATCAAGACAGAAGCCAAACAGAGAAATAATGAGTCTAACAGAGATCATGAATCAAATAGACCTAACAGATATTTACAGAACGTTTCACCCAAACACAAAAGAATACACCTTCTTCTCAGCACCTCACGGAACCTTCTCCAAAATCGACCATATAGTTGGACACAAAGATAGCTTCAACAGATACAAGAAAATTGAAATAACCCCTTGTATCTTATCAGACCACTATGAAATAAAGCTGGACTTCAACAGCAAAAGAATCAACAGAAAGCCTACACACACATGGAAATTGAACAACTCTTTACTAGAGGACCACTGGGTCAGGGAAGAAATAAAGAAGGAAATCAAAGACTTAGTAAAATCCAACAAAAATGAAGACACAACATACCGAAACCTACGAGACACAATGAAAGCTGTGCTATGAGGAAAGTTCATAGCATTAAGTGCCTTCAAAAAGAAAATTGTGATAGCTCATATTAGCGAATTAACAGCTAAACTGGGTGAATTGGAAAAAAAAAGAAGCAAACACTCCCAAGAGGGGCAGAAGGCAGGAGATCATGAAACTTAGGGCTGAAATTAACAACTTAGAAACAAAAAGAACTATATAAAGAATCAATGAAACCAAGAGTTGGTTTTTTTGAGAAAATCAACAAAATAGACAGACCCCTAGCCAAATTAACGAAAAGGCAGAGAGAAAAAACCCAAATCAACAAAATCAGAAATGAAAAGGGAGAAATAACAACAGACATTTAGGAAATCTAGAGAATATTTGGATCCTACTTTAAAAATCTATATTCCACCAAATTTGGAAACTTAAGCGAAATGGACAATTTTCTTGATATATTCCACCTACTGAAGCTAATTCAAGATCAGATTAACAGTTTAAACAGCCCTATAACCCCTAAGGAAATAGAAACAGTCATTAAAAATCTCCCAACCAAAAAAAAGCCCAGGGCCAGATGTCTTTAGCATGGCATTCTACCAGACCTTCAAAGAGTAGCTAAAACCAATACTCTTCAAACTCTTTCACCAAATAGAATCAGAAAGAACATTGCCAAACTCATTCTATGAGGCCACAGTCACACTGATTCCTAAACCACACAAAGACCCAACAAAGAAGGAGAACTTCAGACCAATCTCCCTCATAAACATAGGTGAAAAATAATAAAATACTAGCAAACTGAATTCAAGAACACATCAAAAGTATCATACAAGTAGGCTTCATCTCAAGAATGCAGGGATGTTTCAACATAAGAAAGTCTATCAACGTCATTCACCATATAGACAAGATGAAAGAAAGAAAACCATATGATAATCTCGCTAGATACAGAAAAAAATATTTGACAAAATCCAACACCCCTTCATGCTAAAAGTTCTGGAGAGAACGGGCATACAAGGACCATACCTAGAAATAATAAAGGCAGTATACAACAAGCCAGTGGCCAACATCAAATTAAATGGAGAGAAACTTGAAGCATTTCCTCTAAACTCAGGGACAAGACAAGGATGTCCACTTTCACCATATCTCTTCAATATAGTACTTGAAGTTCTTGCTAGAGCAATAAGACAACTAAAAGAGATCAAGGGGATAAATAATGGAAACAAAGAAGTCAAATTATCCCTATTTGCAGACGATATGATAGTATACATAAGTGACCCAAAAAAATTCTACCAGAGAACTCTTACAGCTGATAAACATCTTCAGCAAGGTGGCTGGATACAAAATTAATTCAAAATAATCAGAAGCCCTTCTTTATACAACAAACAAATGGGCTGAGAAAGAAATAAGGGAAACAGCCCCCTTCACAATAGCCACAAACAACATAAAATACCTGGGGGTAACTCTAACCAAGCAAGTAAAGGACCTGTACAATAGGAATTCAAGCCCTTGAAGAAAGAAATGGAAGAGGCCTTTAGAAGATGGAAAGATCTCCCATGCTCATGGATAGGTAGAATCAACATAATAAAAATGGCTATCCTACCAAAAGCAATATATAGATTCAATGCAATTCTTATCAAAATACGAACACAATTTTTTATAGACTTGGAAAGCTATTCTCAATTTCATATGGAACAACAAAAAGCCCAGAATAGCTAAATCAACCTGTACAATAGAAAAACATCTGGAGGTATCACCATCTCAGATTTCAAGCTGTACCACAGAGCAATAGCAGTAAAAACAGCATGGTATTGGTATAGAAACAGACCAGTAGATCAATGGAATCGAATTGAAGATCCAGAAATAGTCCCATATACTTATGGCCACCTAATTTTTGACAAAGAAGCCAAAATTGCACAATGGAAGAAGGACAGCATCTTCAACAAATGGTGCTGGTCCAACTGGATGTCCACTTGTAAAAGTATGAAATTAGACCCATACTTATCTCCTTGTACAAAACTTAAGTCCAAGTGGATCAAAGACCTTAACATAAGGCCGGTCACACTAAATCTACTAGAAGAAAAAGTGGGAAAACCCTTGAACTCATTGGCACAGGTGACAACTTCCTGAACAGAACACCAACAGCTCAGGACCTGAGAACAACAATCAATAAATGGGACCTCATGAAACTGACAATCTTCTGTAAAGCAAAAGACACTGTCATTCGAACAAAACGACAGCCTACAGACTGGGAGAAAATCTTCACCAACCCCACATCTGACAGAGGGCTAATATCCAAAAATCTACAAAGAACTGAAGAAATTAAATGCCAAGAAACCAAATAATCCAACCAGAAAATGGAGGATAGAGCTAAATAGAGAATTCACAAAGGAGGACTCCCTAATGACTGAGAGACACTTGAAGAAATGCTCAACATCCTTAATCATAAGAGAAATGCAACTCAAGACGACTCTGAGATTCCATCTCACACCTGTCAGAATGGCTAAGATTAAATGCTCAAATGACAGCACATGCTGGCAAGGATGTGGAGAAAGGGGAACCCTCCTCCATTGCTGTTGGGAGTGCATGCTTGTGCAACCACTATGGAGGTCAATGGCGATGCCTTAGAAAACTTGGAATAGCTTTGCCTCAGGACCCAGCCATACCACTTCTGGGTATACACCCAAATGACTCTTCACAGAATCGTAAGGAAGTTTCCTCATCTATGTTCATAGCAGCCTTATTTGTAATAGCTAGAAAGTGGAAACAAACCAGATGTCCCTCAACCAAAGAATGTATTAAAAAACTGTGGTGCATCTACACAATGGAATATTATTCAGCTATCAGGAACAATGAAATCATGCAATTTGCAGCCAAATGGATGGAACTAGAGAAGCTCATCCTGAGTGAGCTAACCCAGACTCAGAAGGAGGCATATGGCATCTATTCACTTATAGTAGGATTTTAGTTATATAGTAGAGGATATCGATACTACAACCAACACACCAAAGGGAACATGGACATAGACTTTTTATTTTTTATTTTTTATTTCAGTTTTTAAATTTTTTATTCTTTTTTATCTGTTTGTCTGCTCATTTGTTTATTTGTTTTTTAGTTCTCTCTCCCGGGCAATGAGACACTTTTCACTGGTGGTACTGCCTCTTAGACCCCCAATGTATGAGGAGGCTCTTGGCCCTCATATGATCTCTGAATTGGGGTGAGGGAATGTTATATAGGGACACTCCACTCCAGAGAAATGGGATGGAAGGGTTAGGGGGTAAAGAAAAAAAATGAAATGTAAAGTTTCGGCCTTTTGCTACTAATTGCCATAAACTGTTTAGGATAATTAAGAAATGCAAACTAACAATCATGCAAGCCTGTCATTGTGTTAGGTACTATGACAGTCTATTATAGTTATTTTCTAAGCTAATCAGAAATCAAGTTGCTAAGAGACAAGCAACATCTGCTTATCCTAATATAAGAGATAGATAGGGCCTCTTCAAAAACCTCACGAGATCTGCAGAATATGGCATTCAAAGATATTTTCTTAACTTAAGATTTTTTTTGATATCGAGACATGTCAACTCCTGACAGCACTCCCTATTCTACTTCACGTAGAAGTTGAGCATTGAAGAATCTCCAGTGGGAGATGATTGAATTAGTGGCAAGCCTATCTCTTGGCAGCAAAAACCCCTTGCTCCAAGTGTAGACAGAATGCTGTCCAAAAAGGACAAAACTTGGAAGCAGGTAAGTCAACAGCCTAGCTCTGCCAAGAAATGGTAGGCAATTCCTTCATAATCCCTGCTCTACAATCAATGTCTGTCAGAGAAACGGGGCCAAATGACTGAAGATCAATGCTGTAATGTATGGAGAGAAAATGGGAACTGTCCTGGCAGCCACTCGTATGTCATTTCTTAGTTTTGGAAGCTGCAGGCCCTGCACTTCCTATATAATCAGATATATTTATCCCTCTCAGGTCTCTGAGGTGGTTGAAGAATAGATAGCTAGAGTCTCATAATTAAATTTTGAGTTGTTTAGGAATCAAGTGAGTGTTCTGGATCTAAGAAGATGTTTTTAAAATTGTAATGCAAGTTAGGATGAATGTTGAGTTAGATATAGAACTTTAAACTCATGGAGATGGTTAGATAGTAGAAAGTTAAAGTCAGGTGCCAAATACATATGGACTGGACATTGGGAATGTATGCTAAGGCATATAACTCTTATAATTGTGGCCTAATTACCTCTGTTGTTTTGTATTGTATTTATTATTATAAGAGAAAGAGCCATTTGTTGGACTGAAAGGGGGAGCTTTTGGGGGGAGGAGAAGATATACCTTAAACTTAAAAAAAAAGGAAGGGGTTGTGTGGGTTGAGGCAGAAGACAGTGGGAGGATGGTACTGGAGGGGGGAGTAGGGAGGGGATTGCGATTGAGATGTAGAAATAAAAAATAAGGTAAAAAAAAATCCACTAGCAGTGATTGTATAAAAGTATTTTCTACTGAATAAATTGGCTGGTTATTCTACCAGGCAGTAGGTGTCTGACTGCTATACCATATCTGTGCTGAATACAGATGCATGAAACTAATTTACTTTCAGTTTTGTAAATAATGCTTATAAAATCAACCACTCTACCAAGCTTTGCAGTCTACTGACATATCAATATAATATACAGAGAGAAGACGGAGGATTTCAGGGAACTTAGTCATTTGACTTTGCTCTTGATATTATTCCCCACACATCTGCTTTTGTCTGCACTCTGATTTGAGATGTTTATTCTAGTGCTTTGACAGTAAGTATGTATTATTTCTTTTATAACAATAAATTGTCAAGTGATTTGATTATTGCTATAATTTAAATGCATGTTGTCTCGGCGTTATATTGAAACATCATGTCAAAAGATGGTTTTGGTCTTGAAGCTCGGCAGCAGTATATTTGCAGGCCTGACAAGTTCTATGATCTCCAGCATGGGAAAATAAGTTTTTAAGAAGAAAACCAACAACTTAGAGCCAGTATCAGTAGTAGACATGGTATTTCCTTTCTGCAAGTCTCTCAGTAGTGACACAGATCAGAAGATCGTAGTGTTATAGAGCAGTTGGGGGCTTTGGAGGCAAATAGAAGGCCAGACTCACTTACCAGTTGCAGTCCCATCGCCCATAGTTCCAGATGACCCTGAGAAGGTGGCTTCAGTCTCAGATGGCGCTTTGCTGTTCACAACTGTGAGGCTCAGAACCTGACTTGTTCACATGGATCATGTGTGCAGTCCTGTGAGACACAGCACTTATGCTTTGTATGGATGAGGTGTGAGTGACTGACGCCTTGATTCACCTTCCAGCGTTCATGCAATAACAGCTGGCTATAAAGTAGCAGACCCACGTAAAAATTGCTTCCTACTGCATCAGTTTCTTGTGCCCACAGAATCCTTAGAGCCACATGTTTTCCATTCAACCATAATGGCCAGTGCAATGGAAGGAAAACAGCAGCTGTCCCTTAAGAAGGCCCACATTTAGCCCTTCCTTCTGGCCTGGGACAGTCTCACCTGCTAGAGGAGCCTTTAGCCCAGAGAGCTTCCCAGAAGGACCCGAGGGCTCTGGCAGAGTATGTAAATGCTGTGAATTCTGTGCTCTGGGGAAGGACCAGGGACCAATCTTTACCAATCTTTACCAAATCTTAATTTAATTGTAAGTACCCCCAAACTATAAAAAGGTACACTCCAATAAACTACTGGTTCCTCCTTCCAAAGAAAATAGTGTCAATGTCATTTTTATTTCCTCAGATGGTGGGATGAAATGAGAGCCATACCTAATTACTAATACATAGCTTGGGCTGAGGCCTGGAAGCTTCTGGCCTCCAGATAATCTAATGTTCTGCAAGCCTGGACCTTGACATCTTCAGCTTCCAGCTTCCTTCTGCTAACCTAGGCCTAGAATGTTTTCAGCCTGAGACTTACTGCTGAATGAGCTCACCCTTTCTAGTTCTTTCTGAACTCTGGCTGGCTGGTTCAAGTCAGCTGTTCTGGTTCAAACTCCTCTCCATGCTAACTTATTCAAATTGATTTCTCTTGGTTTCTGATTAAATTGCCTCTGCTGGGAAAAACTGCCTCTGAACTCCACGGACTGAACTACACCAAACTGTCTGCACTGAACTCAACCACACTGCACCAAAGTACACTGTGCTGACTGCACAAACTCTACTGTATTCCTGCACTATATTGTATTTTTCTCTACTCTCTCTGGACTGCTCTTAAGTAGCTTCTCTTTCTGTCTGTTCTCATGAGCATTGGGTGTATCCTATCCCTGACTCATTCTGTCAAATCTTTCTCTGATTTGTCAGTTTGTCCTTTAATTGGATGTCATTATTTGGGATTAAAGATGTGTACTAAAGATGTGTCTGTATACTGTCTACTAAGGTCTTGTCTGTATTCCAGCTGGATCACCCAGATCTAGGTCTTTGGATATAATCCCTTGCCAGAGTTGTCATGTTGCTGGATTAAAATTCCTCTGCAAAGTAGTACAGACCTTTACTGACAGCTGTGACAGAGTAAATGAGTTGGTAAAGGACTGCAAGTGTTTTCTTCCTGCTAGCTTTGCTTATTGTTCACTGTGTACCTCTTTTCTCTCAGGATGCTTCCCTCTGGAATTCCCCTTTAACATGTTCTCTGTGCACCTGCTGTTATTTACTTACATAACAAAATCTGTTCTCCACCCTGAGTATTAGCCACCTTCTTTTATACACACTGCTTGGTAGAAATACGGGACATGTTCATGACCATTATCAACAAGGACCCTGTAGTAGAACCTGAGCCACACACAGATCCCTATGTACACATCAGCGTGGATGTTCTTACACACCTTACCAAGGGACTGTGCCTAACAAGTACTGTATCACACCAGTAGCTCACTGGCTGGAATAGTAATATAGTGTAGTTGTTCTTTTATATGTCTTCTTTCCCTACCTTATTCTCAGAGTCAGCAGCATGTTCTAATTCTACCTAAGTATTTAGCTCAGATTCTAGCTCGCAGAGGATTGTTCTGGGGCAAAAGTCACTCAGCCTATACAGACATAGATATATCACACACACACACACACACACACACACACACACACACACACACACAC